>JAOTQQ010000003.1:5981725-5992121 GCA_026546715.1 Gallinago undulata | reverse complement strand
GTCACCTTCAGGTCGCATCAACTAAAAGTTTGAAGGGGCTTTATTTTATAAGCATTAAAGAGAGGATAGCCTAATTAAGCATGAATACAATCCCCGCTTAAGTAGGCTGAATTGGAACAATTTCTAGTAAGAAGCTCTTTTAAATGTTTATTCAGAAAATCTCCCATGTGAAAAGTAACAACAAAATCAGGAAAGCTGCTCAGACTCGGGGACCTCTTCACTACAAGGCACAGCACTTATTTGCTATTGCACAACCTGCCATTAAGCCCATCGGAGGTAGGAGCAGCAACAGCAGTGTTTACCTGCATTTTAAACAACGCACGTGTTTGTCCAGGGACATTCTATAGCTCCACACCCCCCGCGTTGCTGGTGTAGTAATGAGTAAGCCATTCAACAAGTGAAAGCTATGAAGTAGGACAACTGCAGGGAAAAAAAAACAGGACACACATTTACATGTAATGAGACATACTGAACAGGAAAAGCTCTGGAGAGAGACAAGAGAAATAACAGCATCACCACAGCCTTCACCAGTAAAGCAAAATACTCAGTATTTTTCAGGAAACAGTGGCTGATAAAAATATTCCAAGTATACTGCAAGATCTCTAAGGCAATGGATTCTCTAAGGTATGATACAGCAACCAGTATTTTGACCGCAATCTTTGCAGGAGCTACAAACACAGTACTAATTTAGCAAGCTCACCAATGGAAATATAAGGCTGGGATATCTAAAATTAGGTGTGATGAAACAGCTATCTTTTTTGAGCTCAAGCTGGGGGTGGAGGTGGGAGGTGGTCACTTAAGTCCAGTGGGGGAACTGCATTTCCAAAACCTCAAACAAGTGAACTCAATAGTTCCCTGTCTAAAGCCACCTCTGAAAGGAACTTCATGATTTTTTTTTTCCAGAGCAAAGGCAACCTTCGCTGTAGAGATTGAATTCCGTATAAAGCAGACGTGCAAAGTCCTTTACAAGCTTTTAAAAGCAATCCTACAGTTCTAGAAACATATGGCTCCATTTTTGTATCACAGAACAATATAGGAAAAATATAAATGTTTTTTCAACATTTTTCTAATCTAAAAGCTATGAATGTCAACATGCATCATTGCCTAAGGAAAACGAAAAACTCTGAAAGTATGTTATGAGAGGGATTTATTTCAGCTGTTCGTTTCCAAATGCCTTTAAGAAAACAACGTACTGCAGCGAAATTGGCTGTTTCGCTACTTCAATTTCAACATGAAATGCATGAAAAAGGCAAAACACTTCAGAAAATAATTAAGGATTGTTCTGAAGTATATGTATAAATTGCTAGTGGCTCTGCTGCTTTAAAGTGCTCTAAAACTCGTACGTACAGACATGCAGTTCTTATTAAGGAATATGTCCAAATTATTGTGGAAGAAAATAGCATCCTATTTTAAGGCTTAGAAAGAAAGCCACTTTTAAATAGTGAATATACAGATGAAATATTCCAATGTGAAGCCGGCTCAATAGCCAAAATTTATTAAAGCTTTAATACTGAAAATGCCTCTCTTGTCAGAACACAACATTTGGCATTCAGATGAGACACGTGCAAATGGCTTAATATGCTGGATGCAATTCCACTCCTATTGAACTCAAGGAATGCAAGGGCAACAAAACAACTTTATTGGTACAGAGACCTGCCACGAGCACCAGGCCATGCCCAGGAGAAGGTGCCCAACACACTCCTGGAAGTTATACAGCTACTGTCTCTTCCTATGCGGTGCAAGGGATTGAAGCATATAGCAGGGACAAAAGGAATCTGACGGGATTTGCTCGTGTAACTTCAAGTCCATTAAGTGAGATACCATCTGAATTCACCTGCAATATAAATTTATTTGGCTTTCAAAATGAAAAGAACTCCATAAACACTGTGCTATAGAATTATTAGTATCTAAGTTCATATTTCAACAGATTTCAGACTGCTTGTAATATACTTAACCGGGGAAACAGCTTTTGTAAAAAAGAAACGACATCATTTTCATCTTCAATTATCATTGCAAATAAATACACAGAAATAAAACCTCAGCTGGCAATTGCTTTGTTGCAACACAAAAGCATGGAGAGTATGCACCAGCTGAGATGCACTAACCCAAGAAAGAACTTCTGAGCTCTTCTGACTTGAAAGAAACATGAAGAGCTTGTGAACATATCAGAAGATTTTTCAGTTGATTTCCTAACAATCTACAAACCACGTTTACTAGGGGGTTGACAGACTCTCACTAAGCAGAAGTACAAATCCTCAAAAGAATATTTTCAATACTAGGTTTTTCCTTCTTAGGTTTCTGGAAAGTACTTACTTTCAGGTAAGTACACAGCAGTTTCGGGTTTTGTTTTCAGTTTTGTTTTTTCTTGTTTCACCTTCATCCCCAGGAAACAGAAACTCAGCCTCTGCCAAGTACAGCCCTTGATTCAATGCTATTAAGTTTACACTCACCCAGTCTGTTGTATTACATCTGAATTAACAGAAGCTGCTTAGAACAATAGACAAGCAAACTATTCATTTGACACAAACTTTGGTCTTCTGCTTGGTATTTCACCACATCCACAGAGCTTTTCCTGAAATTCTTTGCCTTTTCCTTAACTGGTTATTCAGAAGACTGGATATTTTCAGCACCCGTAGAGGGTTTACATTATTACTAGCTCAATCTCCACGTTAAAGTTGTGTCTAACCTGGGCCTAGATCATCTTCATATGAGTGATTTTTTAAGTAATGATCTACAGGAAAAAAAAATATAAATGCAAGTTTAAAGCAATTCTGGCAACACTAAACAGCATTATAAAATCATCATACATACTGCTGACAAAAGAATATGAAATTTATCCCTGGATGCCTTTGTATTTCAGCTTTAGAACAAGTCTAGCATGTGAAGACCTAGTTCTCCAAACATTAGTTTGGAATGAAGAATTGTATAGCTCTACATCTTTTGAAGGTATTGGTTTCAGGTGGAATGAGAAACAAACCCTAAAAGCATTCAGTTAATGACAACCTACTTCCTTATAGATATAATATAACAAAGTAAAATACAGTCTTAATGCCTCACAAAAGCACTTCCAACCCTTGTCTCTTAGAGGGGCTTCATTTATACACCTCTTCACACACAAGGATCTATTTGTGTGGCTTATTTAAACCAGAAAGTTCAAATCAGGGACAGCATCACCCATCAACAAATTATTCAGATACCAGGGACATAAGATGAAGTGTCCCAAACGACAAAATAGTTGACTTACATCAAATAAGAAACCAAGTCTGTGTTATGGCTTCCTGTATTTTGATACCCCACACTCCCTCTATATAAACCATCTGTGCTACACACACTTCAAGCCATCTTTCAACTATCAACAGGGCTTCTGCAGTAAAACAAACAATTACTAATAGATGTATCTTAGAGACAGATTTTAAATCAAAAGGCACAGTGCTCCAGCATTCTGTTATTAACAAAAGATCAGAACAAATCAGTAGAGAATTTTTTTTTCTGAACATCCGTTAGTAACAGAATACAGAGATGAAAGACAGAGGGGGGAGTAACATTTGCGATCACACTCACCCAGACAAGATAACACACACACAGAGTGTGGATTGAAAAACCACCTCCAAGTGCTCATTCTAAAATAATTTTGTGACTTTTTTTCCCCCCCTAACCAGAATCATACAAATCAAAGGAAAGAAGACGAAAAGCTATTGTTCTTTGCACTAGCGAGTAAGTGTCATAAGGCACGATGGAAACAAGTTAACAATGAAGCTGTAACCTGGGAGCGCTAGAAGTTACACAGTTCCCCTAGGACTTGGCACATGCACCCCTCAGCTATTGAAACAGGTTAAAACTATCAGATTGGCCAGAAAATAAACCTCATCAGTTTTATAAACCCGGAATTGTCCAAGGCCAGGCTGGATGGGGCTTTGAGCAACCTGGTCTATAGTGGGAGGTGTCCCTGCCCATGGCAGGGGGTTGGAAATCCATGATCTCTGAGGTGCTTTCCAACCTAAACCCTTCTATGATTTACAAGAAGAGCTGTTGATTCACAAGATCTTCTGGACAATTTCTCACTTCTGAAGACCGGAACATCGATTAACACAAGTTACTCAGGCACAAAAAAAAAAAACAAAACCAAAAACCCACTTCTTAAATGCGGATTAGTTTCAGGAAGAGTATTTCATAAGACAAGCTACAGGTTAGTTGTGTATCCAGTGATGATCCTACAATTATCGTAACGCAGGTTAATGAGAGTATTCACCAGGTGCAAGGAATGAGGAAGGGAGACCAACAACAGAGGCACAGGAGCTGGAGGGGAAGCAGCAGGAGCTCCCTCTCACCGTGCAACACTCGCTGCCTGCTGCTGTACCTGCTGCTGTACCTGCTGCTGTACCTACAGCTGGAGCACCTCTGGCCTCCGTTACAGCCCAGCATCCCCGCTCTTGGCCAAAGCAGGAATCAGAAGTGACAGCCATCTCTCTCTCTCTCTCTGTGATTCACAGCGCTGCTTTGTCATACCATAAGTAAACCTAGTTTTTAAAGTGGAAAATAACTGCAAACCAGAGATTATGAAATGCAGAGTGCTACTGCGTGCTCGGAGACGGCACACTTCTCACGGAGGCAGCCTGCGTGTGTGCTAGACGCGCCAGAAGGATTAATGCGTGACATAAAGCGGCGGCGGGGCTGGTCCTGCGGGGTGTCACCGCTCCCCGCAGCGGAGAGCGTGGGGCCGTACCCCCGGCTCTGCCTCTGCCACAGCGGGGCAAAGGCGGCCCTGTCACACCTCGCTTCACCTCAGCCGCCCAAAGGAGGCGACCAGAGCCCGCCCCTGCCCCAAAGGCTGGGACAGACCCCGAGAAAAAAACCCAGAAAGGGCACCCGCTCCCTCAGCCAAGCGGGGGCAAGGCCTCCCCGGGGCGCGGGGGTGAGCCCCGAACCCGCAGCCCCGTGGCGGGGGGGGGGGGGGGGGGGAGAGGAGGAGAGGGAGCCGAACTACTCCCGGCTTGGCCGCAGGGGAAGCGGGCAGCGGCGGCGGCACCACAGCCCCGGGAGGTGGAACCCCCGCTGCCGGGCTCTCGGCTCCCTCACACGCACACCCCCCCTCCCACCGGCACCACACCGGCTGCCCAGGCCCCGCACAGCCCCTGCTCCCGCCGGGATGAGCCGCAAGGCCGCGGGGCCGGGCCGGGGCGCGGGCGGTGCGGGGGGGGGAAAGGGGAGAGGGGGGAGTGGGGCCCAAGCCCCGCACCCCCCTCACCCAGGGCCGGCCCCGCGGGTACCCCGGTACCTCACCTCGCCCCCCCGCCCCGCCGCCCCGGCCTGCCCCGCTCACCGTGTGGGAGTGCAGGCTCTGGCTCGCCTCGATCTGCGCTGTCAGCGGCACCGTGTCGTCCAGCAGCACCTTACCGGCCGGCGGCTTCTCCATGAACGCCATAGCGGGGCGGAGGAGCGGCGGGCCCCGGGTGCCGCCAACCTGCTTCCCGGTGGGGAGGCGGAGGTGGGGGGGGTGACGGGATGGGGGGGGGGGGGAACCACCGCTGTCAACACGGCAGCGCCGCGACGCCGCCGCCGCCGGGCCTTAGCGCCGCCCGCCCAACCGGCGGCCCCACCGACCGCCAGGGGGCGCCGCGGCGGCCGGGGGCGGGGCGGGCCCGGAGGGTCGCTCCCCCCCCCGCTGCGGTCCGAAGCCCCGGAGTCGGTAACGGGGGGATGGAGCCAGAGCGGGGGCGGACACAGGGATATGTGGCTGCCCGGTGCCGTGTTCTTCCGGTAAGTCGCCCCGCTGACCGGTGTTCCGTGGCGCCAACGGCTTGCGGGAGGGGGATTAGCTCCGGGACGGTTCCGGTGCTCACAGAGTGAGGAAGAAACCGAAAAGGGCTGGTGCGGTTGCTGCTCTTCACCTTTTGGGGTTTCTTTTTTTTTTTTATTTCAAAAATCAAATGGCATCGAGTGTCTTCTCAATTTGTAATTCTCTCTTTTAAAAAACACAGAGTTAAAGTTATTAAATCTGATGACAGGACAAGGGGTAACCGTTTTAAATTGGAAGAGGGGAAATTTAGATTAGATACTAGAAAGAAATTCTTTGCTGTGAGGGTGGTGAGGCACTGGAACAGGTTCTCCAGGGAAGCTGTGGAGGTGTCCAAGGCCAGGCAGGATGGGGCTTTGAGCAACCTGCTCTGGTAGGAGGTGTCCCTGGCCATGGCAGGGGGGCTGGAACTAGATGATCTTTCAGGTCCCTTCCAACCCAAACCATTCTATGATTCCATGATATGGAGTTCCACACCGCAGTTTTAATTGTAGCAGCACAGAAAACTCTTTATTTCTATACCACTTGGGAACCTACTGCCTGTCGAACACTTGTCTGCATTTTATTTTGTCTTTTAACACAGTATTCAAGAAAGAAGCTCACCGAGGATGCTCTAAGTATGACTGCAGAGCCTGAGTTTGTCATACGCGTCAAACCATTACCGTAATTAGCCTCATCTCTCCACCTTGCAGCTCCACAGTGAGAGGAAAACGGGCTGTGTGCTGCGGTTAAGCAGCTAAACCTCAGCTGGCAGAGCAATCCTTCCGAACTACACCTGCTCCTCACCCAGGAGGTGAGATCGGGTACGGGTTTGATGCCTTTTATTAATAGGCCTTAACGCAGCACCTTCCCATCTAGAGAGGCGTGTGAGCAAGGAAGGGGGGGAGGCACATGCCTGCTTTGAAAAGCAGTGTTTTGTATGGCAAAAGCCAGTGATCAGGCAGTGACACAGGGCTGCAGGAAAGGCAATGGGAAGTGAAGAGCTCTTACAGACAAGAGATAATGAAAGCTCTAAGTTCCAGGCTGCGAACAGGCCAAACTGAGTGCTTTGAAAATAGAAGGCATATTGAAGCCAAACAGCTTAAACATCACCCCTCCCTCTGAAGCGGCGTTTCTTAACCCTTATCACCCAGGGTTTGTTGTTAAGGTGCAGTTGCATTTAAGAACAAGACGTCGCAGCCAGGGAGAGTAAACTGTTTTACCAGTAGGTTTCATCACAGTTTGAGGACAAGCTGTCTTTTCACAGCAAACAACTTTTCCAGTGACTTGCAGCCTAGAACAGTTATGGATGCAGCACTTCTGCTGCAGAGAAGATGAGCAGATAATAGATGCTCTGCCAGAAAATTATAGGAACCATTAGTGGAAGATAGACTGTGCCTTTACTCCTGATGGGTCCCCATCATCAGTTTCTTAGTGTATAATAATCTTATATTGGTACTAAAATAATTTAAACTGGGTGATTTACTAATGCTCTTAGCAAAAGCCTTTTTTTTACCAGCAACCAAGGTACTTTCAGTGGGCAAAAAGGAACACACATTCACACACTCAAGTAAGCAGAGAGAGCCCATGTAGTTAGTACCCCACAAAACTGCCCCTGCTCGTCTCGCCTACAGGAGCATGAGGCAATAAGTATATGCAGTGATCATTTGGCTTCTTAAACCCTCCTTCACTCCTCTTCTGGGAAGCAAGTTTCAGAGGCGTTTGTCATTAAAGGTAAATTTTTGTTTGTTCGTAATCAGGGTTTGTAAGGTATTTCAAGAATTTGAATGCATTATTACGAAAGCCACGTCTCCAGCTGTCTCAGGCAGAGTACACTGTGAAGCTTATATTTACTTTTGTCACAGTGAGTGCCAAGTTCCATTGGTTTCCTCTTGGCGGTACACGGGGAAAAATGAAAAGCTCCAAGTTTCTTGACACAGTTGCTATGTGGATTGAGTTCACCCACTGCCTTTGAAACATTTTGAAGGTTTTTTTGTTGCGACTTTACTGGATTAAGTGATGTTACATAAGAAGACAAGAGCCAAAACCAAGTGTACATCTCTGACCTTTATAGAACAGCAGCAGAGGAACAACAGCTCTAACTGTCTGACACCATGACTTTCACCAGCCCTTCCATAACAGTCTTTCCGCTTTCTTTGACTTTACACGACACTGAAATGTGCGCAATAGAACCCTTCAGTCGTGTAACTTCGGCTGCAGCTGTGACTTCTTCTCCAGCATACAAAGGAGCTGGAAATCGGATCTCCTGAGAGAGAAATACACAACCTTGACCAGGCATTTTAGTACCCAGAACTGCAGAAATAAGTCCATTGATCAAAACTCCATGCACAATAGTTCTCCCAAACCTAGATTTCTTTGCAAAATCTTCGTTTAAATGCAAAGGATTTGTGTCACCTGTTAAATCAGAAAAAGTAACAACATCATTCTGTGTAAAAGCTTTGGTAAGTTCAGCTTTGTCTCCAACTTTTATGTGTAAACTCTGAAGTACAGGACGTCCAAGCAGTGAGCTGATAAGGGTTAGCTTTGTCAAGTTTCTTTGTCGGAAATCCCCTCCAGAAATTCCATACTTGAACATCTGCAACATCTCAAGCAACTTCTGCTTTGTACAACCAAACCAACAACTGAGTTCAGTCCAAGACTAGTTCTCTGCTGTTCCCAGATAAAGCAAGAAGAAATGGAGATGTCTAGTTTGGGGGGAAAACAAAAACAAAGCAAGAAACAAACAAAAGCATTTAAAAAAAACCACAACCAACACACCATCAAATGCCCGTAAAGTTGAAAATACTTAAATTTCCTTTTTACAGAAAAGATTAAAAACTTAGAGCTTTGCCTGAGCAGATTTTCGTTTAGCCATTGCTTCGGAGACAAAGAATTCTTGGAACTTATTTTATTAAGCAGCACTCTCGGGAAAAAAAGAGCTCTGGAAGTGCATGTTTATGGTATTTTTAAATGGGGTCAGTCAACAGTGACTATTAGAAAGGGAAGAAATGGGGTAGGGGAAATAAAAGATTGGACCAAGGTGTGGGCTAAGAACAAAACTTTCCAGAAATTCTTTTCTTCCAGATATATAATAAGATCAGCAATTCTCACTGGAATAGAACCATGGGGTAATGGGACAGCCACTACTGTCACATTTTACAAGATTCATTATAAGATGGGAATTACTTAAACATAGGCCTACACACCTGCACTGAAAAGCACTTCACTCCCAAATGAAGACATTTTTGCATCTAGGCCATCTCTCTACAAAGAGGCAGTGTGCTCAGCCAGCCAGACAAGCTTACAGCAAGAACTGACACACGGGGGGAAGCCAGCCAGCCCCCACAGGGCTTTACCTGCAGAACTCGAAAGGCACACCTCCTGTTCTGGTAGAAGCCCAGCAATGTTAGAGCACTCCACAGCTTGACAAGGCCACTAAGAAAAATTAAATTTATTAGTAAAATTTGTTTTTCTCAGTTTTCCTGCAGCATACATATCTTAAATCAAAGCATGTTACAAAGATTAATGAAGCCCTAACTGAGTTCAACCACAGGTAATTTCACCAGTGAGTTCTGGTAGCAACACTGTGCCCTGAAGCGCTATTGCAATAACTGCAGTCTCTTGTCCTTGAAATACAGCGATCCATACTGTAACCTTTTCAAGTTCACTTTACTGGCTTTGTTCTTTCTGTGCCTTTAAGCTCCTCCTTCCCCTAAATAACCTGCAGGTATCCTCACCATTTAAATCCAGCGACCATTCTCATCTTTACTAGAGAAAGAGATTTAAAGCCACATATTTCAATGGTCTTGCCAGGCCATTCTGTTTTAAAGGAGAAATAATGTACTGATACAGGTAGGTTACCAAATCTCAGTGAACTTTTATTTTCTGCATACTCTATGCATACATCTGTAAGTTAGGCTTAATTCTTCAAAGACTATCCTTAGGTTAAGAGTTCTGTTTTCTTACAAAAAGTATTTTCACAGCAGTGTCTCAAGTGTGTACCTGCCATACCTTACCTGCTAATAACTCTTAATATAGCAGACAAAGTTTTTTCCTCGAATGTTAAGACATCAACAGGCAAAGCTGCTCCAACCTACAAAAAAAGTATAAGTAAGTACCATAACATGCACTTACAGTGGTTTATAAGCAAGTGGATTCACTGCCAGCATGTGACATCATTACAGGTGTTATAGTTAAACTATTAAATCTCACATTAGCATTTCAGCTACAGCACCACTAGATTTTATGCAGCTCCCTTCCTCTCAGAGCTCTTCAAGGAGGAACCACCACTTCTAGTTCCACCTTAGAGCTGGGAAACAGGGGCCCGGGGGCGATGTGAGTTACCTAAAGCTGCCCAGCAACACCGCACACTGAGCAAGATCAGCACCAGGGACTCCCCCAGCTGAGAAGCTGTTCCTTGCCCACAGTTCTGCTTTTAAACCCTCACTGCAGCACCAGCACCAATATCCCAAATCCCAGAGGCCAAGTATAGAATCATAGAATGGTTTGGGTTGGAAGGGACCTTAAAGATCATCTAGTTCCAGGTCCCCTGCCATGGGCAGGGACACCTCCCACCAGACCAGGTTGCTCAAAGCCCCATCCAGCCTGGCCTTGAACCCTTCC
>JAOTQQ010000003.1:5971099-5981625 GCA_026546715.1 Gallinago undulata | reverse complement strand
ATGGGCAGGGACACCTCCCACCAGACCAGGTTGCTCAAAGCCCCATCCAGCCTGGCCTTGAACCCTTCCAGGGATGGAGCATCCACGGCTTCCCTGTGCGACCTGTTCCAGTGCCTCACCAACCTCACAGGAAAGAATTTCTTTCTAGTATCTAATCTAAATCTCCCGTGTTCCAATTTAAAACCGTTACGCCTTGTCCCGTCACTACAAAGAGTCCCTCTCCAGCTCTCCTGTAGGCTCCCTTCAGACACTGGAAGGCTGCTATAAGGTCTCCCCGGAGCCTTCTCTTCTCCACGCTGAACAACCGCAGCTCTCTCAGCAGAAGCCACTTCGCTGTGGCCGCCGAAACAAAACGTACATCGCTTCGTTACAGCGCGGGGTGGAGGAGAGGCCAACGGCAGAGGCTGCTCCCTCCCCTTCAAACCCCACCGCGGGAGGCGGGGGCGGCCCGGCGGCTCCCGCACAGCTCTCCCGGCCCCGGCCCTAAGCCGCCGGCTGAGGGAAGGAGGCCTGGCCCCGTCCCTTCTCTCCGTGCAGCTCCCTCAGCGCCCGTCCCCAGCCCCGTCCCACCTCTCCGTGCAGTTCCCTCAGCGCCGACACCACCAGCTGCTTGAATTGCGCCACGTTGGGCCGGGCCCCGCCGTCCGGCAGCTCCCTGCGGGGAAGCAGAGCAGAGAGGGCGGGCTGGGGAGGCCTTGCGGCGGCCGGGGCGGGGAAGGGGGGGAGGTGGGTGTCTCTCTCACAGACAGACACAGACACACGCACACTCGCTCGCTTACTCACAGGCGGACCCGCAGGTAATGGTGCTCCGCGCCGCTCCGCACCACCCGCCGCTCGAAGGTGGCGGCCGGCACCGCCGGCGGCTCCATTCTCCCTGCAGGCCGCGCCCCGGCTCCCTGCTACGGCGGCCCCGCGGGCCCAGCTCGCCGCGCCCCGCCTCCGCCTCGCCATGGCGACCGGGCGGCGCCGACGGGAGGCCTCGGGCCCGGACCCTCTCCCATAGGCCCGGGCGATTCCGGGGAAGGGCAGCGAGGCCGAGGCCCGGGCCCGCAGCCGCGGAACCGAGGGCGGCCTCTTCGGATGGAGGCGGGCAGCAACGAGGGGCCCTCGGGTCTGCGATTAATGGCGGGGAAGCTGCGGGAACAGGCGGTGTTTCCGAGCGCTGCAGGGGAGCTGCCGGCTTCCGAAGGACAAAATATTGAACACTGAGCAATAAGCAGGCCGCTGGGGACGGGCTGGCAGCGATGCGCCTTCTCTTCCCCGTTAAACAAATTGTGTTGGTCCTGGTGGATTCCCCCGGCGGAGCGTGTTGCACCGTGAGGGCGAGGGGACCGTGTCGTCCCAGCCTCGGGGTCGGCAGGACGCGGGACGGGAACAGGCCGGAAAGGCGCAGAGAAGACGCCGGTCAGGGTGTCTCCGCATCTCGCTGGTGCGGGAGGTCACACGGTGGCGGTACCGGCAGGAGGCCTCGTCGCTGATGTAAAGATCGGTGTGAAGTGCATCCTTCGGAGAGAAACGGCAGAAAGGACGGAAGTATCTTCGCTCTGCCAAAGTGATGAAACATCATCCTCTGCATAAAAAACTGTACAGAATCTTACTTCTTTAAAAAAAAAAAAAAAAGTTTAGCCAGGAATTAATATTCACCCCAGCAGGGTAAGGCTGCAGAAGCCCAACACCCATCTGATGCGCCCCAAGTCAGGGCCCAACTCACAGAACACCATGTGTCTTTGCCACCAAGCTGCTCACCCTGTGCAAAGGAACTTGGGGGTTCAATGTGTTCTCTCTGTC
This sequence comes from Gallinago undulata, assembly GCA_026546715.1. Lineage (NCBI taxonomy): Eukaryota > Metazoa > Chordata > Aves > Charadriiformes > Scolopacidae > Gallinago > Gallinago undulata. The sequence continues at coordinate 5,979,837 of JAOTQQ010000003.1, read as the reverse complement.
CTGCAGGGATCCCAGCCTCTTGCCCCAGGTGCTTGGCAAGCTGTGGACCTGGGCCACCAGCCCACTCATGTTCTAGTCTGTAAAGGGCACATCTCCCTCTCCTTTCCAGGTACTGAGCTGTTTTCATCTTCCTTCTGCTGACGTGGCACAAAACCTGGAGACAGCGCAGTTTTGTCAGCTAAAGCCCTTGGTGATTTTAAAGAGGTATTCATAAGAAAACAGCAACATATCTCACAAAAGCAGCCCCAAGAGGTTATCTAATCCACCCCTGCCTCAGACAGATACTCTAATGATTCAGCAGAGGTGGTTTACAACTGTTCAGGGGGAAAAAAATTCAAAATGTAGTGCTGGAAGATCTCACACTCCCCCAAGCGGTCTGTTCTAGCTGTATTCCAGACACATCTTTTCCACACTTAATCAGCAGCTTCCCTGCTGCAGCTTATAGCCCCTATTAATAGGTCTGTCCTAATCAATATGGGAATCATTCCTTCTTGTTTGAATAGTCCCTGTTCCCTTTTCCCCAGTGCTTTTTTTTTTTCCATAGGAAAAAAATCCCAGTTTTTCCTTACCCTTCTGTAAAATGTAACATTTTCTAGATGTTTATCACGCTGCTGTTCTCTGACCCCTGCAGGTGTCAATGTGTTCCTTGAGTTACAGTGCCCACAGCTGAGGCTCTGCTGGAATACAGAATTTTTCTCACCTTTGGCACCACAACCCCTTTGAGCTATTCTCCTTGCCTGATTTTACAACTGTATGTAAAATACTAAGTGTTTAGAACAAAACCTCATCAAAAGCAAATATTGATTTTGAGCAGGCAATTTCACATGTACCAAAGTAATTTTCTTTTCAAATTGTTAGTTAGGTTAAAAAAGGCAGCTTGTCACATAAAGCTTGCTGTAAGTGAATATTGTGGAATATTGTGTTTCTCCTAGGAACTGAGAACAGCCAAGCACAGTGCTCAAACAGTAAATCAGTTCTACGATAATTTGGCAGACAGGTCAGAGCAGCCAGTTTTATTGGGAGCAATGATATCTACAGAAACTCGTATTATTTATAAGATATTAGTAAAATTTTAATCACAAAACAGCAAAAGGTGGTGGTCGGGTAACGTATAAATCTCTTTTGGTTATTGCAACAGGGCAAGTGCTGTTCTCCATAAGGCTCTGACAAAATAGCACAGAAACTCGGGTTCTCCGAGTAGACAGAGGGAGCTGCTGGGAAGTCACTGCTGATGCAGGCGCTGGGGATTGTGTCAGCTGCAGCGAGTCAATAAAGAGCACACACAGGATTGGACAGGAAAGGCTGGACACGACATGTCAGTTTTTTTATTAACCAAAAGTGAAGCTGAACCCCAGAGTGGTTTAACTTGTTAAAACCATATGTTCGTATGGCAGATATTTTTTCCTTCATGTTCAACACTCTAGTGCAAGAACCAAACTTCGCAGCTGTTCATCCTTTGAGAATCAAGTACGAAATGTAAAATGGATTAAAATAAGGGTCCCTCAATGAATCAATTAAAAAACCAAAACATTTAACTCAAAAGAACAGATCGATTTTAAGAACTGTCTTAGGAAATTCTCCAAAGTGAAAGACCTTTAAAAGCACTTGGAGCCTTGAGGTAGCAACTTTATGCAGAATTTAATTCTCCTCCAGCCCCACAGAGCAGAGGAAAATTAGTAGCGCATTATTAGCTCCAGCCAGCTAAGCAGAGTTGAGTGTTCTCCTGTGAGGTTAGTGACTTTCTCTTGCATCTTGAAACAGCAGTGTAGCGCTGCAGACCATCAGGAGGAAGTCCACAAGGAAGGCCTCTTGAAATAAAAGATATGGTTTGAAAAATGTGAAAATAATCAGCAATAACCATAACAACAACAAAAATTATCTGGAGTGAAAAAAAACCCAAGAGTGTTTGTATTTTGGCAAGACTAGTTTACAAATACATGTCAAGAACAAGAGTCTGCTTTCAGCCAACAGAAAAGAAAGAATGGAAGTGACATTCAAAGGGGGTTTGATTTTTTGCCCTCTGTGCAGAATTGCACTTTGTTTTTAAAGTTTTGCTTTAAGTTTTGCACTTTTGTTTCTAAGAAAAGAGCACTACTGCCCTTTTTTGTTCTTTTACATTGTGAAACCTGTGCTGTGACATTGAACAGAAATACCATATGCCAGGATATTTGACCACTGGAAGCTCCTCTCACTGACTTCACAACAATCACAAGCAGGGAATCACAAACAAGAGACTTTCCCCCCACCCCCCAAGCCTCAAAGACACTATCCTCTTTGCCCACTTTGCTGCTGAGTTCTTTTATTAAAAACTAGATGTGCCTCTGCTGCCAATTTCAGAGACTCCACGGCAGATTTACTGAACGCTGAGCAGTAACAACAAAACATCTGGGCTCGTTCTGCACAAGAATTGTGACAGACAGCCATAGTGAGAAGGGCTGAGCTGAGATACAATGATGCGGCAGATCTTTACAAACAGGCGCCTCGCTTCGCTCTCTGGTCTCAGTATCACCACTCGCACTTTCCAGAGCACTTTGCTCACTGCTGGTGCTCTAACCAGATACCTTACAAGGCTGAGTATCTTACTACAGGCTTCTCTCGCTCTTCGTGCTCCAATATTGTACACAACAGGTTGGTTAAACCAGACAGAACTAATCAGCCACATTGCAAATTATAGCTTTTAAACAGAGAAGCCTTTTCACAGGCTCATTCAGCTCAAGGTCAGGTTGCCTCTTTGCACCACAGAATGATGTCACAGGGGTCCTGGATGCAGGATGGCATCGCCCAGCACGCCCTTGCTTCTGGGAGTCTAGGGAAAGGTAAAACTTCAAAGCTTCTTGCTTGCACGGGATCCCAAGTCTTTTGACTTTACAATCCCATCCTTTCCTTTGACTTCTAGAAGCCATCAAATCCTCCCTTCCAGGCAGAATTACCTTAAGAATCTAACGTCAGCCTTGCCTGTTCTTTTGGTTAAACTTCAGAACAATTGCCAGTGTTTGCATATGCTGAGTTACACAGTCCTGTCCTGCAGAGAACCAGGATCCATCTGGAAGGCTGCCCAACCCACCAGGCCCCTCTGGATAAACAAGAGGATATTCTGCCTGGGAGCAGCACAGGCCAAGCTGATGATTATTCACAGCAAGTTTCACTTTAGTTCACATGAAAGTTTAGGCAGCACAGAAACTCAGGCTATTTTGGAGACCAGTTTATGTCTGGTTCACAGGACAGTCACAAGCTGCCTTAGACTCCTATCTTGGAGCCCAAAGTATCTTAAAGTTTAATCTGTTATCAATGCGAGGACCTGATGAGTGGTTGATTGGGGTTTTTTTCCACGTTTTCTTGTTTTTTGTTTGTTGGTTTGTTTTGGTTTGTTTTTTAAAATTCTGTAATCAAACAAATGATTTTGTCTTTGGTGTTAAACCTTGGAAGCATGAATGAAGTACCTGCTGCTTCTTTGGCTGTAATTTACAACAAAAAAACCAGCCCACTAAAGCAATGAAAATTCACTGTTCTAAAATACATGCAGTTAGAACAGCCACTAGACATCACAATCAGGACTTTAATAATATGGAAACACCTTGTTCAGAGGTGTCCATTACAAATTATTTGCATTATATAAAAATATTACTCCAATTACAGTAACTGGACAACAGCTATTCAAACTTACCAAATTTCCATCTTACTCATATTGCAGGATCTGGGAGGAGCTCATTCATTTAAGGAAAAAAAATTGTCCAGAAAACAACTTAGAGTTGCAGCCAAGCATCTCGTGCCTTAGAGAAATGTCCACTGTGATAACTAGAAGCAGGAATTCAGCATTAGCATCCTTCTAATCTTGCTCACGTGGCCATGAATAAAAAGAGCAGGTTCTGTTATACTAGCATCCACAATTAAAATTTTATAACCCCATAAAACACCAGTAAGTTTTGCATGAGCTGCAGAAGAATGCAAATTCAAAGGGTCACTAGATTTATTACCTACAAATTCAATGTCTTAATATAAATATTCTGTTTGTACACCATAAAAATGTCCTCCTTATGGTCTGATTCTTATTTAGATAATACTCTTGATAAAATCTCAGCAGTATGCCAATTAAGGTCATTAAAGCTATAGAAATAGAATCTACCTAATAAATGCTGCAAATTTAACAGGTATTTTAGATAAACATCATTAGCTTAGTTATCACCTAAACCAAAAAGACTCCTCAAACACACCAACTGCGTTGTAAAGCAAATGTCTTTGCTAACTAAGTTAAATGTTGCCAACTTTTAAAAAGTTTAGCAAATCAACATGGTATTTGGAAGCATCGAAGTGTCTAATGAAGTTAGAATACTGTGAAATTTTAGGACTGGGGGAGCTCCTGTAAACAAGTACAGAAGTAGTCTTCATTTAAATTACAAAACATTCACCTCCTTAAAAAGCTTTAAAACTAACCCAGTTGACAACAGTGCCCTGGGAAATCTAGCAGTATAAAGGATCTCCATTAGCAAGAGAAGGTCACATATTGTGATCTCACCACAATAAAACATACTCAGTGTCAGGAACAATGAGCAAAGTTGGGGAGATGACAATTATGATACCTTCAGGCCATTTGATCTGAACCACTGCAATTTTTTGGGCAGCATAGAGTAAAACCATTTTCTTTGCTGCTCAGGAAACACTTAAAATATAGTAATGCTTGATTTTCTGCATTTTGTTGCTAAGCAGACTCTCCCATGTCCCCAGCTCGGTTTACTTGGTTTAAAGAGCTATAGTACCTGCACCTTTCAGCAGGTGGAAGAAAACTTCAGTGCCACCTTATTAACTGGCTCCATTGATATTTTAACTTCAAACCCAGATGCTACAATTAAAAGCAAATTTGACATTGTGTAAGGAAAGCATCAGATGAAGGTAATAAGCCCGTGAAAGGCTCATATTCCATAGGCTGCCTCTGCAGAACAGGTGACCTCCCACTACAGAATCTGATCTGAAAATTTATCCCAACAGTAACAGGAGAAGGAAGGAGGCTTCTATATCTTGCACACTTTGGGTTTCATATCAGGCACTTGAACTGTTGGACAGATGCCATTCTGAACCGAGTAAGTGAACATAGGGTTAGAATCATCTTTAATCTAGGTCTAATAATGAAGTATCAGCAGCAAAGTGGAGGCAGGGAGTGAGCAATCCATCTGTGCTGAGACTTGTTTATGGTTTCTAAAATGCCCAAGAAGACAGCAGCAGTAACTGTTCCGTAGTGTCCGTTTTCCTTGTGAGTTGTGTTGCTGATAGGAGGCTTTTCTGTGTCTTGAACTAAGAAGGCATTGAGGTACCCTGTGCCTAATTCCCTGGATCCAACAGGTCCATGCTAGAGCCAAACAATGCCACCAGCTGCTCCTCATAGTGTGTTATATTCCTCTTCATAATGTCCATGCAGGGTCCAAGCAACCTCTCAAATGCTTGCACATCCATGACTGCAAAGGAACAGAAGTGAAAACAAGATTGTTTGTCATAAAGAACATCACACGCCAATCTATTTTTATAATTCAGAACACAGACCCCCAGTCCAACCCATTTGGGTTTGAGGCTTCAACAGAAGCCACAGAAACAAAAATCGTACTTCTGTTTTCCCTCTGTACTGTTATTTGGAGAAACAAGATTAATAAAACACACACCTGACCCAAGCATAAATGCAGAAGCCCAGTACACACCACACCAGTGTTAAAAGATCATCTGAAAGCTGCATGTGACAAACAAGATGTAGACAAGAAGCTGATGCTACTTAGCCCTTCAAAAACCACAGGCCACACAAGCAGAAAAACCAGAACCCGCTGAAAGGAAGCAGTGGTGCTTCCCAAACTTCTACATGAAGATCTGCTCCAGCCCATGTTCCTAGATTCTCATGTCTGACCACCAGTTAGCAACAGCTGCTAGGTTTTGAATAGCTGCTCACTCCAGCATGGTCCACAAAACAAGCAAAGACCAGAAAAGAGTACCTAGAAACACACAACATCTGCTTACCTAAACATTTGACTTCCCCAACAGCATAGGCAGAGGCTGCTCTGGGTTTGTTGGTAACAAGTGCAAGCTCTCCAAAATACTGCCCTCTGTGACACCGAGCAATCTCCACTTCTTGATTAGCTTCTTTACTCGTCATAGTCTGTTAAACATTACATTTTAATTATTTGCATATAGTTCTGTCATTGTATGAGGCTGAAATTAATCTCAGATCTCTTACAGATGTACAACAGCTCATTGTAAACTAGCGAGTCCCAAGTCATGCTCTGTACTTAGGTAGAACTGCTGTCCTTAACAGCATGTTCAGTTAGAAGTTTGATAAGAAAAGTGTTTGCCAGCCCACAAGGTTTGAGATTGGCAGGTATTTACCATTGCAGCTTTGGGAACTGCTATGACATTAGCCCAACAGGTTTTATCACGCACAATATGTTGTTCCCTAAAGCTGCTTCAGACTGCACAGATATGTTCAAATGCCAATGTCTATGTCACTAGAGATAACAGACCCTAGGTTTTGCAAATTGCAGTTTTCTATAATCCTAGAAGAAAAGTTTCATCTCCAGTCTTAAGGCCAGGGAGAGTGTATCATGTTAGTTTGCAGAGAAGCAGATACAAGCAAAAGACTTTCCAGCTTTAGTGAAGTGACATCTGGCTCCTTCAGAACAGGTATGGGGATTTAAAACCTACATCACATGAGTGACAAAGATAAATATAATAAAATAATATCTTAAAATAAGTCAGGGTAGGCTTTTCCCCACCATTTGTATTAGTCGATTGAATCAGGGATTGACCTAAAGCCCACAATTTGAACTCACCTTGCTTTTAATCAAGATTTTTACTTCACCAGATTCTACAATGTAAAAACAATCTGCTTTATCGCCCTGTGAAGAGGAAAAGGTAAAACAAATGATTTAATAGATGGTATTAAAGCATTCACTCTGAAAGAGGCCTAGTGCAGCAATCTGCTAGAATTGACATACACTCAAATTCTTAACATTAAAAAGTGACTGAAAAGGTAATGTACCAGAGGAACCCATGAGAGAAGGAACTATCAGTACTTCAGTGAGAAGGCAGGTGGAAAGGAAAAAGCAAAGGACATTGACGATATACAGCAAAACCACTCAAGTTCAAGTCTTCCAATCCTGATTGAAGTATCCAATAGTTAGTGAAACTAAACAAGGCTTAGAATTTACAGAAGCAGCTTTTATTAAAACACCAATTTAGTGACTGCATTTCTAGATGTCAGCAGGAAGAAGGATCCATTAAACTAAGTAGGAGCTCAGTCAATCCGAGGTAAAATAGTGGGAGATAAGCAGAACCCAGAATAGCTGTATTTCAGGAGCGTGAACGTAGAAAGTAAGAGGATAGTTTACAGAAAACCAAGTCCATAATGTAAGCCGTCTACATGAGGAATGATGCAACAGCTGTATAAAGGTAGTGAGAATTGCAAAGAATAATGAAGCACTCAATAGCATCATGCAGTTAAAGGAAAATAAGTCACATAGGGCAAGCGGTAGAAAATAAAAGTTAATAGCCATTTTTTATGAAGTTCTAGAAAGATATCACAAGCTGTTGTTGAATAACTGAGGGTGAAAGTAAAAAAAAAGTTTGTTCTAATCAAATTCAACTGTTTCTATGAAAGTCACTGTGAGGGTGACCAAGCTCTGGCACAGGTCACCCAGAAAGATTCTGAAGTCTCCATCCTTTGGGATATTCAAAAACCCTCTGGACATGGCCCTGGGCAAACAGCTGTAGCTGGGCTTGCTTGAGCAGGAGTGTTGGACTAAATGACCTCCAGAGGTCCCTTCCAACCTCAACCATTCTGTGAGAGCTTCTAGAACCTTTATCACATCTATCTAAAACACATCAGGTTGCAGAACCTTCAACAGATTGTATTTTACATATCTGTATTTTACAAAGCTCTGGAGAGCTTTGGACTCTCAGGACTTAATATTTTGGAAGTTTTACTTGTGGCAGAGAGGGCTTTCCCTCTCTTATACCAACCCCTGTGGGCTTGGTACAGGACTGGAGGTCAGAGTGGAGAGCCAGCACATGCCTCCTGCTATGAATTGTAAGCAAAGGGACTAAAGGCTTCAAAGAGGAGCAGCTGGGTAATGCACTGATAAGGGAATGGGAGCAGATCAGCAAAAAAAAACCAACAACAAAACAAACAACAAAAAACTGTGAAAATGTGAGGAGAGAGATAAGTCTGACACTAAGTCAGATGGGCAAGATGTCAGATGACATTAAGTGGGCAAAAAGACTATGAATGTGATGGAAAGGATGGAGAGAAATGATAACAACTTGAGTATGAAACATGGGCTGGAAGAAGATGATGCAAGATTCAAACACAGAGTTAGAGGGAATTAGGCCCTTGGCTAAGCTCCCTGGGCATGGTCGTAAATTATCCAACACAAAGCTCTTCATTGCACCATTGCCATCTATCACAACATGATCCAATGCACTCAGCACAATTCTGAGGGTAAGCACTGAAAGAGTACTTACTTTTTTCGTTAAAAGAATAAAATCAGAGTGGGAGACATCCCCATAACACAGACAGGCACTAACAATTTTCAAGTGCTTTAAAGTGTACTGCCCTTAACTGAAGGGTCATAGTCCAAAAAGTTAATTAAAATGTGAAATTATCCACAAGAGAAAAGGGTATTGATGGTATTCATGGTATTGATGCAACTGCTGTAGTGGAAGAGCTATCGCATCATTTTCAAGCGTAAAATTTCATCATCTTTAAC
>JAOTQQ010000003.1:5852608-5970999 GCA_026546715.1 Gallinago undulata | reverse complement strand
TTCATGGTATTGATGCAACTGCTGTAGTGGAAGAGCTATCGCATCATTTTCAAGCGTAAAATTTCATCATCTTTAACAGTGTATTACTATCACCCAGACCTATCCAGACTATTAATCCTCCTTTGAAGGGTAATTATATCCTTGTCCTTAATTCAGTTATTACAAAAGATTAAAACCAACTGCGTAATTGGATCACTGATTGCGTGGGTTCCCAGTTTAAGACTGATTTATAAGCTTTGATTTTGCTGACAGTTCAGTTTTCTCAGGGTTAAGCAACAAGATCTTCAACTTAGAAAATTAAGGGTATTTTTGGAGAGAAGTAATTTGGTAGTATTTGGTTATCAGCAAACTCAGGTCTCCTGCATTCAGAGTTATCTGGCATTTAAAGTAATTAAGATTAATTATTCAAGACATTATCAAAGAGTCATATTCTGTTTATAAAATGAGATGACGGTTCTGATCAAAAGCATGCAATTTCAGGTAAGACCAGGACTTTCTTTCCTTAACTTGAACTGGAGCACTTTTGTGACAAACAGAGCAACCGCAAGCTAAACTTGATGCAAAATTCCTGTGTTTCATCAGTAACAGTGTTCCAAATAGTTATTTGTGTTACAGCCGAAAAAATCCCACAGCTTTAGCTTGAGTTTGTCCAGCTTCATGTTCCCCTACTCTGGCCTTTTTCTATTACAGCAGACAAAGCACATAACAACCAAAGCTGTTGATTGAAGCTAGACTACTCCACCACTGAAATACTCTTTTTAAGAGCATCAGGAAAAACAATGGTTTTCATTAACCCTTATAGTTTCTTAGAATAGTTAACCGAGTTGGGTCCAACTGATAGAATATCCCAAATTATTTCCCTGAGTTTCATGTTTGGTTTTGTTGGTTAGTCAGACCTGGGAATTAGAGATGCCTTTACAACACGCTTGTGACTCCTTGTTTAATCTGGTCATGGGTGCCTATGAGAAGTATAGCTGGAGGCTGTCATGGCAAATTAAACAGACAGACATTTATTTTCATCTTCTTAAGGCACAGTTCTCTTGAAACCTTTCAAAGACCATTTATAAAAAAACCAAACAGGTGAGAGAATTAAAACCCAGAAGCTAAATAGAATATTTTTTTAGCAAAAGACATACTGACTGCTCCCCAAACATTCAAGAAGTGGTTAAATAAATTGAAAGCATTAAAAGAATAAGCGATGCAAAGCTGGTCTAAGTAATAGGATTCTATATGTCAATTCCAAACAAAAAAAAAAAAGAAGCAGAGAAAGGAGAAAGAAGCAGAGAAAGAAGAATGATAAAGGAGAAATTTAGACTTCAAATACCTGAGAAATTATACGTTCCCCATCTTGATACACTTTCTCCCCTATAACATCCACTATCTTCATTCGCTCTGATGCCTGGAACAAAGAGGAAAATTAAACATAATCATCTACTATAGTGCATCTCTTGTAAACTTTGTATCCTTGAAGAGGCACTCAATAGGCACAAACACACAGTATCTCAGTACTGAAAATAGAGCCCCTGCAACAACATTGTACCACACTGCAGCTTGCAAGACTACCATAATTAATAGGGCAAGAAAATTGTCCAGTGTCCTATCTATGCACTTTTCTTACCCTGAAAGTTAACAAATAACTGATCTGGTTGCTTTAGAACAAAGAAAAAGAAAAGCCAAACACCAAAAAAAAATATGTCATAGACTTCCTAAGAGCAAACTCCCATGAGAAACATAGCAACACATTTTGGAAATATTTTAATCAGCATGTACTTGAATATGTGGATCTTTTGTGTCCCAGAACTCATTCCTAAAGTGGAGAGAGGATGGGGCTATGAAAAGGATACCAGCTCTAAACTGTAAGCAGGCACAGCAACAGGCTGCCCAGCAACAAGAGCAAGAGGTACTAATCTGACATGCAACTAAGCATGTCTGAGTCTTCACAAATAGACTTACATTTATCTCCAATGTTTCCCACTGCCCATCTACAACACCACTAAACAATTTTATTGCTTCAGAGCAGTGTAAAACATGTATTAAGGAAGGAAGGAAATCCTACAGTTAAAATGAGTATCTCGACAGATGATTTGGTTATAATCCATTCACTCCACAAATGCACCTCCATCTAGCCTATGTTTGAGAAACTCAGTTCTGGTCCTCATGTGATTCAACTGCAGTGTGTCATGCAAAAAGCCATCCAGTGATAACGAGTTATTTTTCTATATTTTAAAAAATTTATGAGTCATTTTTGTGCTCAAAGAGTCACATTGATGGAACTAGTTTAAGCCAGGCACTGAGGGAGGTGTTCCGCAATTTACACATTCCACAGCTACCAACATATGTCCAAAATAATAAATATTAGAGGTTGCTGTTCACACTTAATTATACTTTGCAATATTGCAAACTTCTCTCAGAGGGATTAAAAGCTTTTCTCAAATAATAAAGATTAATGCTGAAAAATATTCTTATGATGAGAAAACAAAGAAAAGCTAAGTTATGGTATGAGGCAAAGATAGATGTATACTAATTTCAAAGCAGTTTGGTACAGCTCCAAAAGCCCTCTGAAGATACAGGCTGAATCAATAAGCTTAGAAGTGACAACTTACACATTGTTCCTAAAGTCGTGCACCACACACATCAACATGACATGTGCCTGCTCTGCCTGGTCACGTTCCCAGCGAGCAGAGCTTCCCGTTAGCCTATTCTTAGTCTGGCCCCTCAATATCAGTTAAAGTTAAAGAAAGACCTACCACACCCCACATCTTTGTCTCAAATTTAAAATCATTCATGGCTGATAAAGGCCATCCCAGTGATTGTATCATTACTTCATATCACACCCTCAAAGGGAAACAGAGTCCCGAGTTTCAATTTTCACTTTAATACCTGTTAACTGACATATTTACAGATGTTTTTTGGTTTGCATTTTTTTTTTAATTTTTACACAGAGATAAAAAATCAGCAAATTGCCTACTGTGAACAAAGGAAATTTAAAAAAACAGTGTACAACAATGCAAATTAAGTTGTACAGTAAACATGATAGCAAAGCACCTCTTAAAATTTTGTTCCAAGCAAAAATGACACATTTCTGATATAGCAGAAACACTGACTGTGGAGCTAATGCTAATGCAAGAATTTGATGCAGCTGTCTGAGAGGCGTTACCTCCAAGGATTTAAGAAGGGGCACAGACTCAATAAATAATTCATACGTCTTCCTCTTCTTTGCATTATTTTTCAATATAATTCTTCTGAACGTCACTCGATCCTGCAGGAAACAGCACAGAGAAATATGTTATTCCTCTTGACTAAAATGCTCCTTGTTTAATGAACTGGTGTTTGCAACAAACACTAGGTTTGAGAAGCCAGCTGTTAAAATGATCCATCATTTAAATGTTAAAATGACCCATCAGTGGTGATCATAACAGCTCTTGTGAGAGTACTTGTTGCAATAACAAATTGAAAAACAGGTAGCTGTAAGACCTAGTCCTTCTCAGATAAGCATTTAAGAATTCCATTTTCAGTCTACCTTGTACTGGTTTTCAGGGTTGAGGTTTATGGGTTTTATTTGGCTGTTTGCTAATATATCTTTCATGCTTCCTCATACAATGAAGAGTTACACTCTTGCTGAAGCCACTGGAAATTGGCATTTCCAACACTTATTTGGTAAGGCAACTGCAGGATTAAGTCCGAATTGGATTCTTCTCCACTTCAGTCACAGATTTCAAAAGTAAATCGGAGATATATACTGGTCTCAAATAGATCAGGAACACAGTATCAAACAGCAACAAGCTTGATTCACTCCCCCACCTTCTAGGATCCGAGAGGCAGCTTTTTCCAACGACTACTTCCTAACTGCCAGCAGTCCCCATGTAACACGAGCACCCTCCTGATGGAAAAATTGTTTGGTTTGATTTTGAAGCCCAAATATTGGGCAAGATTTGCACCACCACCCCCCGCCCCTCCCCGGGAATTCTCCCCAGGCAGCAGCTAGCGATGTGCAGGCGGCGTGGCCGCTGGGCGGCACTACGTGCCCGAGCGAAGGGAAGCTCGCCCAGTTCCAACCACAGCTCCTCTCTCGGCACCTGACACGGCAGACATATTTGAGAGTTTATTGTCAGAGACCTTAACAAAATGTTTTTTATTTCCACACAGAAAAGACAGGCCTCAACTACTCCAGACACCAATGAGAAAGGCCACAACTAAAGAGCATGCCCAGGCTAAGGGGAAGGGCAAGTGGCCACCACTAGGTATTTTCGTTAGTGTTTGCATTATAACAATGTCCCTGGTCCCTGTTAGGATCAGCACTAAATTACAAACAGAGTGAGAGTTGCAGAGTTTACTTTACAGAACAAAACAAACACAACACAAAAATCAAAACCAAAAAGTCAGAGGAAAGGAGCAGAAATTTGTCTGGAAAATGGTACCAGAAAAAAAAATATCTTTTAACAATTAGTGGAAACAACTGAAGTGGAGAGAGACATTCCTCAGGATCTCATTTTCTGACAGCATCAACTGATAACTTAGTAGAGACATTTTGAGGTGAAGACGTTTAAAATACTTTAAAATAGTAAGAGAACAGTTTTATGGGATGCAGGCTGCAAATACTTGTACTTGAAACAGTGCCTGATACAGGTGACACTAGTGGAATATAAAAGCTGAAGGAGGTGAAAGATGAAGGGAAGAATGATATTACTTTTATCCAAAGGAGAACAAGAGATGATAAAGCCTAAGGGATAGTTTTATTTTTTTAAAGAAGCCCTTCAGTGGTAGAAATCTCTTCAAATGGTCAAGGGAATTGCAAAAGCATAAAAAATTCAGAATTCATTTGTTTGAAAGTATCAGTGAGGGAGAAGAAGCAGCCTTATTTGAACAAAAAAAGGCAGAGCAGTGCAGGAAATACGTGTGATCGTGAGATTTTTCCCCAGACACATTCAGTAGAAAAGGATGAGGATATTTCTCTGCTCCAGAAGAGATCCGCGTTTGATAACTGCTTTGTGCCTTAGCCTTGCAGGCTTTTGTTGGCCTAAGTCTGCAATGCAGGAGTAATCCACATTTCCTAACCATCAAATAACCAATAAGCTTTAGCAATGACTTCTGCAGACTAATAAAAATATGTTTAAGTTACATCAGGCACAAAATAGTACAATAAAACATGGCAACGACAGAATAACTGAAAGAAATAACTGGCGGAAAAATGAAGCCTTAGTTAATAAAATATCCAGAGGACAGATGACTAGCAAGAGGTCCCCCTCCAACTACACCTTGCTAATTAAGTGAATGTAATCACAGAAGAAAATAAACCAAAATTAACCCAATTTGCGCAGTTCTTTTCAAAGGAAAATTGGAACAAAGAATCATCATCTCAATTTTCTTCCTTTTGTGAATGAGCTCAGTTTGTAGGTAACTGCTTTGTTCTGTCTTGTTCAAGAAATTAGATTCTGACACTACTCCCTGGTTGATTTACCAAAATCTTTTCTTTCAGCCCACAAAGAAAAGGGAAGTCAGAAGTCAGATCTCTCAGCAAGCGCTGAGATTGCATAAGCAAGCCGTGTAGCAGCTTATCAGTTCTATAATCAAGGTCACAACACATGGTCGACCCCCAGCGATAGTTGCCGAGGAGCCCGACACACACAGAAAGCACACAACACTTCTGGCTTCAAAGGCTTCGTTGATCGCACAATCCACTTATTATGTGAGCCCTCACAGATGAGTAAGAGAGCACTGTGAAAATAACCCTGTCCAAATAGCACAGAGAAAAGAACTAAAAAAGGAAACTAATGCCTATGGCTTCACATTCAACACTGCCAGGCTAGAAGCAAAGCAACACCATCATTTAGCTTGGTATCTCACAGGTCACGCTGACCTGAGAACCTCTTCCAGGGTAACACAAAGGGACCAGAAACATCACGGCAGTTTATTTGGAAGGAAAGCAAAGCTTTGGGCAGTCTTTCTATCTCTTCGAATTACTGACATCCTCAAGAAGGTATTTAATACCTTCCCATTCCCCTTAAAGCAGACAAAATGATAGGAAGGTGAGCTGAAAATGGAGAACGTCATTTAGATACTGTTTTTCCCTCCCACAAAAGCATGTGCATTAATGCCTCCACTCTCCTCTGCAGGATGAAAACAAATCCAGTTGTTTTTTTCCTTAACAAAAGCCACAATTACAGTAAATGCAAAATAATAAAGGGACAGATAAAGCCAGAGATGCAGTTTTTACAGACAATTTGTTCTAGAAAAGTGGCCACAAAGATTTGCACAATGGATCTCTTATGCCAGGAAGTGAGATAACAGATCATGATAAAACAGCTATGGGCACATGGAGTCATACCAAGAGAAGCACTGGACACGGTAAGTTAGTGTTTAAAATATGCACATGAGAGCAACTTCCTTTCCTTACCAGTCCCCAAAGGGCTCCGTCTGTTGTGGCAACAATGGTGGCAGCTCTAGGAGTGTTGTACATCAAAGCCAGTTCACCAAAACTTCCATGATTATCATAGCGGCCCACACAGCGCGACTGGTTGTCTTTTGCTACAACAATATCATACACACCCCTGGAAAACAATGAAAGAGATGCTTTTTATTAGACAACATTCCAGTACAGATCATAAAAATACCTCTTTCGTGTTATACAAATAGTCCTCTTATTGCTGGGTGAGATAGAACACGCTTTATTAAGCTTTCTAATTGCCTGATACTAAGCTGCTTCTATCTACACTATTTTCACAATAATTCTCTCTTAATAAAGCATTTATCTCCCGATAGATCTGGGCAGGATCTATTTGGTTTCCTCTGCATAGTATTTTGACATTGGTATTGTAAGTGTTCTGGCCAGGATGTTAGGTAGTTTCATTGTCTTTAACAGTAACGCTCCTATGGATTTGCCTCCATGGCAAATGCTCCTATGGACCATAACCCCAAGAAGCAATCACAGCTTGCATCTGCATGTGCCCCTGCCAGACTCAAACCGTCCAGCTCCTGTATGGACAACAGGGATCTCATAGAAGCATAAAGATCACAGAAAGGGCCTTTCTTTACATATGTAAGGTACTGAGTTAGTTTTGGAGAGCTAACTGATCAGTCTTAATATTAGCAGCACATACTGACCCTCAAGCTGGAGGATTTAAAGCTAATTCAGGAATATTATACACATCTACCATAAGACAGATTTATGCCAGCTTCATTTGTAGGAGTTTCCACAAAGTGGACATTACATGCATCAAACAATTAAAATTCATCAAAATGAGGAAGCTTTGCACAATGAATTGAGAGTCTACTGCATTAAAGACTTTCAGACCCAGAGAAAAAGTTTGGCTACTGGATCAATAGTAGGTGGGCCAGATTCAGAGATGTCTGAAGATCCAAAAAATGTAGTCTCTCCTTGTCACCTGAAAAGCTAGGAAGCCAAGCTCATGAGGACTGCAAAACAGCCTTACCGGGTGCTTTTTACTTACTCACACCTAGAAGACAGAGAAAGAAACCAACAGCATGCTAAGAGCATACTAAGGATTAGTGTTGATGGGAAGTTTCACTAATTCTTGTAATATCCAGTATCTATTTAATGATTCTCTGAGAGGCACCAGAAGCAACAACCTTCAGAGGTCTTTTTGATCTAGAAGAGCCATCTGTGAGCTAAATACAACAACTTCTTCCCATCCCTCAGCCTGAAATTCACTTACTAGTGCCATTTATTTCCAAATAACTATAGCCAAAAAACCTTCAGCCAAGTATTTAGGCACCTGCAGCCCAAGGACTAAGTTGGTGAGGCATCTCTGGGTGACCTTGACTCAGATTTGAGAAAACTGTTGCTGAGCTGTAAGACAGTCTGTGAGCTAAAGCCCTGCAAGATAAGAAGAATAAAAACACAGACCGAAGTGTAATTGTTGAGATGGTAATCGTTAAGAGCTCAAGGACTCAAAAGAAAAATACTGACATGAAAAAAATATAAAACCCCAAGGGAAAAAAAAAAAGCAGAAAAGGGCAACTCGGCAAGATCACAGATCAGCCTGTTCCAAGAGGCAGAGGGCAGGGCTGCCCCTCCTGACCAATGACTGCTCAATCAGCACAGATTCAGCAGGTCCTCCCCCAGCAGCAACGAGCACACTGATGTTCAGCCACACAACACATTGATCCCAGCTCTTCCTTCCATGCAGTAAGCCCTAAATAGCTGCTGCATCCTCAAGTTGTATCTGTCCTGCCTGCTGCCCCTCTGTGCATGGGAAAAGACACTCAGACAAAAGTGATCTGGTGAGGAAGTATTAGAAACAGAAGACTTTGGGTAGAAAAAAGGCCTGTGCCAAAAAACCTGCTTTTCTATGCAGACAAGAAGCTAAGGAGTTAGCTCTGCAACACAAAGTCACTGTTCATTCTGACAGGAAGAAACTAATTCCCAGGGATATTTAGGCATTAATCTTAGAGTAAGACGACATGCCTACTGATGCCTTGAAAGAGCCAGGGTCCTCTGAATTTGCACTTGCAGACAAGTGGAAATATTGTAACTTTCTGTAAGCACCAGTATCCTACTATTTTTTGCATGAAAAAAGTGAGGGGGTGGAAGGTTGGGGAAGACTGGAAATGGAGAGGAGGAGACAGAAAATTCATAACTCTAGAATTCTTTGTAATAACTGAATAGCCAGCATAGGAGTTGCAGCCAAGTTGGTGTTTAGAGCAAAGGCTTGTATGCTCTATTGATAGACAACACTGAGTTTAATAACTGTATTAATATTTAATAACTGTATAGCCTTTTTGCCACATTATTTTTGGCAAGATATTTTTGTTACTGGTGTATTACACCTCAAGAGTAAAACAAAACAAAAACTTAAAAACCTGTAATCTTCCAACCCAACTATCTCCTGAAAGAAAAAAAGCATGTTGTGGAACAGGATTACATCTATAGAACAGAGACCATAGAACATTTACCTGAACATCAAAGACAAGGTTCCATTTCACTTTTTTATTTTAGGTTAAAACTCATAACAGGAAAAGCTTTCTGGTAACCAGCAGGTTAACAGTCTTACACAGAAACGAATTAAAATAGGCTGATGGTATCTAACATTTCCCAAACTGAATTTAAGTTAAGTTTTCTCAAGATTAGGAATCACTGCTCTGCATATGTCTCATCTTTCCTAGAATCATAGATTAGTTTGCTTTGGAAGGGGCCCTTAAAGGCCACGTAATCTCACCCCCCTGCAATAAGCAGGGACATCTTCAAGGAGACCAGGTTGCTCAGAGCCCTGGTCCAAACCGACCTGCACATGGCAAGAGAAGGAACTTGGCCTGTTTGGCCAAAGACAAATGATTGATCCGAGACAGAGCAGCTGAGGGAGATAACTGAGTGTTTAAATGGAGCACTGGTCTAGGCTAATGGGATAGTATGGTAGAAGACAGAGGAATGGGCACATGATGAGAATATACCTGAGGTAGCCTTATGTTCTGTAATTCCACTAATCAGAAAGGGGAATGTCCATATAATGGACAAGGATCATTTAAAATTAACAGTTTCTAACCTAAAAATTCAAAAGGCAACACATTTTCTTGAAGAACTGCTTTGAAAGCATTTAATACAATACTAATGGTGCCATTATTTCAGTGATAAGGAAGATAACAGTGCATAAAAAAAAGTAGCTCGCGTTCTAACAGACATTTATAATTCATCAGTAATATTCTGTTTAATATTAGTTTTACAGGAAGAAATAAATCTGTACCCTTAGTTCTTCTTCACATACAGTGATTAAAAGTTAGCTAGAATTTCTTCCAAAAGAGTAAAAGATGCTCAAAAGGTGCATGCACACACATATCTATTATATGCCTGTTGCACATATATATGATCTACAAAATCATAAGACTGAAAAGAAACATACTCTACATTTCAAAGGCACAGCTGCTTACCGCTCAACAACATAGAAGTTGTCTCCATCATCACCTTGGTCAATCACATGTTCCTGAGGTTTCACCTTCCTCTCAAACATGGCATCAAGGACCTGAGACAGCTGCTCCTATAAAACAAACAAAGATCAAAAAATAAAAAAACCTCTCAGAAGAAAAAAACTTTAGCATTATTGCTGGACAAGAGTGATCTCATTTGACTTAATCTGGATAGTGAAGTGCAACATGCATTGCATTGCTTTTACTGTATGCAAATAGCAGTATGAAATGTTGATTTCCACTAATATCTTACTTGTTTCCAGCTTATTAAGTTCAATAATGCAGACAAACACAAATGCTAGCATTACAGAAGAGTTTTTATCTCCAATTTATGTCCCAATACCTTTTAATTTATGCATACCATTTCAGTGCCAAAGCACACCTGTACAGCAAGCTCTCCCTTGGCATAATGTGACACAGCTTCACTGCAATGGACATCTATTGATTTATTTCAACAGTAAACATATTTCTTTATCTGTATGTCTAGAAATTGCACTGTGATTTATTAGTAACTTATATGTACTGTTATCATCCAAGAGCCCCAGTCATGATCAGGGCTGTACTGAACAAGGCACTATACAAGCAGTTATTTCCCCAGATAGTCTGGGTCTTAGAGAACCTGCAATTCCAGGACAAGGCAAGATCAGGAACAGATAGGGAGCACATACAGAAAATGGGATAATGCTAGTCTGTGCAGCAGACTCAAGCTAGGTTTCTCTGATGAGCCATGACTACACTGGTTTTTGCAGGCAGCACAGCCAGGGAAGTTGTGAAGGCCAAGAGAGACGGTGTCCTATAAATACCCTGCCTCAATCCTGAGCTGCTTTACCATCTTTGTTATTCCAAAGTCCCTTAACAATAGACTTTCATTGCATTTTCAATGACCAGATGTTCAAAGCTGAAGATGTAGATCACAGCTGAGTTTCTAAAAATATATTGCATGAACACACAAACTAGTCTTTATGTTGCTAGATACACTTGAAATATTTACTGCACTCCTTATATTCAGAATAATCACTGCAGCATCTGTAGGCATCACTATATTGAAAATATTACCTATCTTTTCACTAGAATCCTATTTTCTTGTTATTAAAACTCACCTGATATTTAAAACTAGTCATTGCATGAAAGCCATTTATTTTAACCACATATTTCACAGCATGTATTTAAGTAACAGTTGTCAGAAAACAAGCAATGCAGATTTTAAAAAGCTTTTTTAAAATACTGTAACTCAACAATGTTTTATTTGGAGGATACAGAGGCAAAGACTTATTTTAAGTAATTAAAACACTGAGCTATTATGTCAATAAAAGGACAAGCTTCATCAGATTTCTGAACTGTATAAGAACCCTCTTGGTTTAAATATGGGTACTCAGCATGCTCAGGGGCCTTGTTGGGAAGGCTACCAGTCATTGCTCTCCCAGTGCAAAATTCAATTGTAACTAGGATTCCACAAACTCATTTATGAGACACTGTGGACCCTAAACATGATACATCATACAGAACTTCATATTGAAACATAAATCAGGTTTATCATCAGGGATGCTCAAAATCTCAGGGTTAAACTCTGTGACAATCTGAATTGATTTTATTCCAAAGCTCAATGTGAACCTTGTTAGAAGTGACCCACTGGACACTGGCTCCCTTGTGTTTGACACTGAGTATTACAGCAACTATTCACGCAAGTGAAGACATTTAAAAGGGTTGTTAAGCCACTGAGCCTGAATTCAGCACAGTTCACCTGAATGCAACCAGTGGAAAAGGGATTAATTTGGCCAGAACATAGAGTCACACAATCATATTTACTCCTAAAGGGGTTTTATGCAGTTTTGTTGTTGTTAAATCTGTTTGCTTGTATTTGATAGTTTTACATGACACTCTTCAGAGGTTAAAAAGCAAAAGAACATATTTTGAGCCTTAATTTGAAAGTGTTCCTCACACTTATTAAAGGACAATATACACTGAGCAAGAGCAGCAGCCATGCATTTTGTCTTTCACCGGATATTCTACAGCCAACCTTCCAAACCAGTCACATTATACAGAGGGAGGGACTTAAAAAGAAATTATTGGGAGGAAATATAAAATGATGCAAGTTCCATACTCCCTTTATACTCATTACTAGGAAAGTTCTCTCCTCTTTGCTAGGTGCCCTTTATCATACTATAATCAATGTGTGGACTGCAGTCATCTTTTTCAGCCATGTGCTATCTTAAAGGTTGAGTCTTTAACAGTTGCAGTTTAGAATATTTCCACTGCTTCTATCCTCAGCTGCTTAGAAAGCTTTTCCCAGGAAGCAGTATTTTTCCAAACACACTTTCTCGGCTCAAGTTTGTTTTTCAAAGTCATCTTTGGATATAAACTGGTTATTCATTTTCACTTCTGGGAGATTTAGCTAGAAGCTAAAGATTAGCCTACACAATTCAGATAGTGATCATATTTTGTACATATTCCTTGAGCTGCTGAATGTCTTCAGTGTGTTTCATATTTTACTGTGCATCATCAGGTTACTTGCAAAAGGAACCTTTAATGTGTCTTAAGTATATAGGCATAACAACAACAAGAATCCCAGAACAGTGAAAGGCCAGCCTTGGAAAAGGACAGCTTTCAAGGAAACTTTTGTGACAGAATGTCAGTTCCTCAAGCCTGTTGCAATCAAAAGCTTTCAACAATTATTTTGATAATGCAGTTCAATGACTCTTGGGGTATGCACAGCAACCAAGAACTGAGAGAACTTCCTGGTTTTCAAGGAAAGCTGAGCAGCATTTCTGCAACCATAAGCTACCATATCTACCCTTTCATATCTGATGCAAAGCTCAGTGATTCAAACCAGGAAGCTGCAGGGACCATCGCTGGTGAAACAGCTTTCATTCTGCCTCAGCCTGTAGTAGAGATGTCAGTTGTTTTTGTGACACCAGACCAGAGATGAGATGCATTTATTCTCTCAGAGACTGGATGAGAGAATCTCCAAAGGTCTGTTCCTGAGATATCCTATGATCGTCATTAAAAGAATTCATACCAATTAAGATTACTAAGTGCTCATCATTAAAACTCAGTGCTGAGGCAATGAGTAATTAATAACCAACTTGAGCAATAAAAATGAGTAAGAATAGGAACAACACAAAAAGATTACATTTATTTACAGAAAATTTACTGACACATTAGCATTTAATAAAAAGGTGCAGCAATCTGAAATCATGTAAATGTGTTCAGTATCACAATTGTGTAAGTAATTTCCTTTTGAAATTGACAATAAAATTATCAACTGTTTCCTACGGAAAAGGAAATCAGGTACAACGGTACCCCATAGCAAGTACTGAAAGATAAGTGAAAGGATTAAAAAAAAAAAAACAACAACAAAATAACACACATTTCTCTAACAAAAACAATTGAATTTGCAGGGAGAGGGTTCTGACAATCCTGGTAACTGACAATTTGACATATTTGTTTATATTGTTTATTGGTTATTGATCTCCAAACACATCCCAATCCAGCCTGCATATAATTAATACTTCATGAACTATCACAATGCAAACAAGTGTCTGGAGTGTTAGATCAAGCTATTACCTGTACATACAAGGCATCAAATCCAGTTAAGATTTCCTTAAAATTATATTACCTGATCCAGGTTTTTGAAGAGCAGGATATCTTTACATGCTTCCTGCAGTCTGCATCGCTGTTCATCAGTTTTTGGATGAACTACCTTGAAAACAAAGTAAAACAATACTGTCATGACAACAAAGAAATATGATTATGGACTGAACCTTCACTGTGTAGTGAAAAAGCAGAGCACAGTTTTAGATTGCCAAAGTATACAGTTCTTTTTTGTTGTTTGCATAAACAGTATTTATATATAAACATCCAATACAAGACAGGAAGAAAGAGACATAAGAAATATATTACGTTGACAACTAACACATGCAAAATAACAGTCAAGAAAGACAAGAAAGAAGAGGACATCTTTTCCTTTCCCTTCCCTTCTATCCCAGCAACACACAGTCACAGCTTGAGCATTTGGAACAGAGGAAAAAGTCAACAGTTTTCTTTCTAAACTCTGTTATACATTAGTCCCGATACTCTGATTGTTGGATACAGGTAGATTTATGATACATATGTATCTTAGTCCGTCTAATAACAGAAGTTACCTAAGAAGTGGGTGAGGTTTTTCCCCCCAACAAAAATACTTAAATAAAAGCTTTGCTGTTTATTTTTTTGTTACTTCTTTCCAATTATAAACACCTCATCAAGGTAAGCATTTTTACAACACAGTGTTGGTCCCTTTATATATGTGCTTGTTGGGGGGGTTATTATGAGAGCATATATAAAAATATTAATTTCCTCACATTTACCACATTAATTATATTTCTGGAATAACAAGGATTCCAAAAACCAATTATGTTAGTAGGCTTTTCGAAAAACTCGTTGTCCAAAGTTGAGCGGACCTCAGATCCTTGTTTTAAAAGAAAATTGAATATTGAACCAGGAAAATCAAGACTTTTGATGGAATAAGTGTATCCAGTTTACAAATATTTGGATGATTAGACACACTCAGTCTTTTTTTTTCTTTTTATAGCATCTTATTTACAAAGTATCTTCTTTCTTAAGAGAATTTAAATTAGACTTAGATTTTCATTGCAGAAGCCTAAGCATCCTTGAGATAGAATCTAGAAATGGAACACCGCAAGTCCAGAGAGAAAACATTGTCCCTCACTAGCCAGCCTACAGGATTTTCTCACATGAAAGCATCTCTAAAGAAATAGAATTACAGTATCTGGACTTGCAATTCCTAGAAATTCCTCACTTTCAAAAACAATAGAACAGGTGGCCACAGTGTCAAAATATTTCAACAGTGTTTCTTCTACCCAGGCAGAACTGCTTTGACAAGAAAGGCAGTAAAAAGCATATGAGGCATTTTAAGCACCCATGAAGAAACAACTGTAGTAAAGCTTAACTAATTATTCACAACAGCATTGATGCTCTAGTAATTGCCTCAACTAGCCTTTAAGGTAATTAAAGAAAGGAAAATATCCAAACTTTTATGGATGGTAGACTTAAGCACAGCTCTCAAGCCCTTTGAAATAAAATTATGTTAAAGCTATAGCAACTAAAAAAGTGCATGAGACAAAGCAGTCCTCAATTTCAGAGGACTGTCACTTTGTCAATGTCAGCAGCCTCTCAGAATAAAATGCACAAGTGGTAAGAAAAAGGTGACATACAGACATCTGCCTGTCAAACTGTAGAGAGAAACATGCATGATGCAATTCACTCATTCTTACCCTTTGTTCTGTATCTTCTTCTTCTTCATCTGGATTGAAAGCTTCAGCACATACTTGGAAGAAAAAGAGAGAGGAAATTAGTAAAATGAAACAATTACATAAGAACATCAAACAAATCAAGTGTAAATTCCTTTATTCTATATTTTATTTTCCTACAGGAAAAACAAAAGGACTTTTGTTTTTATGTCATTATAGTGTCAGAGGCTTAAATCCTATTCATTCTCTGAGCAGGCACAGCATGGTTGTTCTCAAACTCTCATATAAAAATTCTGAAACTTACAATAGAAATTAATCTTCCCTAGCAAGTACTCCGAAGCATACACAGATTCCCTTTCAATTCTTATCAAAGCATAACAATCCCCATTCAGATTTATATACAAACATATCTAAAATGCAGTGAAAAAAAAATGCAGCTACATTGCTTTGCTCTTTGCAGTGCAACGTATACAACAAAACACACTTTAAAAAAAAAAAAGTACAAGGAATCATGTGGCATTCACTTCACCTCAAATCAAATTTGCAAGTGAGCATCTATATTTTGAAGGTTTTTTTCAATACAAGAAATCATGTTTACACAGAAATTGACTTGGGAAATGAACCAGCTTGGCCATAGTATATTCTATGACAAAAAATGTTTAGTCCCCTCCCCTGTATGCTCCTACATCTTACTACATTTGAATCAAATTAATGTCAAGTTGTGATATAAAAGCAACTTTAAAACATACACAAAGTGATTTATTTTTTTTTAAAAAAGGATGAGAAAACGTGTGGAAACCATACTCTGTAGTGCACAGGAACTAGGCCAAATGTCATTATACCTACAGGATCAATTGTAAGAGAGGCAATGATAATGGTGAGCTTCTAACATTTCAAACCGTTTTTGTTCAGTTTAAATACTTCAGAGAAAAGGCTTATCTTCACTTATCTTAACAGTTACACTGTTACACAATTTTACAATATTAAACATGACACCTTTGGCTGCCAAAAGCCTGCGTCTCTAGCTCAGACTTTCTTATTAATTTGCAGATATTTGCAGTTCCTACATGTCAAAGCGAACTCTACATTTTAACTAGCTCTACAGAGTGCCAGAGAAAGCAGGAGTCAGTCCTGTTTTCATTGAGTTCTGCTCTTACTTTAATAAGGGTGGTCTTACTTCTGAGGTTATATGCTTCTTGTAAAATTTTACAAAGAAACACAGACAAGCATTTTTCTTTGTACTTTATCCAGCATCCTGACAATACTGAAGACTTGGCAGAATGCCCAGAAGCTCACTGCAATGACATCTAACCACTGAATGGACTTAGAAAGTACAAATAAAAATAAGCAGATTTAAAAAAATAAATAAGTAAAAATTCTAGAAGGCCTAGCACTCAGCAACTTGCAAATAATTTGAAAATGCATACAGGACTATTGACCTTATCACCATGCCTTCAAAAGGACTATAAAAATGCACAAGTCCAGCATAATTTGCTAGGAAAGACTTGCATTATTTTTTTTTCCTGCCTAAAAGGTACAGGTCTTTCCTAGCAAATTAGATTTTAATTCATTTTTTCCTGGAGAGATTGAAGAGACTGGAATATAACACAAGCATTCCATTTATCAGACCACAACGTAAAAACCCAATCATGTAATCATTAGGCATTTAAAGAGTATTTACTGCTCATACACCAAGCCCAGTGTCGCGCTGTCTCTTCTGGTTTGCACTATTAACAGTATAGAAACACTGTAGCAACAACCATGCACATACAACAAACACACTCATTTAGTTTAACAGATTGGTTCACCCACATTTAGACAAAGGACAAACAGCATTCTTCCCCAGCTGAAAAAAAAAAATAAGTATAGTCCACTCCACATTGCAAAGATGACTATTATAGGAATGTATATGCCTGTAAAACTGCAGAACTTGGACTGATAGGAAAAGATCCACTTAATATGCAATACAAAGTCACTAAGGAGGAGAACATTATTAGCATTTTGGTGTGAAAGCTTTCCTCCTCCTTTCATTTTATAGTAAGGATCAAAGTCTATTGTGAAAGTTTCAGATTTTATAAGAAACATTTTCTTCAAAGAAAGGCTCCTTGGTTTAAACAGTATGGTGAAACTGGAGATAAAAAGTATCTTTTTTCTTTACAACAGTGTATCTTACCAGTAACCAGCATTCAATTCTTTATTATGCGCCAAGTAAGTACTATAGATGTGCTTCCCTATGTTACTGAAAGTACCTGGCACATAAGCACATTGAAGCTGTGGATCTACGAATTCAGAGATCGCTGTATTTCATTATATCACTCTATCATTTACATTGTCAATATTAAGCTGCAAATTAGATTTTGTTCTGGCCTCAATTGCAGGGAAGCTATTGCTAAGAATATGCTTTGGAATTGAGGAAATGATCTTCAAGCTTTCCTTGGGAAAACAAGTTTAATTACCACAGCTAAGACTACAGCATTAGAGCAGACCTTTACCTTAAAACATGCAGTAATAAAACCAACAACGTTCTCTGCAATTTTAGTATCAGGCGGCTTTGGTTGGGATTTGTACGTGTAAGTCTCCCCTATTTCATCTTCCCCAGTTAGGGCAAAGACAGCTTCATAAAGTCCACTCAGGAAACAGAGTAGGACTTAGGGCCCTTCCTTTACATATGGAAATCACTTCTGCAGTGCCCATGAATGGGCATCACAGAAATACAACAAAAATGATGCAAAAATACTACTTCTTCCCATGCTGTCATGTAGAAAGCCTTTCCATTATACTTTTCATTCTTCAACCTCCTGCTGGGATTTCTTTTTTCATGTAGAAGCAATAGGGCAGACATTTTGGACTTCAACTGACAGCTCTGATTAATGGCACTTTATTTATTTGCAAGCAGAGCTGTAACACTTGATGTAATATATCTGTTGTGGGATAGTTAAGAAAGGGGAGAGAGAGAAAATGATTAATTCTGACCTCAAGCTTAAATTAATATTGTGATATGCTGGAAAGCCCACAAAGTTTTTCAGCCTACTCACACTATAACAACCAACAGCATTTTCCAAATATTTTAAAACATGATTAATGCAAAGAAAAGGTGAACATTACATCAACACCATCCTGTGTTTTTCGTTACAATACATCCTTTTTTTTTCCCACTATTTTTAATTGGCAAGTTACTTGTGGAAGTCTGTACTGGTGAGACTATTAACTGTCAAGATCTGTGTGTCAGTCTTACCTTCACTATGTTTCACCTTATCTGTGCTCAGTGTTGTTTCTCTATTCTGACTGAAAAGAACCCCCTAAACGCAACTACCCTAAACTCTGCCAATCCCTGTCAGAGATCTATGGAAATTAATTCCAGGACTCCTGAAGGTTAGTCATTTGCAAGTCACAGTACAGCAAGTCCCAATGAAAAAAACATATGATCTTTCATCTTGACAGAGTGAAAACATACTTACCCCACTATTTTATATATAACTGGATTCACATATTAACTATTTCAGTGTCCCAGTAAAACAGGTACTCCAAGGCAAATCTTATTCTCACAAGATTATCCTGAAGAGATGTCGGTAGCATCGTTTCAGACTCACTGAAATAGCAATCAGAAAGGATCTCTCTCTGAAGGTCACCCAGTCCAACCTACTGCTTAAAAGGGAGCTATTTGCAATGCCAGATTGGGGCTGACATGAAAACCTCTTGGGGTGTTGGGGTTTGCACATGTCTCTGGCTAACCTGCTCCACCCCCCTCCTGGGGAAGAAGTTTTCTTACTGTGCAACCTAAAGCTCACAAATATGTTGATATAATTTCAAATGCCTTCTGAATTCACACCTTTCCTATGTGAGATTTTCAGCACAGCTCTGCCCTTGAGCAAATGCTAAGCACAAGTATCAGTAAATCATCGGTAAAAGTTACATACAAGTGTGATACACACCCTAATACGTATTTCCAATACTACAGCTATATCGGTATATATCATGTAGACCAAGCTTCCTTCCAAATCTACCCACATAGTTCAAATAGCTTTGGAACATAAAAAATAGTTTTCAATTTTAAGAAGCCTTAAGATAAAAAAAGTAAAATCAGGCTTTTATCCTACAATCTGCATTCAGTCTCTCTTAACTTCTGCAGCTTCTACAGCTAGTTTAGCTTTCTCCTCATATGGCACCTTCCTTGGCTTTCAAGAACAGGCACATCTGTTAACACTTCTGAGGGCCCAGAAATGATACAACTCCATCGCTGCTTTGTTATGCGGATGACAGCATCTTCAGAGCAACGAAGACCTTTCTAGCTGCAGCACTGACATAAGCAGTGGATGGCTGAGGGGGAAGCAAGGGGTGGGGGGAAAATGAGAAGTAGCAAGAAATGTTTGCCAGTACAAACACTACCTTTGTTTATGCAAGTTTTAATTGCTCTCAAGATAATATTGTTCTGCAAAATACATGTTTTGTCAAGATCAAAGTCCTTGTACTCTATGCAAATCAGCACAACAGTTCAGGATTTGGTTCCAACAAGCAAATAAAGAGAGAAATGCATACCATCCTGGCAGTTGAGAGATCACTGGTACTTTTTTCAAAATAGCAGACCATCAGACACACACAAGAGGAGGAAAATCTTTCACACTGGACAAGAAAATTCTACAGTTTAGGTAAGGTGAATGCATCGTTAATATTTCTGTTGGTATTGGAAGAAGCAGCAAAGAACATGCTTTGTCTTATTCTCTTCGCAATTTTAGATAGTGCCTTCTGTACTTGGCGTGAAATCCTATTCACTCATCTTTACTTACAAGGATGCGTTACGTCCAATTGATTTTATGAGACCCATTAGTGAAAATCCACTCGGAGTACTAAAGACAGAACAACTTTTCCAGTTATTTATTCAGATCAGTTGCCCTGCACTACATTTAAGGCAACATTCTTTGCATTTGAATTTGCCAAAGCTTTAAACATTTTCTAAGTGTCTCTCAAGGGAGAGATGCATAGCCTTTTCTGGGAGCACTCAGCCAGCTGGAAAGGTGACCACTTCAGTGGCTTGTCATTCCCTCTTTGACAGCTGAGTTGCTAAAGCAGGCACTTCCAAAATGACTGAGATGAAGTTAGGAAGTTTAAACAGAGCTTATACATAGGTCTTTGCTGGCACAGCTGAATGTGATTTTCTGCACTTTGGAAACAAGCTGCAGTTTTCTCTCACTTCTGTTGCTGGATGGCTCAGAACTTTTTCGTTTAGAAATTGCACTTTGTTTCCCAAGTTAAAGATCTCACCACGTCAAAGCAGACGACAGATTCATACCTCGATCCAGCAAGTGGGAAACAGAACCTGCACCCATTTGCACTACCTGAACAATCTTAACGTTTGTGACAGAATGAAAAGTAACACTGAAAGCTGAAAAACAGTGAAGCCATATGCAGGAAAATCAGCTGTTTCAGCCTTCAATTCACTAATGAGAACCAACTGAAATAAAGTGTGAAACTTTCAATTAAAAACAATGTCATTGAACCAGCCCAAAACTCAGATCTCGGGTCTTAAAAGACCAGTCTTTCTTTTTTACTTTACGTGCCACAAGAATATCCCCAGATGCGGGAGTACCCACACCAGTACCACCTCATCACTTCATTCTTAGAGAGGCATAACTGAGACATGACTTATAATGACTGGAACTTGAGCAAACAACGCCCCCTCAAATCTTTGTCAAATACCGACGCAGAATATTCAAGCATACAATCACTTGCGTGGCCACATATGTCAAATCAAGTACAAGATTTTTCACTTAAGAACTATTTAGAAATACTGAATTTAGGTGGCAAAGGAAAAGAATGGACTCTCAGTTCTGGAAACAGCTTTAAATTTCCATTAAAGTTCAAAGGAAACTAAAATAATATAAACCCGGCTCTCCACAGGATCGTTATTCTAAGTTACAGATTAACTATGAAGATACAAAGTCACTCAGCACGGCTGTGCCAAACCAGCTGAATCCAGCAAGGATTACAGGTTCAGGCACAGCTCCGCACATGGTCCCGAAGCCTGCTCAGGTTGGAAAGGTGCACAGATCATTTTGTCAGGCAAAGAAGCCTATGAGATAATTATAAGCCTGTAAGGCCCCAAAATCCTGTATTGTCTCACGCAGCTCAGCCAGCGTTGCCTCTCTGTACTGTTGTACATACAGAACAGGCAATTTAGGGGCAAAAAGGTGA
Source organism: Gallinago undulata (assembly GCA_026546715.1). Taxonomy (NCBI): domain Eukaryota; kingdom Metazoa; phylum Chordata; class Aves; order Charadriiformes; family Scolopacidae; genus Gallinago; species Gallinago undulata. The sequence goes on along the minus strand of JAOTQQ010000003.1, from coordinate 5,949,643 downwards.
AAACGTTCACCTGGCTTTTCCAAAGCTTTGCTCATACCCCTAATTCAACTTGAAAATGCTTATCTCTGGTGTGGACGTTACTGACACTTCACAAGGCCCACTGCTTTAATGGAATGGTAAAACTGAAGTTGTTCTGCATAGACATTTTTGCCCAGGGAGGTTGGGGCACTTACAAGAAGTGGATGATGTATTACAGTGCTTGCTGTCCTTGCCTTTAGAAACTTTTGATAACCGTTCCCTCGGTAAGATTACGTACTCTCCAGTAGTATTATCTAAATCAGACTTCTCCAGCTTGTTTTCTTTCCATCAAGACAGAAATGCAACAGTTCCAGTGACAAAGGCTTGTGATAAAACTGTAATGCCAGTGTCATACACTCCTACTTCACACTACATTTCAGTCATGAGTTCAGAACAGACTGCATAATAAATTATAAATGCCACCTTTTAAGGTAATCTTTTTTCTTTGCTTTCTTTCCAACTCTACACGTACAGACATCTTTTATCCTAAGATGCAGAACTGCAGGCAATACAATAAGCCTCTAAAATTGTGACAATTGGTTGTCAACTATTTCCATATGTACATTTTTTTAATATATTCTGAATGCATTTTTCAAATATTTTTATTAGATTCATACAGATTAATAAAAATCTGGGTTTAAATGTGTATCTAAAAGGCTTTATCATCAGATATAAAGCAATTTAGAGAATGCATTACAGCAGAACAGCCATTAAAATGATAAAACCACAAATTAATTTTTTTTCCTACTACAGGAAGATTTGGCAAATAATTTAAAATTACATTTCCCCAGGGGTAAACAAGAACTTTGAAGATGAAAGACCTAGAATAAACAGAAAGTAAATTAAAAGAGACTGTGATTATTTATAACTTTACACACATAGAACAAATGCATTACATGCAGACAATACTGCTTGAACTAGATGATAAAGACAAACATAAAGCACTTTTATGATACAATGAATTCCTACTTAATTATTATTTCTATGTAAGCTTTGTTGAGGGTTTGGGGTTTTTTGTTTTGCTTAACTGCTTCTGCAACATACAGTATTTGGCCTGGAAATCACCTCAAGTTAACCAACAGGCCTTGGTTTACCATGGCCATCACACACATTGCAGGGATACACAGCACTAGACAAAGAATAGACAGGGGGCTTCCTGGCCCACTGGAGAACCCACTCCTGGGATGTGGTGCATAAAGACATTTCCTGTCAAAGTAATAGGCAAATTGGGAGAGTAAGGCACCCCACTGAACTGCAAGGAAACTTTAAAAAAGAAACCCCAGCCTGTAGAACTTTATTTAAATCCTCCTCCTACTCAGGAGCAATTAAAACAAAACAAAATGTGCCAATGCAGGACTGGGGACAGAATTCTCTTTGTCTCTTCTCCTACCTCTTTGGTATAACCAGATCCACATGACATTTGCCTTTTTCTTTTTTTTTTTTTTTTATTTACCAACTGCTGTGTGTTGTTGTATTTACTTTACATAGCTGCCTGTTGAATTATATGTATGAGTTATGCAAAGTGCTTTAGCTTATCCTTCCACTTTATGTGCTCACAAGTGGTTGGAGGGTCACACCCTCCTACCTCAGAAGCCAGGCACTGGAGAATAATAACAAGAAACTCATGAGGCTACTTTGTTTCATAGAATAAAACACTGGCAAATAAAGGAATAAAATGCTTCTAGATCATCTAAATACACACTTGTGCATACACTCCAATAATTCTACATAATTCTCAGACAGTATTTTTTTTGATAATTTGAAATCCCACAATTTACAGGATTATCATGAAAGCACTCTGTAGATAAAATATACCACTTGGCAAGTAGCCTCTCCCCTGTACAGCTGGAGAAACCAACTGAAATCATCTGCTAATTAAGCCACAACTAGGCTCCTGCACTTCTGGCTTCCATGTCTCTACCAGTAAGAGTAGAGCCCAGTATCCCATCAGACACTGGTGTGCTCTGGGCCTTGTGGTACGAGCTGAGTCTGCTTGAAAACTAAAAAAAAAAAACAAAAACAACCCAAAACCAAAAAGCTATCCATCATGGTAGAGGAATAATGAAAAATAAGAAAGCTTCCCATGTGACAGTATCAAAGGAGTTCACAGCTCTAACATGGTAACAACCAAACCAAACTATTGCCCCTTAGATCTTAAATAGTAATTTTAAATTTGCTACTTCTGTTTCCAACTCCCTTTCCTACATTTAAACAAACAAACAAAAAAAATCTTAAAACAGCAGCTGGACATTTTAGAGTCATAAGTTATTATTCTGTGTGGTGCAGCCTGAGAAATTCAAATGAAGCAAGCTTTATTCTTGCAAGTTAAGAAATCAGAAGACTGAAATGGATAAACATGCTGCTGACCTTGTTCAAGCCTTCTAAGAGAGCCTTACCGATGAGATAGTCAGCCATAAAAAAGGTCTCTTGGAAAACATGATGCTACTACTATTTCAGAGCACCCAGATTCACAATTGTAGAAGTAACCCTTCTGCTTTAATGATCTTCTGGTTTAGCCCATCACAAATGCTACCACATTTCTAAATGGTTAGGTAACCATGGCAGATAAAACCAAAAATTAAGCACCAAAATTGTTTATGTACCTGATAAACACAGCAATACTTTATCTCAGTTAAAAATCACGGAGAATGTTCAGTTTACATTCAGTTAAATCAAAACAGCACAAGTTCCAATCAATACCTCAAATATACACCTTCCAAAAAACAGGCATGTATCTTACAGACTTTTAGTTGCAAATAGTAGGTAGAAAAGGTAATCTAGATAAGAAATAAAACAGTGTTTTCCCAAGCTAGAAATAAGAAATTCAGTTTCCAGGCCAAGGCTTTTTTTTTGTTTTTATACTTGCAATTCCAATATGTCAATTGCTAAATATGCAATAAGGCAGATAGTATTTAAAAAAAAAAACAAAACAAAACAAAAACAAAACAAAACAAAAAAACAACACCAGCATCTTGGGAAAAGTGCACTGAAGCACCTCTGGGTTATAGGAAAGCAGATATTTAGCAATTAAAATTACCCACATCTTCTGGTCATCTATCATGACACAGAATTGAGGGATGTCAAAGTCTTAGAAGGCATTTGTGAAATTAATGTTTCAGCAACTTAGGTGTGATTTTTAAAGATTTCTACACAATGTCCAAATAGATTAAAAATCACATTACCCCTAATGGAACAAGTATTGCCTATTTAACTGGAGCCACAGTGAACAACATAAACCAGCAGGGTTTTGACAGAAAAGGATTGTGTGCAGAGTAACGATGTGGAAGCCCCCAGGTCCCCACGCTTTGAAACGACCGATTCCCGTCCTTGCACGCAGGCAAAGCTGGGAATGCGGAAACCCACTGTCCAATCCCTTGAAGAAAAACCCAGCAGCTGCCACCATCACTGACCAACTCGGAAGTCCTGGAAGCTCAGAAGCTAATAATGGGGAAGTCATAACTATGGGACCTGATGCAAGTCATCTTCAGGATGAGTCAACTCTCGACTTCACTGGCTCACTGAACAACTGGATTTCATTTACAGAAAATATGGTTGAAGCAGTCCGACAAAGACTAATATTAGGCAGAACTTCAGTTAGAAGTTGTGTGCTTTATTTATAAACACTCAGTTCTGTGTTTTTCCATTACAGAGATTAGTGAATTTAAGAAGATTACACTCCTCCTTATCCCAAATTTTGGAGATATGGGAAAAAGATACATTCAGGCACACTAATTGAAAGCACGTAAGTGCTTCAGGCAGCCAAATACCCATACCCAAGCCATCTCCCAAAGCCTTGATTTAAGTCTCTCTTTAAATGACAGCACTACAAAAGTGCTCACAGCAATTCCTAACTGATACCGCTTTAAGCTCATTATATTCCCTGTAGCTAGTTTTTTTGCATGCTGACTAAAGCTTTGCATTACCTGGAGTAGACACAGTCTCATCAAAGTGTTCTGGTGTTTCAAATGACTGAGTGAAGTTTCTGAAAATACATGGGATATCCTTTCATATTTAGATTGGGTATGTCTAAATTCCTCTGTTTCTACATGAACTATTCAGATTACATGTGAAATAATTGAAGTTACAGCAACCTAAACTTGCCATGAGTGTATTAATCAGTATAAGAGTATAGTATCTATGACTTTATCCTTTTTTTAAAATGTAAACTTTTAGACAAAGTGCTGCCTTATTTATTCATAAGAAAAATGCAAAGCTCGTTAACTCCTGCAGTCACTCCACATACATATATCGCAGCACCATGTTTTTCACTAAGTATGAAATTGCCTTTTTAACCTGTATCACAACATGCATTTTGAGATTTCCTCCAGTGTGTTTGCTTTCAACGTCTTCTGCACAACAAACCATGTGGGCCTATTTTCATTTGGGCTTTAATTCACATGTTAAAAACCAGCTTGGGCTCAAAACAAAAGCATTTTGCTTTTTCCATTTCACTTCAAAAAAAGAAAATTTAATTCCAACCCATCAAAAAGTGAGAGAATGAAATTTTATTTCAAAACAATCAGCTGAAGGCTGATATTTTCAAAAGTATTTATATATCTAGAGATATGGAGTAGCATATATGTAGGCTTTTTAAAGATATTTAATATAAAAGAATTCATGAAAGTTAATCAACTGCACCTTCTACCACCTAAGTACTTTCAAAAAAAATGGTCCTTACTGCATTCATTGCTTAATAAATGTGCATTAGTATACCTTTTTCTCACAATTAATGAGAAGGACTAATTTCAATTAAAATATTTTACTTCGGATGAACAAGTTTAATCACTACGTAACACTATAAGCATGAAAAATTATTCAGAAAGAATAAATAAAAAGAGGAAACCAATGACTTCCACTCCACTGTAGCACTTATATTCACTTGTATTCGCACTGAGTGGACAGGATCAGATCTTATCTGACCAGGTATTTCATTGACTTAAGCTTTAAATAAGGATGAGAGTTGTATTTCTCTTCATGTAATAAAAAAAAATAATCTAGCAATAACAAGTAGAATTATTCACAACAGTGTCAAATCCAAGTAATTGTGAAGTCACGACTGTTAATTTCCAAAAATAAGCTTTTCATTATTCACTGAATGCCAATTACATGCCAAGAATTTTTAAATAAGTACCAATATTGCAAACAGAGAAAACAAGCTTTTTTTTTTGTTTAACGAATAATGATTCAGGCACTTTCTTACAGGAGAGCACCCACACAATTTATCACCACTTTCATCTGTCATCCCACACACTTGGCTTTTGCTCATATCAACATTTTTCAAAATGAATTATTTTCACTCTAGTTATGATATCAGTTTTGCAATCATTAGGGCTAGCAAAAAATGATAGAAGCATCAGGTTGTTGAAATAGGAAAGCTGTTTGTGCCATTCGTAAAAATGTGAATTTTTGAACACAAAAGTCTCTTACAATTTATCTTCTGCCTGAAAACCTTTCAGCAGAGGCTATTATGCCATCAATTTTGTAAGATGATGAATAATCAATACAGAAATTCATTAAATTAGCTGCAAGAGAAGATCCTTATTTTTAAGTCAACCTCTGATTATCAGATAGTCTGGTAAGTAGAAAGCAAAGAGAATGGCATACAGAAAGTCATGACCTCTCTCAGTCTTCCCCCCTTGATGATTCGATGTGATGAGATTTTATCACTACAGTGGTAGATAGTATCCTGCAAGAGAAAATACTCAGAACAACCTTCCAAAAGTAGTGTTGTCCCGTGCTTCATTGCTACTATTTAGATGTCCTAATTTAACAAGATTCCAAAACAGTGTTCTTTACCTAATACTGACATGCTGCATGGCAATAATTACTAAATCCTTTCTTAGGAGATTTTTTTTTTTAAGCTGTCATTTTAACATGATAAAAGCTACTAGAAAGATTTTATTATGTGTAATATTATCATGTTCTGATATCTCAACTTGCGAGGGTGTGAAGAAAATGCTGTATCTCTACTTCCACTAGAAAGCCCACAGAGATATCAGATTTAAACAACGTTATCTACTTCATAAGATGATTGCTCATCTGTGGTAGAAGCCAGAAGTGAAGAGCTCAAGGTAAAGAGTCCCCCATTGTCAAAAATGAGAACCACCAGTGAGTTTGAAAACCGACGGTCATTCAGGCCTCTTATGGAAGTTTATCTTATGTGGAAAGGAAAAGCCAGAAATGGTCAGTGAACGTTGATTTGCACATTATTCAAATACAAATTTCTATACCTACACCCTCTAAAAATAGAATGTTAAAATGTTGCATGAAGGTGGAAAAATACCCAAATAAAATCGCATGCTGTCATATCAGATTTCTAGATCCCATTCCTATCCCACAGAGGCCAAGAGAAGATTGAGGAGGAAGTACAGGCATATGCAAGGGAGATAAATTATACCAGGTCACTCACATAAACAGAAATAATTGGAGAAAAAAGATGAAAACCTTCTGTGATACGTGCATGGTATGGATGTCAGATTTTGTCAGATTTTTTTCTATCCCATGAAGAAGTCAGCAAGTCTGCTGGAGAGTGGGTGTTCTGTAGAATGAATCAAAGGTGTCTAGAAATGGCAATACAGAAATCTAGCAAAAAAAAACCTTTACTTTTTTGAAACATGCTAAAACTAAAAGAGGAGAAACTATGCCCAAGTGAGACTGTAGTAGGCGTCACACTCTTCATTCCAAAACCACAATAAACTTTCATTCATACACTGCCAGTAGAAAAATTTTCTTCAATGTTACGTATCAGTTGTTATAGTGGGACTAACATAAATGTTTTTTCCCCTCTAGTTTTGAAATAGCTTTGATGTTATCACTTGAGACATGAGGTATCGCTGACTTCTCACACTTCCCTGCATCCTGTAGCCACCACTAAGGGCTGAGATACTCACTAATATTCTCTGCAACCTCTTTCACTACAGAAAAGTGACTAACAAAATAAAGTTTGTCAGGAGCCCCAATGCTTGGAGGAAGATCAAGAAACATAATCAAGTGAGTATTAATTTCAACAGAGTCCACCTCTTGGGAGGAAGGAATCTGTATGGTTTTCAGGCCACTCAAACCAAGCCTGGGCAGAGCGAGTCAGTCAGGAGCCGTGTAACATGAGTTACACTAGCAGAAGGCTCAGACATTGCTAATTCACTTAAAGCAGCAGCAAGATGACTGTTCCACTGGGTAATTAGCACTGACATTGCCCATGGCACCACAGTCTATGGCTAGGAGATTTTACAATTAGTGGGTTGATGTTTTTTCTTTCTTTTTAGTTTCTACATAGGAATAGCTTATGATTTTGCAAACAGAGGACTAGTTTAATTGTTAGCCACCAGGTTGTACCCAAATTTGAACTGACATAATGCTTGAGGTTTGTACGCGTACTGTGGAACCTCAACGTTACATGGCCAAACACGCTATACACAAGTAATCTATTCATTAGATAAATTTCTAGGGGAACATCAAGCTCTCATTTCTTTTTCTCCCTCCTAGCATTTCCTGGAAAAGGCTGTTTCTCTTCATGAGAACACTACTTTACCACTCCGCACTTCTATAAATAATTCTGTGAACATGATTAGATAAGTCCTCCTTTTGCAGGATGACCCTTCTGCATAGTCTATAGAGTTTCTCACTGTCCCACCCACAGACCCCTGCTTTGCTGGCTGGATCTCTGACCAGCACACAAAGCCACATTTCTCTGGTGAAGCAGCAAATGGGATTCCCTGAAGAGTTTTCATGGCTGTCGAACCGCCTGGAAGAGTTTAATACCAAGCGAGACAACACTGTCCCTCTCCCTCAGGGAACACATCAGCCTCGGAGACAAATAAGCAGCAAACATTGCAGAAATGGGGAGCATAAGTAAGCAGAATGAATACTTGTGTTCTCAGTACTACAGGGGGAGAAAGATGAAATAGCATGTGAGAACGTGCTACTATGACTTATGGGGTATGAAAGCAGTATCATCACTTTTGGTCAATGATTTGAGAAGTGTAGAAACAAAATTCATTCTTCTTCTGGATAAAAAGAATATAAACAACATATGTTTAAATGTACAAGGTCAGCTTGACCTTTCTAATAGATTACCATTTCTCAAGCAGTGTTATTAAATCCTCCCTTGAAGTATTTTACTGAGATAAAGCTAGAAGGAAACTAATTTTCTTCAAGTTTTCAAAAAGCGCAAAAATAAACTTCCTGACCATTTCTTGCCATGTGTCGGAAAATTCATGTTTTGAATACATCTTCAAGAATGACAGCTAAATATTTACAATCATTTAAGCAATATTTGCCAGTAAAGAGCCCCAGGTTTAGGTGTTTCATAACTAAAAATAAACACCTAAATGAAAATTTAGTAATGATTATGAGAGGTCTTTTCCTAGGGATTTACGTATCCTCAGAATTTGCATTACTGCACCAAGGGAATAATGATCATCCTGTTATCTTTAGGCAGCTAATCCCAACTGACCAGGAGTAAACACTCCAAATTTAATAGAGGACATTAATAAAGCAGTTTAAAAGAGATTCTGTAACTGCTATGTGTAAGAGTCAAACAATTGTTAGTCTTCAAGAACATCTATCCAGTTGAATCATTTACCAGAACGATTATTAGCCTGTCCTAAGCCGTACTATAATACAGATAATTACTTTATCATCTTTTCCTTTAATTAGAATTGTATTTTTTTCTAACTTTCATTCTTGACCTACTGAACAATGAGAGCACTGCCATGATTCCCTACACAGCCAAATGTTTAAAAGAAAAGAAAAATTCTTGCTTGAATTTTAAGTCTTTTCTTCAAGCCCAGTTACTTTCTACATTCTTCTCCTATTTTGTTCTTCCGGAGTACTGTAAAACTACAATTTTGCTCATGTAAATCTTAATACCAGCAAACAATTTAGCTCCGCTTTTTACTTCTCTTACAAAAAGATACACTGCACTGGAAAAATTACAATAGCAGGCAGGACTGACAATGTTCAACACCAACTATCAGGAAGTTCTTCTGAATAGAAGATCAGAAAAGAATACATTACATGCAATTACAAAAAAAATGTGTCAGCTTTTCTTCTCCATGGTTTTTTCTGCTTTACTTAAATTAAAACCAGATACATTTTGATACTATGCTGAGTAATCCATAGTACAATGTTGGTTTGTTTTATAAAGAAAAAAAAAATCCTGTAAAAATTGCAGGATGAAGAGCTTTTTTAAAACCTAACACATCTAACAAGGAAATCAAATCAAATTCAGAGCACCAAAGCCAACAAATCAGTCATTCATTTCATGCAAAGGATTATAAACATGGTTGCCTCTGATAGCAGGGGGCTGAGTTCAACAACCTTTGGAGAATCCTGACAGTCTCATTCCGTTTTGGGCAACTTCTTGACAGACACAGCAGGTACAGAGTGCAAAAAAAACCTCACCAAACAACACCCCCCAAACAAACCAGTAGATTTCTCTACATTTTCCTGCCAAGAGAAATAAAATGAAGTCTGCTTTTATATGCATAGATGCTATTTGCATCTCTTCCACATTTTAACAAATTCCACACTGATCATGACCTGTACAGTGTATATATACAAAATGGAGAAAAAATACTTTCCACAAAAAATGTCTCCAGGAGAATTCTGACATGTACTATAAACTCTGAATAATTCTAACTCTTCCTGGAGCAACAGTGTTACAAAGCATCTAAACAGTCCTCCTTAATATAATTGCATAAATTAGCAATTCAATTTCACATTTGCTGTCTAGTTGTTCACATTAACCTTTAGACCCTTCAATGAAAGAAATAAGAGTAGTTCAGTACTATTAGAGCACCAATACTATATTGCAGTATTAAAGATTCAAAAAGATTACAACTACTCTCTGATTAAGGCTCAACTTTTTAACTTCGGGAATAATGTAGCCTTTATTTAAAATTAAATCTGAGATGTATTCACTTCTCATTTGTAAAGTTTTACTCTGTCAGCAGGTTCCAGAATGGATTAGTTTAATTAGCAGAGAAATAAAATTGTCTTGGTACTCTCAAGTTTAAGATACTCTACAATGTATGACTTCAACGTTTACTATCAGAGTACCAAACTCAATCATTCAAGATAGTTTTGTCTTGCCTAAATCTCTCCCGTAATAATATACCAAACTGACCAACACTGTCAATTTTTAAGAGTTATGAAGTTCTCATAATACGCACAATTCATATATCTAAATGCATAAATATATTCTTATATCTATATGCATAAATACCCTTAATCATACCCAAGCAACAAGTAACTGAACTGCATGGATATAAGGACATTTTGCACATAAAATTAAATATGTATTTATCTCATATATTTATATACCATATATATTATCAACAGTGCCCCACCATACCAAAGAACATGTCACGTATACACAAGTTACAAACTGAGTAGACTTGAACTGAAAACTAGAGAGAAAACACTGACAGGTTGGCATTTTCACAAAGACATTTTTCAACTCAGAACCATAATGACTTTCTAGACCAGCTAAATGTTAAAATTAAATATTTGAAGAAAAAAAAAAGTAACCCATGCAAAGCAATCCACACTGCATCTTGAATGAAAAAAATAATACAATACCTTCATCTGCACATAGCATCTTGTGCATGTGATACCGTTCAAAAACAACTTTAAAAATAATTTGTTGGGAATAACAGCTGCTTAAAGCATTTAGCATTGGTTAAGATAGAAAACAAATGAACAACAAGTATGATCTGTGTCTCCAGAACAAGTGAACAAATCCTACAACTTTAAATAACAGTTTCACAAGCAAGGAGCTAAAACAACACAAAGACGGGACACCCCTCACCCCCATATTTCTGTATTCTAGCCAGAGATAAAATTCTTAGTGACATGGAAGATTAGGAGATGTGTTCCAGCAGAAAGAAGCTGACACCTTTTCAATTCACTGCAGAGCAAACCTTTGCCATAATTATTACATACATAAAATTCCCGGGAAGCTTTTCCGGACAGAATCATTACTAAAGTTGCTTAAATAGTCTGTCATCACCCACAGAACTCTTTCCTAAACTACTCTCAATGAGCTGCCCATTGGTTTCTACAATGAATTAAGAAACAATTCTCATTATTTAAAAAGAACCAAAACAGAACAGTGCAAGAAGTATGAGAAATAAGACAGTGGTGAATATATTTTTAATGTAATTCCTTTAGTCAAATACACATTTCAAAACCTTTTCAGAAACATTAAATTCTTAAAAGGAATTCATACCTGATACTCTTCTGTTGTATCGATTAACAACTGGAGCTGCAAAATAAATAAATAAAAGTTAAAAATGCTATTTATTATTACAAATTCAAAGTAATCATCTTGAATAATCATGATATTTTTACTACATAAATCCCATACAATATTTTTTTTTAAAAAAAAGCTTCAATATAACCTTTCATCCACTTACTTGCCAGACCATAAATGTTTATTCAAAGTTAAAATTCAATATTCCAGAAGGTCATTACATGCTAAGATGGAGGGTAAGCAGTTTTGGGTTTTTTTAATCCAGTTCTTAAAAAAATATACCCCTACAGAGGTTACCCAATTTTAACCTATCATCAATTTCCAGCCCATTTTACTTAGCATTATTACACAACACTCAAGCACGTTAAGTTAGGTATAGCCACTTAACACGGATCAAAAGCTGATGGAATTTAGTAGCTAAACCATTCTGTACTCCTACACAACACAAGCCATGGAACTGTTTGGGAAGTGCTCCGGTGCTGACCCCACTCATCTATCCTTGACCAAGGCTATCTTCCATAAGGACACAGATTTAAATTGAAAAATTCTGAGATGGAGGATCCAGTGTTTCATTGCTTCTTTGCTCATGCTGTTTGGTATACAAGGCATTTAAAATTGATATTTAATTTGAAATTAAACTCCTGACTTTCATTATTCACATACATTTTAACATTATACTATGTTTAGTAAACAGTATTCTTCCCTCCTTTCACTGTATTCAAGTTACTGTCTTCGTGAGTTGCTTCAGTCTCAAGACAAAAAAGAATCAATCTGTAAAACTTCACACAGAACAAAACCAAAACACAATGCTTCCCTTCACCACAATCAACTAAAGTAATTTTATTCTGAATGCTTCATGCTTTCTCATCCCTCTTCCCCTCAACTGATAACTGCATTTTCCCTGATACAAACAGTGACCTCTCTATTCCATTCTTTAAGCATTTAAAAATTAGATGAGCGTTTATACCACATCAAAGCATGCGCATTAGAGCCAGATTCATTAAACACACACTAACAAAATCTTTTCTAAGTTAGAAACTTTGAGTATCTCAGCACCACCAAAATATGAAGAACAACGCTTTCTTAAGAAAATACAGAAGAATTCAGCTGCTTTTGAGTTTTTACAACTATGCCATGTCTACATTAAAACACATAACTGAGAATAATAACAGGAAAAAAAGATCAAAGTTATTATTGTGCACTCTCTTGCAATTATAAAGGAAATCAGAAGAAAGAAGAGGTTAGAGGGAAAAACAATCAGGCTAACTCCAAAGAGTTTTCAGCCAAATCTACCAACAAGGGAACAATACTCTCCTAGGAGAATAGGAAAATCCTTTTTCCATGTCCTAGAAGCTAAGGATGAAAAGGAAGATTATTTTTAATTTTACAATTTAGATCGAGACCTTAACTTCTATAACACAACACAATCATTATAAAAATAACATTAATGCAGTATGTCATGCATTAAGCTTAAAAAGGTTCATTCAAAACACTGAATGATAAACTTGGGAAATCATGAAACTTTCTTTTCAAACCTTTAAGGAGTTTATGACAGCAGCAACCCTCCCTGCAAATACAGACAGCATTATATTTCACTTATCAAAGGACACCATGGAAGCAAGAAGTTTGTATCACCTTAAGAGGAGTCAGGCATTTGGAACAGAGATGCAAACTGGTTCATTAAACAAACAACAAACTCAGGCAACTCCCTGAACTGAAAACATTCATACACACTTTGCCCTGTTTTTAACTTATCCACATGGGCCTGCCTGTGGCCACCAATGGTGACAGAATACTGCTCTAGACATTAGTTGTCCTGCAACAGTGCATTCATTCTTATCTCTAGTTTCTTGAGCTAGTTTACTGAGTACCTACTCGGTGTTGGAAATAAAAGTTGGATCTTAAGAAACAAGAAAGCTAACAACTACTTACCTAGAGACACAGACAAATGCCTACCTGTTCTAAGATATTGAAGAATAGGGGGACAAAAAACAATTAGTTTGGTTCCTGCTACAAAGTGATCTAGTACACGAGAAATGCTAAATTAAAAACCTAATTTCATAAGTTTGCAGTAAAAGCACCTCATCTAGGTCATAACAGTTTCAAATTAAATGATTAACTAGTCTCATATACAGATTCAAATACTTTTAATCAACACCATTAGTAAATACATAATTTTATATCAGGCGTTGTCTTGCACATGCAGACTTACTTCTCTACCTTTTGACTACTACACCCATTTCTTACTCATGTTTAAGAATAACATTTTAACATCTTTGAAAAGAACTAATACTACAGAAAAATCTGACATACTTTGGGTACCATAGGAAAAAAAACACTTTTCAAAGACTATGGCTTCTTTTAGAATCTTGATTATTTCATCCAATAGCAGGGTTCAGTGTCATCAAAACAGCATCAAGTTTTCCACAGTGTTAAAAACGAGAGGAAAAAAAACATAACCTTTTAAGGACAGTTAAGAGAGCACTATTATTCTGCCTCCACAAAGCTTTTAAGAGTAAAGTGATAGTTTGCTTTTCTTACACCAGTGACAGTTTTAACATGTATAAAATTTCAGGTTCACTTTTATATGTTGTCAGAAGATGACTATTTTTATGCTAAAGAGATAAAATCTGACATTTCCTACTACAGAAGATTAGCATTTTCTTTTGTTCTGGCTTAGCAATGAAAAGCTCTGTTTATTACTGTTTTCAGTATTGCACAGACAGTATAGCCACTCCTATGGCATCCTTGTGTTTTGTCATTAAAAGTACATGGAAAAAAGTCTGGTATCAAGGACTACTGAGAGAACAACTCAGGAAGATCCCAACATACACCTAGATTAGTCTGTGGACAGATTCCAAAGAAATTAAATGGGGCGGAAGGGAATAATACATCTGTGGTTAACCCAGCCTATTTCCTAGACTGAACACTAAAGGGAATCTAATTTAAAGCAATAGTGATAGATACACTAACAGTAACCTCTTACACCAGCAGAGCCATTACAGCACACCGCTCCCCCCACTGTAACTTCAAAATTAATCAAGCACATAAACCTTGTACCACCCAGGAAAGCTGGCATCTTCATCAATATAAAGAAACTGCTGCTTTGACATAGGAAACAATCCAATTTTTTTTTATCCACATTTAGAATTCTCTTCCTGCACACCAATGGGCCATGTCTCAGGTCAGTTACGCATTAATTGCAGAAATCATAATGAGATTAAAAGATTTTGCTGTGAGATGATTGTGTTGCAAACTCTCCATTATATCAAAACCTCAGGTGCAGCAATACTCAAGTTCAAAATATCTCATACCTTTGGCACAGTTCCTGCTTTTACTTGGCTCAAGGGACACAAGACCCAGTAATTGGGTAAACACAATAGAAACTGAGGTAAATTAAGCCATTGTACCAGAAGAGACCAAAACAGCCCAATTTCCTCCCTGGCAGCCAAAGGCAAGCGACACGGGCAGTGGAAAAGAAGATCAAGTTGGCAAGTTTTGCCAGAACTAACTCAGGACAGACCCTACTCCACTGTTAAGAAGAGTCAGAAATGTCTGCAGAACACCTGTATGTTTTCCATGCTGTCCTGAGGCACAGCCTGAATCGAGCACTACACAGGAACGCTAAACAGGGGTTATTCCAAACTGCAAAAAATTTACAGGTTTCTGGCTGCAGGGTTCTTTATTATTTATAATCACAATTTCTAGAATCAGTCAGTTCTCTATTTTAAATCAAATGCTTTTCAATAAGGAGTTATCAACTTTATGTCAGTATCACTTACCCTCACTTATTTTCTTTTTCCTGCACTGGCAAAAAAGAAAAAAAAAACCTAAAAAAATAGTGGGCATTCATGCATATATACATGAACACCATTCAGATACTCAAAGAAGAAACAATGATATAAAGTTGCTCAGCTTTCCAAGTTCAAAAACATTTTATACTACCTTCAATCAGCTAACTTGGCAAAAACTAGTCACGTACATATTTGCTAATAAAAGACTGCACAACCTTTCTTCCCCAAAGGTATGTCATTCCACCTATTTAATAAAAATTATTTGAATCATTTGCATAAATAAACCAATACTGTACATTCTGTTCATTAAATTCACCTTATATCAAACAGCACTACTGCCATGCAGCTATACTACCACTTGTTAGTGGCCCCCTTCCATTTCATTTTCTCACTTGAAAAAGTAGGGACATAAACTTCAGAAACAGAGATCGATATGTGATAATGCTGGGAACAACTGACCTCAAACATAGATTATTTTTTTAAATTATTATTATTTTAAATACTTTTCAAAAGTGAAAAAACAAGAATTTCTCCAATATTCTCCAGTATGCCTTGGCATGGAGATTTTCTTTGAAATATCTGATGCTGGATTTTGGCTCAGCATGCTTAACTTACAAGGATTCTAACTGTGGTTATAGGCCAGTGTTAAAACTCAGCCCCATATGTGACAAAGTATATAAAAGAAAAAGGACATAGATATTACCTTTTTTACCCCTGCTTTCACAACCAAACCAGCAATTAAAGTATTTAAGCCAAACAAGTGATAGTTAAATCATTCTGCAACTTTAAAAATCAGATCTAAAAGAATACTTTTCCTACAGTGCGTGGGATCACTTCTTTCTCAGGGTACTGAAAAGGGACTGGTAAAAAACACCAGCAGGCTTTTTAAAAGTTACACTACTGCCATAATAGTATTTCCCTATACTACTCATAAGCATTGTACAGCTACAGAAGACACTAAAGCTTAAACGAACAGAAAAATTGCAACAATCCTTCTCCTAGCTATTGCTATCCTCTTTTTACACTACTAAGAACATTAAATTCCTTACAGAAAGGATAAATAAAACTCAAAAGATCAGTTCAGGGTCACAGGAAAAATTCAGGGACAAACGAAGAACCAGCATTCCAGGCATGAGCTCAGAGTACTAGATGTTACCACTCTGTATTGGAAACCTTGAAAACTTTTTTCTCTTCCTCCACAAGCACTTTGGTTTTCACTAGGACCTGTGAACACTTCCTAATTACAACTTGGGGAAAAAAATCCCCCCATGCTGATTGTTTCTGATACTGCATACAATTTATAGCAGCAGACCCATTAAAGCAAGCATGCAACAAAAATTTAAGACAGATCTTTCATGTAACACTCTAATCAACTCAACAATTCTCTGAAAGTTTCCTGATGAAAGATGGAAGAAAGTTTAGAATAGGTTGCATAAATTTGGTAGTATAGTATTTGGTGCATAGAGCATAGGCATAAAATATCAGCTTTATTAAAACAAATTAGTAAAAATCAGCGATTTCTAGAGTCCTTTCCCATCAAATCATGGTACAAAAATAATCGTGTGTGAACTGAGGAAAAAAAGAGAAACAGAATGTAAATTGTTCTTATTTAACAAGTCAATTAAGATTATCCAAACAACATGTGAGTTGACACTATAAGCTATTAAAGCTGAAATACCAGAAGCAGAGTAGAGTATAAATCTGAGGCGTGACTGTCTCTATGGAATGTTATATCAAGTTACGATAAGGAAGTGCTAGACTACAGCTGTCAAACTGTTTTTCTACACACCAAGATGTTAATGGCCTTACATGAATATTAACCATCGCAACTGTCAGAAAATTTAAAGATTCATGTATCAACTTCTTAGGATTTCTATTAATTAAAAAGTAATACTATAGCAGCAACTGGACTTTCATCATCAGATATGTAATCCCACTTTAATAAATGCATATCTGAACTTGTTTTTCAACAAGTAAAATAATGGTGTTCCCTATGACTATTACTAATATAATAGTTAGGTATCCATGATTTCTCTGCTTGAGAAGTTGGGGGAGTGTGTGTGGGTGTACAAACTACTACAAATTTTTCAGAGGCAATTCTGGAACCTAACAGTGCACGTGCCAATGTTTCTTTCAGAAAAGCAAAATAGACAGAAATGGACAAGAGTTTTAAAGGTGCCAATTCTTTTTTTTCCTTCCCCACAGAAGAGGATGGAAACTCAGAACCTGGTTAGAGACAGGCAGGAGAGACTCTGGTGGTGTCAGTTGAAGCATGCCAGATATTCGGAGGAAGACAAAAGGTCAGGAACACTAGGGAGGCAGCGAGTTATTTCAGAGGATGAACAGAGGAGAACATGCAATGTTAAAAAAGGTAGAAAAATGGAAACCATGGTGCAGGATTGTCTGTGTACATACACACACTTTACTTTTCTGTAATACTTACATCCATTAACCTTGAAAACAGTAACAAAAATTACACTGATATTAAACACTGTTTTCCCCTCTGCTACAGGAAAAGTAATAGAGGCTTAGGTGCCTTTTCATTCCCAGTATTTAAGAATAGCTCCCATCAGTAGCAAGAGATAATAAAATACAAAAACAAAGTAGCAACTTATCCTGGTCTCCAATTTAATTTTTTTTTTTGCTTGGATTTAAAAATTACTGACACAAAATGAAAAAACACTGTCTAGAAGCCTCATCTTAAAGGAGCCCCAATCCTTGCTTTTGGAGATTTTAGAATCCCTCTGATAGAAAGAATGTAATAGCTACTTCTGACTGAAAAAGTTAAGTCAACAAGCAAGGCATTTATGTCAGTTAGAAAGAAAGATGTTTTACAGAGTTATTAAAGCTGTTGTTTTATTTTGGGTTGGCTCTCTTTTTTAAAGACGGAAGAAAAATCAATATGCTCTCTGGAATGGACAGACTTTAAACAGCTGATAAATTCAAGAAAGACAAGTCATTACTTGACTCTCAAAGAAATTTGTGGAATCCTCTGGTTATAATAGCACTTCTTGACTAAGACGTTAAGAGTTTTTGGGGTTGGGGGGGGGTTTGTTTGTTTTTATAAATTAAAGACACTTTATTGAAATAGCGATACATTTTTCTATTCTCATTCCACAACTGAATTTGAAGAGTCCTTCATGGTACTATTTCAATTATGTTTCTCAGCAGGTATTAACTCAGTACCAGAAAGGACCAAGACCCTGTTATGCAATGAACCCTGCTCTCAGAATTTAGGAGTTAATACAGCTTGACTGAAGCCTAAGTACAGGAGAATGAATACCTATCAAGCAGCACTCCGTATTATCTGACATTGCAACAGCATGACCCACACGGCCCTCTCCTATTTCTTGCTGACATGTTTCAGAGATCTAGCCAAACACAGCACTTTTTTTTGGCGTTGATTTTTTTATGAGAGTAATCTATATTATGAAGATCAAAGAGATAGCAATAAGGCATGTGCTTGCTTTACAGACATGAAATTAGACAAATTCCCTGTGCTAAAGTACAATCTCAGCTGAAAGAGCACATTTCACAGTGATTAAAGATATAACTGTATGCTGATATTAGAGTGGAGGTTGTCAGGAACTGAAATGAAAGACTTAGGAATTCTTTCAGGATTAGAAAGACAAAATTATACACTGCACAGAAAAGGAAGGATGCTGCAAAGAACCGGAAGAGTTAAGAAGCAACTGACAAATCTTCAAAATATTATCAGAAGAGGCAAGACAGGGAGGGTACAGCAAAGCAAGACATAGTGAGCGAAAAGGGGAAATTTGCTTGGGCTTTAAGAGCAAGCTTAAAGAGGAAGGCATTTCAGAGACAGGGAAATAAAGGAGCCACATTAGTAATACCACAAAGTTTTAAGAGCCAGAATGACGTCAGGCTTACAAACCCAACATTAAGTAGATGATAAAAAGTCAAGATCCTGAACATATTTGGAAGTGACTTTCATAGGGATTCTCAGAGAATAAAAAATCCAGAAAGGGTCAACCATGAGTATGAGACTACAGAGTAACAGCAACATCACATCAAGGAGAAATAACTGCTAGTTCCTAGGAAAAGATAGTTGCATCTTACCTAGGGAATCATGAAGCATTTCTCAACCAGTAAAAAACATGGGTAACTCAGCCTCACGTCTAGGTGCGGTGGCAAAGGAGGCACAGACTCTTCCAATTCCAAGTCTCTTGACTCTCCCCTTCTATCTTACCAGTCCTGCCTTCAATCTTCACCTTGCTATTTACCAGACTTCCACCCCACCAGAAATCATAGATATATTTGGTAGGAGAATTAATACTGTAGGGTATTTAAGATCTTTGAAATGTAATGCAGACAAATTTTGTCTGAAATCTTTTTGGTAGAAACTTCAGAAGTGCTATTTAAAACAACATTTGACTCTTGACAGATACAGTTCTTTTAAAGCAACACTTTTTTCTATGTTACAAATTGTCAACATTTAAATGTCTTTTGGCTTACTTGGAAAGATGAGTTTCACCAAACGTACTTGGAAACCCTGGAGATAATTTCTACATGAGTCACAAAGTGTCAAAATTTAACTATGTCTAGTAAGTTACCCCATTTTGATTATTTTTCACTGCGACTCTTTCAGAAATCTCTTTCCACAGATTAATGAACTTTATACAGATGAATGCAATGAGAATAAAGCTAAAACAAACAAACAAACCCTACATAAACCTCCGACAATTTTTTACACGTTTCATTATTATTAAATTTTTCATTCTACCACAGCATAGAACCACTGCTAACTATAAATCTAAGAAATCTAAGTCACTGCCCCAAAGAGCATAGTCTCAGTCACTCCCAATCTGCTACTGCAATCAGCCAAGATCACTTGTTTTTCTATTTTCACAAGCCTAATTAAAAATCACACTATTATCCTGAACAACTGAATGCATTAAATATTAGAAAGGAAACTTTAATGAGACCCACTAAAGGCCTCTCACGACAGGTAAGTCAGATTCATCGGGCAATTTCTATATTACTCCATAAGGGAAACAGCATCTACAACTTTGGTCTGGGACAAAATCATCAAAACCAGCTTGGGTGAGGTCCAGACACAGCTATTCATCACTCTGACAATACCTGGTCACTGCTGTCCTCTCCCAAACCACATGGGAAATTCTACTCTCAGTCTCACTGCAATATAGATTTTTAAAAAAAACTTTTATCAAATGAGTATTATCTTCAGGAATAGCACACAGCCAACCTCTCCGAAAATACGCATGTATCACTTAAATAAGTGCCCTTGCTAAAGACAGAAAGCTCTTCTTTACAGCTAGGCCAGTAACTTTGAGAGAAATGTTAGTCAGGCAATACAGTCACTACAATAGCCAAACATAATGCAAATGTAGATCTGAGGGGAAATCTTTATTAAAGTAACATAGATAAGCAGAAAATGCTATCACTGGCACTAGCTATTATAAAATTAAGTATAAAAGGGCTGGGAAACAAGCATGACACAGCTATGGTAATAACACTAGTGAGTTAAACAAGGTACTGGATTTACATATTTCACACCTCCTGTCACTGCCTTTTCCATATGCTCTTCCCCCTGTACTCAACCGCTCATTCCCTTCTCACACACCTGCATTCTGCCTGAGAGGGTAACATAACTGCAGCAGAAAAGAGGAAAGTTACAACTCCCACTCACATAAAAACCCTTTTACCTTTTGTTTCAATACCACACCCTGTTATTTCCAAGACTTTTAATATATTGCTACTACTAAGGCTTTACTCCATATCTCAAGGACTGCCACAGAAGCATGTTAAATATTAAGTAATTAATCCACACACTTGCACAGCTGGATTGCTGCTGTTTTTTGAAAGCTAACTTGGGGTTTGCAACCCGCTACATGGCAGCACACCACTGATATTCCTGTCACTCTCTTCATCTCCCAGTTTTACACTACCTCTCCTACCCAGGATGAGCTTTTCCTATACACCTCACATACTCAAATACTTCTTAAATACACATACCTATATATACTTTTACACAGCCTTTGTCAATGAACAAATCCTCAAATAATAGTTGATATGTAGGAGTTATCTGTTGCCTCATACCTGTCCTTTAGGCAGAGGCATTTTTTAAGGCACAGCAAATGTTGTATGTGTTCCTAATACATTTCTAGGTACATTTGGCATTTAAGACAACTTCAATAAGGCATAATGCTGTATTTTTATTTGGATGTATAATGAAGAGTTTATTTCCTCCTCTATGTAAAGAAGATGATGACAATGCACAGAAATTATCATTTAGCAATGAAAAAAAAAACCCAAAAGAAAAAAAAGGAAGATTTTGACTGCTTCTCAAGTTTCCACCAGAAATCCAACCTTAATTTTACATTCACTGCATTGTATTTTAGAGAGATCCATCTGCTCTGTCTGTAGTACACATTAATATTCAGAAGACATCTGCAGTGTGCAAACCAAGCTTTTAATTGGAATCATGTCACAGCTACCATCACACAACACTGAATGTAAATGTTGGCTATCTGCACTTGGCAGCTGCTTGGCAGGCTTATTATAAAGTCCTAGTGAGACTGATAGTGTCTTTAAATAATACTGTATCAGGACATAAAAGGTATCTTGAAAAATCAAATATTTACTATCATGAAGCAGTTTTACAATGCCGTCCACATCTAATATAGTTTACTAGCACCTTAAACTATTTATAAGCAAAATATTGTTTTTATTCAGCTATAATTTTCAGAGAGCCAATAAATTGAGACAACAAAACACCTGCATCTTTCATTATGACAGATACTGAAGCAAATTTAACTTGTATACAAGAGGACAAAGAAAACTTAACTTCAGTTCAACTGAAATTGTGTAATGAAGCTCAAAGCATTTATTTCAAAAAATAATATCTAAAACTCGAGCATTGCTAAGCATCTAAGAGCACATGAATAAAATAATTCAATTAACAGGTGCACTTAGTGATTTAAGACACTCTCCTACAATGTCAGACTAATTATTCTGGAGTGAACAATACAGTTGCCTTTTTTTTTAAGAAAAAAACAACACTAAGTTAATAGCATCATCATTTGCTTCTAATCATTACCAAACCATGGTAACATAAAATTACATTTGCCCAATCATCTACGTATTTTCAGCTTGTACTTTTCTGTAAGTTTCTGACAAACAGGGCAGCAATCAGCAACTTACACAGAGAAAAGCAAGCTGTGTGTGTGTGTATATATATACACACACTATATATAATATATACACAAAAAACCAACAGTTACCTGTCCAATATAAGCAACTACTTATTATACCATCAAACCAATACTATGCATGTCACAAGTTATTTAAATCTTATCAGTAGATAAAACGGATGCAGGATCTCTTAGAACAGAACACTTGCTTTTCATGAAAGACATTTTCTTGGGGAATTTATCTCCCACTATCTTTGCCACAGTACCATAACAAGCAGTTTTTCAAAAACTTTCAAACTTTCAAAATTTTCAAAAATCTAATGAAACTTTGAGACTATAAAATAATCACACAATTAAAGGAAACATAAGAACAGAAAGTCATCGTGATCCAAGTGTTCTAACTCTAGTGCCCTTCTCTGATAGACTAATTGGCTTAACGGATCCGGCTTAGCTTCAGTACAGCTTCAAACACAAATAAACGAATTACACAGAAGGGGAAGAGGCAATTGTTTGTGCTCGGGGTGCACTTACATGGTCAGTCTGTACTTGCACATCCACCACCATTTTAGAGCACTTTAGGATGGAAGGGTAACAAAGAAGAAAAAAAAATAATCAGAAGACAGAGCAAGGTTTCAGTCCCAAATCTGAGCACACAACAAGTCAATCAAAGACCACTGATTGTAGCAGCATTTCCAATCTGTTTCAGTGCAAAGGAAAAGAGGGGTGGTCTAAGCTTTTCATCAATAGTATACAGCTGGCCTGCTCAGGTTTGCACTAGAGCAGGACGGAAGAATTAATGTGGGCACTTACAGACGAGATGCAGTATAAGAAGCTTTTCCTTTACCTCTTAGCTATTTACAGTCTGGGATAAAACAGATTGGAGTCATTCTCCCAATCAGGTACTGTATCTCATGTGACAGACAGTAAGAAACAACTATAGCTGATCTAGTTATACAGAAGAGAGCAATTTAGAAGAAAAATATGGCAGAAGATCCAATGCTCAGCAGAAACTACCAGTGACAGTGGCAGAGCACGATGTTCTATATACTCAGCATGGATGTGACACAGCTATACTTGCCAGACCAACCTGAGCTGTAGGTAGGTACAGTACATAGGTGGGATTTAAGAATAGCATCCTACAGCTAAATCAGGAAGCATGTAAAAGCCCGTAGTTTTTTGGTTGGGTCACTTCTAATATCAATTACCAATTCCTACTGGCATTACTGATTTAGATGATGAAACACTGTGTGTTTTTCCATAAGACAAAGCTGGAATGGGTTGTGCTGTCAGCTGATTTGATCTGTATAAAACAGCAAGAGGAATTTCAATTAGAAACACCAGCATCACTTCAAGCTGATTCACATCCTAATCTCACACGTACACATTTAAATCAGAGCACAAGTACACTTGTATATGCCAGGCAAGACACCCTTGGTTAATGGTATCCTGGGATGCATTAGCAGTGTTGCCAGCAGGTTGAGAGAAGTGGTCCTTCCCTTCTACCTCAGCCGTGGTAAGGCCACACCTGGAGGAGTACTGTGTCCAGTTCCAGGCCAGGACAAGAGCTAATAGGCACAAATTGAAACACAGGAAAGTCTATCTGAACATCAGGAAACACTTTTTTTACTGTGAGGGTGACCAAGCATTGGCACATGTTGCCCAGAGAGGTTCTGGAATCTCCATCCTTCAGGATTCTTAAAAGCCATCTAGATATGGACCTAGGCAACACTCTAGGCAGCCCTTCTAGGCAGCCCAGAGGGGTGGACAAGATAACCTCCAGAGGTGCCTTCCAACCTCAACCATTCTGTGATTCCTTAAAGATACTCTAACAGCTCATTAAAATTCATACTTTATTTTCAGCACAAGTTCCAACAACAAGAAGGCAAATAGAAGTGAACTTCATTTGTAGATAGATGCATTAAGGGCCCTTCTAGTTCCAGACATCCTTTTGCCAGGTAGATAACTGTAAGTTTTGACAGAGGCACCATATAGGTTTGAGGCTGTAGGGGTTTGGCTCATTTTTTCAAAAAGGGAGAAGAGGAAAAAGGGCAGAAGAGAAGAGGCCTGGGCTTCTACAATTTCTTAGCGGGGCACATTTTCCATATATGCAAACTGAACACTTTGTTGGGCATTTTAAAAAATTTTCAGTGATGACCCCTACTGCAACATACTAAACAAGTTCTTACTCTATTAATGCCACATAAAAGCAAACTAGAATCCACAGTCTGGACAAACCTCAACATATGAGTCAGCCCTCTTCACCACTGTCACAAAAGGCATCTATTATCAGCTGATCATCTACAGTAACTTCTGCATCCTTCCCCACCTCACTGTTTTATAGGATTTAGCACTCCATCCTGTATAGAAGAGTGAAGACTCACTCTTGCCTGAACAGTTTGTGCAACCTTTCTCAAGCCAGTCTCTCTCAAAAGATCAACAATTTACAGAGATGGCTCAATCCTTCTTGAAGGCTAAGTTTAGTCATTTTTTTTAATTAGGTGCTTTAAAAAGACTGAGGATGTGTTGTTGATTTGTGAAATTAAAAAAGCTTATTCAAAGAACTAGTCCCCCATATGTGATATGTTAAAAAAAATACATTTGGAGAAAAAAAAATGTATCATGCATCATATCACATTTTTAAATAACCAAAGCCAGAAAACCTTGGTCAATTGTTTATAATAAGTTCTAGATATACTCACAACTGAAGTTATTGGTTTTCCAGTTACAAAAAAAAAACAAACACAAAAAACCCCACACTAACCTACAACTTGTGTCCTATATAGATGTCCTATACAGAGGTTTATCTATAGTAGTGTCAGAAGAGGTGCACAGGATTTACAGGATTTTATCCAGCTTCAGAATCAGTGCTAGACACCAGTTTTTTTTAACCTTGCTTCCCCTCAGCTCTAGGGTGCAGGATCCTGTGTATGAGCACAACTGATTCCACAATTCATGTCAGTCTTCTTGTCTGATGCTTTACTAT
This sequence comes from Gallinago undulata, assembly GCA_026546715.1. NCBI lineage: Eukaryota > Metazoa > Chordata > Aves > Charadriiformes > Scolopacidae > Gallinago > Gallinago undulata. The sequence continues at coordinate 5,924,419 of JAOTQQ010000003.1, read as the reverse complement.
GGAGACAACAAAATGTGAATCACACCCAGCCCTTCCACACCACTGCACCAGTAGCTCAGAACCGGTCAGCTCTTAAGGAGGATGACAGCCAGCAGACTGAGGGGTAGCACAAAGTGATAAGGTAGAAGGGCACAGAAGGGTACCGTGGATTCTGTGGAAGTATTAGCAATATCTCTGGCAATTCTGTGATTCTATGTGATACTATATGAAGTACTACTTCATTACCAGTACAATTATATTCATCAATAATCCATGAATAGATCTCGTTCCATTCAGATATAATTTGGTAACAGTTTCTTTTAGTAAGCAATGCATAAATAAATTTGAGTAGATTGTAAGTATAATTTAAAACTTAGAATTAATACTTTTTATTGAGTCAATCTTCAGGTTGTAATACCCAACAAAATTATGAGCAAAAATAGCTTCTGTACCCCATCTTAGAATAATGTATTTTTTGGCCTTTCTTCCTTCAGATTTACACTTCTAACAATATTAAGTCAGCATTCAGCAAAGTTTACTTAGAACATATAGTTGTAAAAAGAATAATCTCCATGTAAAAAAGTATTTTGACAGACAACCAGACACACACATTTCCAGTAACCGCATCCCGTACACTTTCACAGGAAGAGAATTTAGGGTAAAGGGGAAGGGTGAAGACAGACAGATTCATCCTGTTTCCTAAGGGATAATAGTAAAAATTTTAAAAAGTGTGTTCTTCCCATATCAGGAAAAATCCTCTTCTATGCTCATAAAAGTTTGAAGTCCCTGCAAGAGGGCACAAGTTAGCATCCATCCTAACATAAATACGCCAGTAACAATAAAAAGAAATTCTCTGACCGAGGTGAGGTGCAGCAGGTGGCAAGTACTACCTGGCTTAGCTTCCAGATGAACTGATTTTTAATATCAGAACTTCTAGTAAAAAACTCCCCACAGTCCCTGTTACATACTACTTCAAAACAACTGGTACACATCATAAGTCTTTAACTAGGAAAAGTGTCTACATGTAAAATCTATGAAAAGTTAAAAAGAAAACATCTAACAAATGCACATCATACAAAGTTACAATGTTTGACAGTGTCAAGAAAAAGAAACACAATGCACAACACTTAATTATTAAACAGCTTCAGCAGCAAGAAATGAAAATTACTTCACAAGTTCTAAGAGATGCTCACACAGAATACAAGACAAACTGAAGCCCAGTTTATGGCTGTTTACCGTAAAGTTACACAATCTCAAGATTAGAATGAAAATCATTATACAAATTACATCCAGTGATGCTTACTTTCTATATGCTTGAGAAACTGGAGCATTTAAAGTAACATCACCATTCTGAAGAGTAGTAAGTTTTAGCATTTTAGAAAAGAATGCTTGTGGAATCTTCCACCAACCCTCCCCAAAGGTGTCAGAGACAAAAGACTGAATGTTAATCTATTTTAATGAACCATCTTTCATAACTTCTCCCGGAAAAAGCTTTGAGTCTTACAAATATTTACAAATTTTAATAAAAAAAAATGATAATACTAAATGTTAGAAAAACTGTTTCAGAACAATTACTTACAAAAAGAAAGAGGAAACTCCAGTATCTTTGAATTTTCATTCTAAGGCTGACGATGAGCCATCTTTCATAGACAGGTACTGCCTATATACACGACAACCTGAGATGGACCAGTTTCTTTCAATACAGCATATCCTTGAGGAAGCAATTCTTCCAGAATGATCAGGATTAGCACAAGTGTCGCCACAGAGATGACAGTGTTTACTGGAGTCCCAACAGGAAAAAAACCCACACAAATATTTGTATTTTTCTTTTCTTAAAACCTCTTCTATGTAATACAGTTTTCTCAATAGGAAGCAGAAAACAATATGCTGTCCCAAGGGAGGAAGAACCAAAACGGGAATGAAGGGCCATTGTGACATCCTGCTTTTTAACAGTCTGTCAATATATAATCACCAAGAACAAGGAACTTGGCACTACAATTTATTCAAAAATACATGGGAAAACCACAGAGTAGTTTCTCAACCCTCATCTAAAACACACGGTTCACTCCCCACACAAACTCTGTACATGTTTGCAGAATGCTCCACAACAGAAGCAGTACCTTAAGCTTTTGCAGTCCTTTGCATACCACTGAGATTCAGAGGACAGAAACAGTTAGCAATGGAAGAATATCTTTTTACCAAAATCACCACTTCACCTCCAACTTACAGCCCTAATCCTTGTTCACACAAGAGTTTAGAGAGATTTTTGTGACAATTTTGCTGGTAAGGCCCCTGATCATGGACTGTCTTGGTTTGGACTTCACCGAGACCCTCAAAACCCACCTGGATGCCATCCTGTGCAACCTGCTTCTAGGTGAACCTGCTCTGAGAGGGGACTTGGACTAGATGATCTCCAGATATCCCTTTCAACCCCTATAATTCTGTGACCCTGTGTGACACCCAAAAAGGAGTGCAGGGTTCCAGACTTTTGGACAATGACCTCAGAACGAAATTTGACATCACGCCAGGTAGAAAATGAGTTCCTGCAGGATGTATACAGTTTCTGAGGAGAAGTGAAGCTGTTCATCAAGCCACCCTCTGAAAGTTAACAGGAAATAGGAGGGAACAGAAAGTGGCTTAATTTTTTTTATAAAAAATGAAAAACAGGTTTGTTTGGTTCTGTTGTTGCTTTTAAAATATCATAAAAGCAGTGCTACAGAAGGGATACCTGCAGTCCATCCCACATGCCTTGAAGGCAGACTGTTCCTAGAGATGTCTTTTCCCCTAAAGGGAATTTCCAAGTCTATACTCAGAGCAGAGTTGCCACTATTCATCGTCTGCAATTTCTACATAGAAAAGAAATAGCATGGAAAGGGCTAATAGCAAAACTGTTACTAATAGAATGCTGGGCTTTATTATACACAACTTATTGTATATTTATGAAACAGAGGCCAAATCCTAGCAGTACCATAACTGTAAGACAGGCTTGCTTTCCTCTAAATCTCTCTCTTGTAGGTATCCCATCCATTAAGGCACACAGAGAACACTGCCATACATGATCACCACAGCTTTCACAATGTCACAGACAAAACACAAGTTACCACAAAGCAGCTGCTTGTTCTGCATAACCGATTTCTGGAGTTTACTCCTGATAGTCCCCTTGTCAGATCTGTATTTTCAAAAGAAAAAGGTCCTTTTGCATTTAAGGATCTCACAAACACACACCCTTTAGTGGAATTAGTATCTTGGTTCAAGAGTCTTTTATATATCAGTGTTTCACCCACACTCAGATTTCTCAAATTACCCACTAGTAACTTTTCTAACCAGTGTTCTTACACTTTATGATTTGTCTGCTTCACATTACAGTGATGCATAAAGATACTAAACATGCAGAAGAGTACACACCATTTGCTGTGCAATTAATGACACCTCAGGAAAAAAAAACCTAAACCTATGTGAATCAAAGAATCTTGATGTATCAAAAAACACCAAACAATTGTTACATTCAAAAAACGTACTGGTGCAAAGCCAGAACATGAATTACAAAGACACAAGTGCAGTAGCATATCTAAAGGAACCTAAAGGACTGTTACAGAGACAAGAAAAATATCCCTCTAAAAGAGGAAGCAGTACGTTTGTTACAGTTCTATTTGTCATTGTCTTCCTCTTCTTTCACAAAAAAAAATATGAATGATCATTCATGAAGTTGAAAATGTTACTAAAGCCAGTGAGAAACATTCATAGCTCACTCAGCTTGGCTACACTTTGAGTCTTCATTTGAATAATGAGCAACTGCTCTTTGTTAAACATTAATGCTTTTTAATGACTGACTGGTGAATAATTTGAAGTGAGCTTGTTCTCTGTTGTCTCCTCCTCTTCCCCGAGATCTCCATTGTTCTATTTTGAATAAGAGGGTACAACTAAACTTCAGTATTAGCAAAAGAGGAAGATGGGACTCTGCAACACTGACAGAATTGTCTCAGCTAATATTAGTTTATTAAATAAAAAGAATAGCACAGTTCAAAAAAGCTAATATTCAGTACAACATCTAGTAGTACAACACAATACTTGCCTTTAGCTTAATTTTAGAATCAGCTAGAAGAATGTAATTTTAGAAGTTTCGTACAATTTTTCTTAGGATAAACTTTTTCAATGTGGAAAAACAAGTTTTTAAGAATTAAGCAATAATTTACAAAGGTTAATTATTCTCTTCCATTATAGTAAGTTATGTTCTTTTTAGAGGCTAGTACACAGAGTAATGCAATTTCTATTTGCCCAAAGTAACAGCAGGATACTACAAGAACAGAAACTGAGCCTAGAATCTATAGATTCAGTTATAGCTCATATGAAAAGCTCTTTCAGGGAATAACAAGCTTAACAGTTATGTGAAAAGTTACCAGTATTTTTAAAGGTACTGCTTGCTTCATCACATTCTAGGATGCACAGATTATTTAAGAAAAGTAGAACAATTATGTCACGCAAGAGCAAAGTGGAATAAGAAGATATCTTTCTTGAGAGATTTTAAGGACTGTCTAATAGATGCTATAGGAATAATAACAATGTTGATGACAGGATGTTACAAATAACACTGTAAGTATACCATGTCAAAATTGCAAGAAACTTCTCTTACTTATCTTTTAAAATTAACATACAAGTTCCCCCTTCCTGATGTAAATCAATATACATTTAGCAATACCCAGCCATGTTTGCAAATTTCAGTCAACTCATCTACAATTCACTGTTTCTCAGCCAGCAGCTTTCATCACTTCACTTCATAGTTTCAGTTATTTTACTGTCTCAGGTAAGAATTACGTATTACACCAGTATTTTAATTAAATTTTCATTTGTACTGAAGATTACTAATGAAACCTTCTTTCAGGCTCTATTGAGATACAAATGATGACTTCCTTAGTGCCGTATCACTTAGTTAAAAGTCCTAGTCTAATCTTGTCATAGAATAAGTACAATCCTAAAAAGAAATACTGAAAAGTCTTTTGTGATAAGCAAAACAGAAGCAAAAAGACCTCCAGAGAAAAGCTTTAGAAATTTTGTCCAAGTAACTAAAGAGAAGTGAAATCAGACTTCTTTAATACTTAGTTTATGCTCAAAGTTCCCCTGTGTGAATAAGGGAAATATAGGAAGTTCCATTAGTAATAACAGCAGTTACTCTCTTTAATCCTTCAGATTTAAGTCAGTGAGAACTGTCTCTGCTAAAGCAAAGACATGTGCAAGTACATCAGCTGCACAATGGTAATCTTTGACTTCGTATTTCTTATGTTAAACACGTTCAAGATATTATGCTGCCAGGACCTATCAAAGTCAGAAAATCAAATGTAGAAATATATTTCTCTTGAAACATTACCAACATGGATGCATCACAAATACTTTGCATTATAATTTATTTCATGTTTTTGACAGAGACCAAAGAATATATAACACTAAAGCTTCTACAGCTTCAGGTTGCTAGATTTGCTTACACATTCTTTTTAAACATACCATACAGAAAGTATGTGTACTTCTTTCTTTATATACTAAACTCAAAAGCTTAACACGGTTAGATCATAATCTAAAGCTTCTTCCTCCATCTAGAGGAAAAATCTAGAGACTACTTAAGTAGAGTGCAACACACTTTTGTTATAATCACTATTAAGCCACGAGTCAAACAAATTTCAAAGAAAAAACAAAAGTAGCACTAGTAATTATCAAGTTATGAAAGTGCCCATGTGCTACCTATATTTTAAATAGAGGAGCTACTCTTTGGACTGAATTTGCACCATAGAATGCAATAATACTGTAAAAAAGATGTTCTGCGAAGAGAGACTGTTTTAATGTTAAGGACAGGAAAAAAATAAAACCAGTAAGGAGAGAGCTACTGTGATTTATTCCCAGTAAATTAGTAATTATAGAGGAGGCAGGTGAATGTACTACTAAAAAGTTAAAAGTACTTCCATTTTAAAGGTGACTGTCTCACAGGAACATTTGCAATAACCCACAAATCTGAATTATATCTGAAAATGTGATTAGTGTTCTTCAGAAGGACCACTATTCTCTTTATTCTATCCTTCAAAAGTCTTATCATCTGAGTTCTATCATTCAATATATTTCTTTGAGTTATTTCAGGAAAAGAGCAAGGTTATGCCTGACCTGTAAATTGATGTAGGCAGAGCATAAATTCTTTGTGATTGATGTAACAGTAATTCCTGAGGAATTCCATAGAACATATCAGCCAAGTACAGAATAAGAAGGCATAAGCAAATGATGCTTAAGAATAAGAACAGTAGCAACTAATTGGAAAGAGATTTAATTTAATAGTAAGCACTTCTATTAACAATTTAAAAGATAAAGATTTTAAAGATGGACTAAACTCTTATTCAGTATCACATCCAAGATCTAATGATGTAAAAGCGCGTTTCCCTACTCCCTTCTGCACATCTTCTGCTCAGATATCCTATTGATGTTTTAAAGATGACATTTAGCAAATCCTTGAATTTTAATTGAGAAGCTCAGCAGAGGAATAAATGGGATCTTTTCACCTGTTCATCCAGATTCATATTGCCCCATTTTCCTTCATAACAATAGAGCATACCAAAGAGGATTATTTCAAAAGCAATATATTAAGAAGTGTTCTCTTTTGTTCAGGGAGCAGCTGAAAAGTGCACAGTCTTCCCTTCAATATCAAGGTGAAACCCTGGGAAGGAAAAACTTTATTTTCATTATAATACTTCTCATTAGTTAAAATATCCGAGTTGCTCTAGTTAGTATACAATCCCAAAAATATTTTAGTTCCATTGTTCATTATATTTAATGTCTCCAAAAACAAACACAGGTGGCTTTATTCTTACAATTTCTTTTCCTTCTATAGCTGATTACTACTACAAACAAGGAAACACAAAATGGAAAGGTATTGGTGCAGTACCCTGGCACCTTTGTGCAGTTACCTCAGCTGACGGGGAAGGAAAACTGCCTGCCTTCCTTTAGATGTGCTACTCACAACAGAAGGTTGTGAGCCATGACTCAGACTCAAACAGTGGACAGACCATTTCTGTGGCTTTAATTTCACACCCTTAACACATCCATTCAGAGTTTCCTTGTTAAAAATTACAAGTGTCATGGTCAAGGACACATTTTAAGAATACATAACCATTCTTGGTTATATCCCCAGCCTGATTTTTTAAGTTGTCACTTTGCATCTTTTCCCAGCTCTATCAACTTGTCAATTTTGTGGTTATGCCATTCAAATAAGGGCTCTGAGGAAAGCGTCATATGTATAAATTCTCTGCCACAGCCCACTGGACAAATGTTTCTGGACGTTCCACCCCACCCCACCCTGACTATCATCATTTTCTTTCCACACATTCCTTACACTCCACTCTCTGCAGAACGGCCATATGCTGACATCCTTTGATCATATATACAAAAATTATTAAAAATCAAGGATCAAACTCCTGGGAGTTCAGAGAAAAAACATAAATCTAGAAGTAATTTCTTAAGTGTCATAAGAAAATAGAAGTCTTTTTTGTCATCTAGGTCGTTTCAGTGACTTTACCACATTGATGGATCAGAGAAGGAATCACAGGTGTGACTCTGATTACATAAAGACATTTGCCACATCTTTTACACCAAGGCCAAGAGCTTATTCTGATTTTAAGTTATTTCTTCCTTCTATTACCATATGCACTCAAAGTACACAAAAAAAGCCCCCACCAGATAAGTTATCTGAAGTATTCTCTAGCTCATAGTATGTCAATGTAGCCCAGTGAGATACACAAATTTAATACCGTGCCTGAAGTAAAAACATGAAGAGAATCACATTATTTATGCAGACATCTTTCATATGTCCAAAATGCACAACCAGGTTACTTATTCAAACTAGTTTTAAATTTTATCAACGTAATATTTTACAAAAGTACCATTGCTCAATTTCATCTTTGTATTTAAAAACAGCCAGGGAAACATCTTTAAAACATCCATTTGACATGTCTTTGAAACTCAAAGATAAACACATGTTAACCTAGGAAAACAAAGTGAAATTAATTGTAGTCCTTCCTAAATTGTCCGAGATGAAAAACTACAACCTTAGTAAACAGTCCTAGGGCCCGTCCAGTGAGATTATCTGTGACACTTTCACTTCGTGTGTTTTCTCTGTCTTTAAGTGTCCTTTAAATGCTAAGCAGTCTAGAAGCACACAGGATCTACCCTACTTCTTCCAGAGCAAAGTAGTATTACCCTTTCTGTAAAATTCATAGGGACAGAGATATCAGAACCCCTGACCTGTCATTCTTCTCATTAATAAAGCCTTCTATGACAACAGCTACAATGGAAATCTAAAAAACACATAGCCATGGTTGACTGCTCCCCACGATGTCAAAAAACATAGGAAAGAATTGCTTCCCTGACCCCATAGAGACCCTCGCCTGCTGTTAAAGAGAACACAGCACTCTTCCTCCCCCAGGCCTTTGAAACTGTATGGAGGGAATGGCACAGATTTTAAGATAAGCAGCAAGACAGCGTTACTGACAGTGCCACTTGCCTAAAGGGCTCCAACTACAACAAGTGACACTGACCGGCCTTGTTAATTTAATTTTCTCTCCGACTAAGATAGAAAGATGATGAGCAGAAACTTGAAGGAAAGAAGCACCTTTCTGTGTTGGACAGCCTCACCACATAAAGCTGTATTTGAAAAGTTAACTTGCCACCATCACATTTTAGATTTTTATTATTTTATTATTTAACTTCAAAGGATCCTATCAGCTGCAGTTGCCAATGTTCACCAGGAAAACTTTACACTTACTTCCCTGGAGAAGATCTTTCTAAAACAAGATAAACTGATCAAGAAATAGAACAGTTGCTTTCAATGACATTAAAAGCTCTGGTGGAATGGGTTTTTTTGTTTATGTTTTTTGTTTGGTTGGCTTTTTTTTTTAAAAAAAAAGGAAAACACTATATACAGACACATTGCACATTTTAAAAAAATTACATCCAAATATTTACTGCAATTTTTCCAATCTAGAACTTCATTTCAAAACCATACACTTCACAAGAAACTGTAACTTCTTTTATAGAGATGCTTGAAAATATTGCTAACTTGGGTTGCAGGACAAATAAAATCCCTTCTAATTACTGTCATAAATCTGTGCTCACACTTGCACATCCCCTTATCTACAATCCAGTCACTACCAGTGTCCACCTCTTTGCCCTTTACCTTTCATCTTTTCATCATGCCCTAAACAGAACGTCTTTCTCATTAGCAAAAAAAAAAAAATATCCAAATATAGACAGCAATTACAAACTGGGTTTTAATTCATTCTGACTGTACATTTTATTCTTATCCTGTCACATAGTTGCACATCCTGTTTAGATTGTGTATTTTCAAGAGTAGAAGCTGTGTTTTACTTTGTAAAGTTCCCATTATAGAAGAGCTGCAAAAATAGCTAGTCTCCCAAATAAAAACAATAATTTGTTCCACAGTTTAATTTCTTCTTGTTTCTTTAACACTGTTAACCAGAGCGCAGATGTAAGAACTCACTGCATCCTCAAGGTGACATACAGTAATTGGTCTGAGAGGATCCTCTATCAATAAGAGTCAGAAACCTTTACTCACGTTATAGGTCAAGGGCATAAGACCTCCAAAATGAGGGCACTGAAAGGTTAGGGAAAGCACATCGTTTCTTGCCTTTTCCCTCTACCCTTAAATTACCTTGTAATGATGACAGAGTATTCAGCAATTTCAGCTCCAAAATTCTGGGTGTGCCAAAAAGTACCATTCACAAACGTTTTCAATAACTTTTGTAATTAAGCTTGATTACAGTTCAAATTATAAACACTGCACAAGACACACAGTACATTTTAACAGAACAAAAACTGAAGTATCACAAGTGGCCTTTCATTGTCCAGATCAGCTAAGTATCTTTTGTATCTTAGAGAGCCACAGTATAAACAGGAGTACACAAGTGGCTTTGCATTTTTGCTATTTAGTAACATATTAAAAAGTTGTTTCAGTGCTTTATAATAACCACTTTAAACACACAGCAGTGGCAATAAACATCCCCAGCCTCAGTGAAAAAAACACACAATGATTTAAAGACAGAAATGTAAAGATAAGTACAGAAGAGATTGCACAATAACACATGATCTTTCCTATCACATGCTTGGCAGTATGCTCAATTCACTCCGATATCTCCGGTCAGACCCCAGGCACAATTTTAGCCGTTATTCGGCAGCCCTGTATATATGCTTCCTGACACCCCGCCCAGGGAACCAGTCTCTAAGAGGAGCCACCGGGCCTAATGCCGGGGCGAGCGCGGCTTCCCCCCGAGAGGGCACTTCTCCTGTAAGGGCTCCGCTTCACCGGGGCGTAGCCGACACCCTGCAGAGCCACGGAGGGAAGGAGCCGGCTGAAGGCGCCCAGCAGCACCCGGAGCCTCTCTCCCATTCAACCCATCCCGCCCCACCGCCCCGAGCGCCGGCAGCCGGGGCAGCGGCACCGCCGACGGGGTGGCGGAGACGGCCGGCCGGCCTTAAGGGCTGCTTCCCCTCCCGCCGACCCCAGCCTTCCCTCGACCCTCGTCGCGGCCCCTTAGGGCCACGGGCAGCCCCCCTCACGGCCTCCCCCCGCCACCACCCCTCACGACCACGGGTAGCCCCCTTCGCAGCCTCCTCTCACGGCCGCGGGCAGCCCCCCGGCACTGTGAGCCACCGCTCACAGCCTCTCCCCGCCGCACCCCTCACGGCCACGGGCAGCCCCCGCTTCTCCCTCACAGCCTGCCCTCACGGACACAGGCAGTCCCCCCCTCACAGCCTGCCCTCACGGCCACGGGCAGCCCACCCCCCCCCGCGACCGCCGGCACTTACGCTCGAAGTCGGAGTCAGAGTCCTCGTCGCCGCGGTCGGGGTCCTCCTCCCCGTTGGACTCGGTCTGCATGGGCTCCCCGTCGAAGCTGACCACCCTGCGGCCGCCGCCGGCCGCCTCCTGGTCGCGGGCATCCCGCAGGCGGGCGAAGTAGTCGGCGGCGAAGCCCAGCAGGTCGGGCGGCCGGTGCCGCAGCACCTCCACCGTGTAGCCCTGCAGCAGCTCGGTGAGGCCCGGCGGGATCTCGATGCTCATGGTGCCGGGAACCGAGGAGGAGGCCGCCGCCTCCCACCCTCCGCGGCCGGCTGTGGCGGTGGCGGGCTCGGGGCCTCCCTCCGCGGGCGCCGACTGACTCCCGCCGCTCCGGTCACACGAGCCGCGCCGGGGCGGGAGGGGAGGGGAAGGGGGGGGGGGGGAGAGGCGGGACGGGAGCGGCTCCGACTGCGCAGGCGCAGGAGCGGGCGCGGGTCCAACGGCTGCGCAGGCGCGGAGCGGGGAAGGGGGGGGGAGGTGCGTGCGTCACTGCGAGGCGCGGGGCGGCGCGGTGCGGCGCGAGACGGGCACGAGGTGGGGGGGGGGGGTAGATGGCGTTGTTGGGTGGTGTTAGGTTAGGGCCTTCGGACCCCCTCCCGGTTTCTTGTCAGAAATTAAAACATTCGATCAATATTTGTAACCCTCGCGAGCGGAAGGCGCGTGCAGGCCTTGGCGCCTCGTGGTGGAAGCCGTGTGAAGCCAGGGCAGAGGCGGCTGCGGAGCGGTGGGCAGTGAGGTTGGGCTGCCTGAGGCTGAACGTCTGAGAGCGTGAAAGGTGAAAGGCTCAAGAGAAGCGAGGCACCTCATCGATTGCCGGTACGTGTGAGCTTTGGAGGTAGCTCTTCATACGTTCAGTGCCTTTTGTTCAGCTATTTGCTTGTATTCCTCGCACAAGGCCTGCACGTGCAGTGCCGTTACCTGTGAGTGCTGGGGAGGCCTGGCAGACGCCGTGGAGCCCTTAAGCTACAGCAGTGCTGGAAAGCTCATCTTCTGTTCCAGTTTGAGGTAAAACAGAATCAAATTTCCATTCAGTAACTTTTCAGTTAAGCCAGCCCAAACCACAACGTCTTGGAAGAAAACAGGACTCTGCAAACGAGTTGAGAATCAGGATGTTGGCTTAGTGACGCCGCTGCATGTTGTCAGTGTAAATGTTTTTATTTAATTATTTTGTTCCAACAATAAAAGGGCAGAAATCAACTTGTACTCAAAACACAAAATTTCACTTAGAAGCCCAGGATTGGTTGAGGCAATTTGTTGTGTGTTTTGTTTTTGTTGGCTCATGTTCCAAAGGATCCCATCGCTTATCCAGATGGTTCTCGCCACACTCCCATACAAAGATTGTCTGTTTGTGGAGGTTGTACACAGAGCACAACTGCGGATCCCGGAGCACCCCATTCAGTGCTTTTACTGACTTTATTCTCAGTGATGGAGGCCAGTTGGAGATCTTGTGGCACTTATTACAGCACCCAGCCTCTCTGGTAAATGATGTTCTTTGTATCATATTTTTTATGCAGGGTAAGATTACATTTTGCATCTGTACAAAATGAACAAATTAAAAACAAGCACAGGAGGTAGATTTGCCATATCTCATCATCAGTTTATCTGGAGATTTTGTATTAAGCCATTACCCTTAATTTTTATTTTTTTTACAATTGCAGTAAGCCTTTTTTCAAAAGATAACTGATACTGATTTTTCTGTTTGCCACTCCTACTATATTATCTTTGTGATGGTCTCGGGGAATACAAGAGCACATTTCACTGCTCAATGTACATACTTCAACAACTGGTAGAACTGGTACAGACAAATGGTTCTGATCAATGAGAAAATTGTATTTGGTTAGTCCCACAAAAAATTAAGGTTTCTAATGAGATCTTTCCTTTGCCATGTGGGTGCTGAAGATACTAATGGTGGTGAAGAGGTAAAAATTAAATTTTAAAAATGCTGTAGAATTGAAAAAATACTGTGAAGAATAAAAAGCATTAGCAAGTAGGATCAGAGGAATAAAGAGAAAGTCTAATTCCGAGGGAATACACTTATTTTTCTTTCCCATTCTCTTGCACAAGAGCCAGCCACCTGATAATTGCCTGCTTTTGGCATTAGTCAGCTCTTGTATTAGCTTTTAACGTTTGTTGATAATTTTCTCTCATTTGTGCCTGTGGATATAAATCTGGTTATTTATATGAAAAAATGTGTTACCAGTAAATATTGTTAAGTCTCTGAAGAGCTACATTGTGTTAGCCTTCTGATATTTATATGTCCACATATAACTAATCAGCTTCAGAGGAAAGTAAACAGCAGAGGTCTGTTTAGCCTCCTCCTGAAGGTCAACGGACAAAATGAAAAGCATCCAAGGTCACATGAAGCACATTTTCAAGCTGGTTTGCACCGCAGTTTATCCCATTTCTTTATATGCTATTTTATTTTCTGAGCATCAGAACTGATGGCACATATGTGCAAGAGGCTTGTCTGTGATCAAGTTAATGGTAATACTGCCTGCTGTGCATACATATAGCTCATCATACGCTTTCTTTCACCCTGAATTTGCATAACTTCTTTAATTATTACTATAATAAGCATCCACATTAAAAGAATGGTAGAAAAGAAATTGGGAAATGCACTTGCAGCCTTAATTTGATCTCGATTATAATAACTTTTTTAATTCATGCAGCATGACCAATGCAATTTCTTTCCACTGGCTTCATGGCGTATTCAGCACCCAGTATGCAATTAGATAAGACTTGTGTGACTGATGAAGCTAGTCATCACAGTATTCCTGTCAAAATACTTATATTCTTCACAATTATATTTTCTTCTAATACTTTCTTAGCATCTGAAAGCTATTCCCAAATTTATCATGTCTGTGCTCCAAAATGTTGGTCTCTTCCCTTCCCTCTGCCTGTCCTACCTAGTGCTATGTGACTTTGATGCACCCTTAGTGAGACTATGATGGAGTTTCCATGCTTGTCCCACCAACAGGAGCAGCAAAGTTGCAAGCGAAGAGGCAAAATAGTCTATGGAGTCTTGTACTGGGGAAAAATAATCAGATTAAACATCCAGACTGGCTCTTTAGAAAGTAAAATAAATCCTTTTATAACAAGTAATAATTTACTTCTCATAAACCTGTCAGCACCAGCCAGAGCTCAGACACTGTATAAACATATGTACATCTTGGATTAATTACACTTGCCTTCAAATTCACTGCAAGTAATTCCAAACAAGGATAATGCAAGAAAACACTAAATATTCTGATGGTTGATACTAGAAAACACAATCTCTTGTGTAAGGGGAGCTGGATTAATTACCATGAGGATAGCTTTTGCATGTTGTTGCAGGTGACACAGTGGGTCATGTCCCAGAGCAGCCCTCCCTATGAGCCAGGTTCAGGGTCTTCTGCAAGCACAGAGAAATCCTGCCCTTGCCCTGCTGAGTGGTGGAGGTCAGTGGTGGGAGATGCTTTTGGCACAAAAAACATGAACTGATGAGGAATGGATTCAGCCGTGACTTAGAAATTCAGTTGTTGCTTTACTTCTGAATTATTTGTCAGTTCTAGCCGTTTTCCTGTGGTTCCTGCCTGGTAACTACCTTAGTTCACTGCAGATTTTTGAAGCCCTCCATCCAACATCATGGAGCCACAGAGATGAGGACAAACAGAACTGTTTGATAATCTTATTCAAAATGTTGTAAATCTCAGGGTGTTATGTTTTCCACATCCCCTGTGTGCTGAAGCCAGTCACCGGGGCTTATCCCTGTCTCCTGTCTCAGGCAGGACGGGGAGATTCTGCTCAGGGAGAGCACAAATGCCTGGGTACTGTCTGCAGCCTGGTCTCCACGTATCTGGCATCTCCAGTTGCTCTATTAGGGATGTCAGAGGGTACATCCCTGGCTATTTCTCTGTTTCCAGTTCAAAGACTGCTGCTTATCTCTTGTCTGGTTTTGGACCTGCAAGTGCAGTGCATGGTGTCTCATGGCAGCAAGTTGCAGAAGTCAAAAACCTGTTAGGTAAAGCAGCATTTCTCTTTCCTCAGTTTCTAAACACTTTTCCCAGATTTACAAGATGCCCCCTCCTCCTGCTATTGCTGGATTTGGTGAATGATGGTTCTGCGTGTGTTTTATTTGATACTTTCTGATATTCTGGACTTTGATTTTTCTTCAGCCTTCTCCAAATTAAGGCCTTATGGTCTTACCAGTCTGTCCTCCAAAGGCAGCTACTTCATCCCCAGAATCACATTAAATGCTCTTTCCTATACCTGCTCAAATTTACTATGCCTTTCAAGAGCGCTGTGTGCAGGTCTGGTCCCCACATCCCGAAATACAGACTCACCGCAGTTTTACACAGCAGAAAAACGATGCTGTCTGTTTTGTTCTCTAACACATTTCTGTGGGGTTTTTTTTGGCTGCCACATCATAGTGAAGTGAAGGTATCCAGTCTTCCTTTTAAGACATAAAAAGATGGAAAAATTCCCACTTCCCTTGGTCTGTTTCTCCAGTGATTGATCACTCTCATTCTAAAAAACATATGCTGAATTTCATATTTGAAATTTTCTGTTTAATGTTCAAACTTTGGTTTTTTTTTGTTTTTCTACCTACTGCTTTCTCCTATGGCTATAAACACACACGTACGTCATGTAACTTTGTGCATAATGTACACAAAACTTCTGAGTTTTACTTTTAGCAGAGGAAGTAATGCTAACAAAAGACAGGGTGATCCTGGGTTTAGCTACCAGGATGCAAAGATCCTTCAACGCAGCACACAGGATAAAAATACTTCTCCTGCTTCTGTTTGGTTTTCTTCTTAGGAAAGTACTAAACCTCAGAAACCAAAGCTTTGGTATTCTAACCAGTCAGTTTGCTTGTGGCAATAATCAAGGTTAAGTATATATATTTTTTGTTAGCTTTTTGGGTGAGTAGCTTGAGTACTGGCTATTTCAATAAATGATACAGGACTGTCACTTGTACAGACGGGGGGAAAAATCGGCCTTTTGAATAAATATATATAAATACTGGTGTCAGTTGAAATTTATTCCTTTGCCGCTACCTTTAGTCCATCAAACGTATCAAGCTAGGAGAAACATCTCTGTAGATACCCAGATTTTTTTGGCATAATTTGGATTATGAATACAGATAGCATTGATCCTGTTGGTAGCAATTACAATTTTTCAGGTAGGAGAAAACATCAGTTTTAAAACACCTGATTGCGTAAGACTTTTGTCCTAGCTGTTACCTAGATGTAAGAAGAATTATCTCTGAATATCAGTTGTGTCATACTTATAATGTAAAATGCCACACGTGTGAATCTAGATAAAAGTAATCTCTGTGACGTAAGACGTATGACCATATTGTTTAAAATATCCTGAGCAACACTATGTAGTGGATGTAATGTTTACAGTTTCCACATCAGAGAAGCCCTAAGCACCTGCACTCTGATATGTAAGCAGGGAACATTCAAATCAGAACTTTGACAATCATTTGGTTCTCCTGAATACAAGGTGAAAACTATACCTACTTTGGTTGTATTTTATCTTCTGTCCCCGGCACTGAAAATATTACATGAAGAACCTCTCTGGTGAGGTTGAATGAATTCTGGGCAGAGGGAGCTGGTGGGAATAGTCCCATGGCAGCCAGTCACTCACTGGGTAGCCCTGACCCTGCTGGAATGGCTGTGTCGGGGTTACAGCGCACAGGCATTGCTACTAAATAAAGATAAAAGGGGTTTGGATTGTTTTCTTTCAAGAGAAGACAGCAAATTAACCTGCCTGTACATTGTTCAAAGAATAATCTGAATCCAAAGTATCAATTTCTATCTACGTTTTCCAGCAGGCCCTGTTCAAACAAAAGATGGTTGGAGTTAAGGGGTGTGTCCCACAGAGAGCTCTGAAATTGGTTTCTCCCTTGAACCTTTGCTTGCAAACCTGGGATTGTCTTTTACTGTATGTACACACGTGTCCCTTCCCTCCCTATCTTCTCACATTTCTGCCTGACGCAGTTGGGGTTATCAGCATTTCCGTGTGTAGTCCCAACCTGCCACTACCCTTCCCGTGGAGCACTTCAGACACGTATCGCTGTATCGCCATCAATGCAGCTCCTGGTTTCACATCTTCTGTTGTCACCTTTGTCCACTGAATGTTATTAACCATTTCTCACACCTTGGCATTTTCCCATTTCATAAAATCATAGAATGGGTTGGAAGGGACCTTAGAGATCATCCAGTTCCAACACCCCTGCTGTGGGGAGGGACACCTTACGCTACACCAGGTTACTCAAAGCCCAGTTTGTCATATATCTTCACTAGCGTCTTGTCAAATAATCCTTGCCATTCCCAAAACTTCACCTCTGAGGTTTACCCCAAATCCATAATCTTTCCCTCACCCCATCTTGCTTATCTACCCCCGTGGGACACCTTGACCCTCCTTCCAGACTGAGCCTGTCTCTCTGTCCCCCCATTGCAGCACTTGATCCCTTGCCACACCAGGAATCTCGGAATCTTTGCTCTTTGTCCTCATTTTATGGTAACAGCAAGAAGCCAACTATTAACACATTTCACTGTTCCCAGTGTTTATGTCTCTGCCCTTTGGTGACCACAGGTCCACTCACTGCACAGAACTGCTGTACATGGACACGGGGCAGTACTACGATGGACAGTACATGAGGGGTTCATTTTACCAGCTCAGCACAGTGTGTTGACTAATTCTGAGTACTAAAATTGCAGTATTAAATGTAAATTACAACAATAATAAATGAGCTTTATCCATCAAATCCCCAACATTTTATATTTCATTCTGAAAAAACCTTTTATGAGCTTGATTACAGCAGTTAGCACTTGTTTTAATTAAACTTATAGCACAGCATGCAGCTGCGTTAACCAGTTCTCAGTTTTCAGAGAAAATCAGTAAGCAGTTCCAATTGCATTTTGTTGTCAGTCTTCACATGCTGTGCTTTAGCATACATTATAAAAATGTTGATAGAGGAATGTCTCAGGGAAGGATAATGGGGATGTGAAACTTCGTACTTTTAGGCTATTTTTTCCAACCCAGTTTAGGTTCTTAAGTTTTAGAAAAGTGTTTGATGTTTGACTGCAGCTTGGATGTCTTCATTCAAGGAAGCAGGTGGGCTCAGTATCCAAGACAGGGGATTATAAGGCCACATAACCATGTTTAGATCCCTCATTGTGAGTCTCAGCAAAAAACTGATTGATTTGTAGGGCTGAAAAATGCTTGCTGCCTTCAACTACTGCTTGAATTGTGTCTGTATCAGAAACTAATTGGATGGGTGTTCCCTGTACAGTGCCTCTCCTGAGAGGTTTTTTGTGACTTAATTCCCCTTAATTCAGCCCAAAAGAGTTGTATTAGAAAAAGAGGAAAAGAAGAATCTGGTTTTAGAGAATGCGGCGACACAGCCTTTTGTTGCAGCTGGTTTGAAGTGTCTCTCCATTGACATCTAGTGTCCGTACAGAAAGATATTTAGATTCCTCACAGCAGTGCTGGCAATGTTTACCTCTAAATCTTTAAAGATTTTTGCTTGCCTATATATTAAGAACTCTTACTGATAATACTAGGTCAGCCACTGGATGAGACTGGTGGTGAAAACACAGGAATCACCCTACACATAATATTATTTGTTGTTAGTACCATCTGTAGCTGTCTGTGTTCTGAATGGCTCCAGAAACCATTTCAATGCCTTGCACTTCAAATCTATTACTGTTTTTTAAGTTATCCTGTAGATACCTGCAAAATACTTTCAATTCTTTCCTCAGAGCATACAAGAAATTGTGAACCAATAAATATTCAATGCAGATTTTACAAAGTATTGTACTTCGTAGTCAGGCATTATTCTAATTTTCTTTAATTAAACAAGAGTCTTTTTCAATTATAGAAACCTCTATTACACTCCATTATATCACTAAAAGTTGTTTTAAAAAGATGTCTATCTATTATTACAATGATGATAAAATTTATGATATGATAAAACATATTTATTTATTTATACTGTTGAAATTTCAAGTTTTTACAGAAGGATTTGTTGTTCTGCTTTTGCAAAATCTTCAATGGTGGCAGTGAGCAATTAATCATGTTGTTACTGTACACTTTGCTCCGTAAACAACTCCCCCTGCACACTACATCCTCCTGCTCCTTCAGTCAGACTGAAGTGCTTGTGTTGGGGTAGTGCTCACAGGAGCTTCGCTAGAAGCATGGCCCCACTGTGCTTGCTCCTAGGCTGATGCGGAAAAGTCCTTCCCTAGTCAGAAAATTCCCTGTAGGTTCATATTTTGAGCATTTCCATTCATAGAATCTGTTTACAAAAGCAGTTATTTAAAAAAATAAATTGTTATGAAAGCTTAACATTTGTTGTCCTAATATTTGTGTGTTACAACTTCAGGAGAAGAGTAGGGCAGGTCCTGGGATGCACACCGGGCACAGATCCAGGGGCTCCAAGGGGCTCACGGACTCCATCATTTCTTGGCAATGTTTTATGATCTTTTGTGAGTTTATGTTTGCCAGCCTTTCCTCAGTATCTCATAGGCTCTAGAAAAGCTCACTCTTGGTTTGGTGATACCTCACGTAGCAAGATTTTTTCCTTGCTAGCTGGTGGAAAGTACTAATCTTTGCCTTAGAGCAATGGGAAACTTCAGCTGCAAAAGAGCTAGAAGAGCCTTTAATTTTCTTTTTGTGAAGGTCAGTGGAGGGTGATACAATATTTCCCACACTTTCTGGAAAAGTAGCTGTCATCAGTTTCTATGGATGGTCAAATATTTTTCCTCTTCCTCTTCTCACTGTTCTGTTATTTAAAAATACTCGTTACATTAGCACAACCGTCAGAGAGTCTGTATTGAAAGAACCTGCTGAATCAATACATCCAGAATAGGAGTGAAAGCATCATTATAATATATCCTGCTTGGATTATTCATAATTTAACTATAAAGTGAAACATGTGATCATGAGCAATAAAGGAATGTGACATAAATAATTTCATTCAGAGCAGCGCATTAGTGTAGGCACTGGCAAAGCTGCTGCAGCAGCACCCAAAGCCTTCAATATTCAACTGCTTTATAATTCGGGTTGCAAATACACGTTTGTATCTGTCCTTGCCATCATCTTTTGTCCACCCTGACTTTTCATCCCCCGTAGGTCTCGGTGCTTCCAGCAACCCCAAGTTCTCCCTCCCTGGTGTCAATGGAAGGAGGCAGTGGCTGCAGCCGAGAGCATCGCGTTGCTGTGGCAACACATCCCACTTCCCCGGGGACCGCGTTGCCTCGGCGACATCAGGCGGGCAGACGCCAATAGATCAAATTGTCTCAAAGCAGCTGCCACCTAAAAAGCAGGGCAGCCCTGGCCTGTAGGCGATATGAATGAGAGGAGGTGGGTGACCTAACGAGTGTAGGAACACACACTCACAGCCTGCGTCTGGGTTAGGAGAGTGTGACAGGCGTGCCTGGGTCTTCGCAGGTCGTGAGAGAAGGTTACTGCCACAAGGAGCTTACCAGTGAGTGCGTTAAAATAAGATGGCAGGAAAGACAATGTCAGTGGGGGGGATTAGCTGGAGGGAGCAAGTGCCGAGGCCACCGCTCTTGGTTTGTACAATCAGGACCTGCAAACTTATTGCAACATCGGAAATAATTGTCTTTTGTTATGCGATGCATCTGTGAGTGGAGGTGATCCTGTATGTTCATTTTAGGATAGTCCAGTGCTGCATTACGCTCTGCCACACACAAAGAACACAGCGTCGTGTAGGCAGAGGATTAAAGATCAATTGACATAGGCAAATGCCCGTGTTAATACCATGAGGCATGGAGCTTCCCACCTGTGTGCCTGCAGGCGGTCCCGCAGCCAGGCCCAACCCATGGGAAAACACTGACAAGTTTTCAAGAGCCCATAGACGCTTTATCGCAACTGTCTTCATGGAGATCTGCACCAAAAACCTTCTGTGGACTTCATCAGAGCCATCAGTGTAACTGGTAGTAAGATGAGGGGGTTCAAAGTTTGGTGCATGGACATCAGTTATCCACAGCACTTGGAGAGCAATTGGAGAAGCAGGAAGATGGTAAAAGATGGAAGAATTTACACAAGACAACAGGTAATTTCTTTGTTGTTTGTGCATTCTTGTTGTAGGAATCATTTTTCCCTTTACATTGTTGCATTAGGAAGCTTCTTGCCTTCTGCAATTAGCCCTTGAATAAATAGCATCTCTTGAACACAAGCCTGTGTCCTGTTTTTGCGTATAGCAAAACAGCGCTAGCACAAAAGTGCTTTGCTTTTTTTTTAAGCCTTATACAGATTCTTGCAGAAGAGCAGAGGCTGTTTCAGGGGGTCTGGTGTTACTTTTCACCTCTGGAGGCATTACCATATGCTGCAGTGCTATCTCTCAATGATGTTAACATACCTAGCTTTAAGTAAACATTGCCTGTACTTACAGTTACAGCCCTATGACGATTTATCCTTGTATTTCTGATACTGGCCTTACTCTCAGCCATTCTTTGTGCATTTTCTGCAAAACATTAGCTGTCTTTCTTCTCACAATCAAAGCTATGGTTAATTGTGTTTACAAAGGATTCCTGCACTGTGAGAAATGTTTCTCAGAGTATGCGGTTTTGCATCATTTAGCCTTGAAAGGATGCTGCTTTCCTTGACGTCTTGCTGTTTTTTCTCAACGACTCTGATAATTGCATCAGCAGCCTTGGGAGTCAAATTTTCCTTTCACATCTAGGAAACATCCAACCTTTCTTTACCCTCTCCCAGCTGAATCACATATCCAGACCCTCCTTTCTCCTGTGGCTCCGCTCCACCAGGTCTTTTTCTGGCTTCTGTGGATGAGGTCTTGTCTCTTGTCCAGAGCAAACTCTGCCACTTTCCTGGCTCATCATTTCCACTACTCTACTTTTCTATGAACTCCTCGATCTTCCTTCTCCTCCCCTGCACCAAAACCATTTCTTATCTTCTCCACAACATCCTTTACAACCTGTCTCCAGCCAAGTCTGTCAGCAGTCATTCTGCCAGCATTGTCCCCTGTGACCGTTTCAAAAAGACATGTTGGTGGTTTTCCATATCTCCCCGCCACAGCTGGGCTGTGCTCCCCAGAAACGTCTGCAGAGAGGGCTGGGGTGTGGAAACTAGCATGGTTCTGCGTGCTCCCTCCTGTTGGAGGGATTCATCTGCCACGTTTCACCTTACACTTAAATTCAGACTGCCTTGGGGAAGGGACTTGGCTTTAGAAATGCAGCCCAACCCCACACATTTATGACGCTGATGTCCCCTCAAAGCCACTCGGTCCCCACAGTGATGCTTCACATTATCTGCAGTTGTGTGAGGGGGGTGTTTCTCTTTCAAATGCACATCAGCAATGTCAACTCCATGACGTTTAATTTGCAGTGAGCAAGAAACTAGAGGCAACATGCAGGAAAAAACCTGTTTCCTCTCTTTCTTCACATGCGTTAAAAGTGACTGGGTTTTCTGAGTCAGAGCTAACGCAAACCTGTTGAAAAAGACACAGCCTAGATTTCTACTACAGCTTAGAGGAACCTAAAAGATCATTTAGTGTTCAAAGTATTATTTTGAATTATTGATCAAGCCCCCTGCCTGGCTGAGCTCAGTCAAGTCCTTTGTCAGATTTCGTGGAGTTTATTTCTCTTGTCATCCTGAGCAATCTGTGATGTGCAAAATGGAGGTTTGCTGACAGAACAGGAAGATTGCTGGTGAAGTTCGGCTGTGTGCGTTTGCAGGAGCATCTCAGTGCAGGGGATACGCGTTGCAGTTGTTCCTTTGTTCATATTTAATGATATGAGAAAGAAGAACGTAATTACGGCCTGTCTCGCTCAATCTTCTCCCTGCCTCTGACTATTTCAACTCTTTGAGATAAAGGCAAGAGGGAACGTGGTGTTTTCTGACAGCGGAGTGCATCCCAGAGCAGATCAGAAGTGATTCTGCCCCGTTTACTCTGCAGTTCCCATTTGACAATGGCTTCCCACAGAGCTGTCACCCGTGTGAAGGAACACGGCCATTACAAGCAGCGCTGCAAGTACCAAAACCTGATCAAAATCAGGAGCATGGTGTTTCCTCCTGTATTTCTTTGTACGTTTGACAGCCCAGCCAGACTGTGCTTCCTTCACTTTCCCTCTCACTAGCTGCCTGATTTCTCCTTACCTGAAAACACCCGTATGCATCTTACTAGATTTGAGGATGCAGCATCAAAATGGCTCAGAAATGGCCTTTTTTTCCCTATGTATCTATTTTAGCTATTTATTTTCTGTTTAGCTTTGTACTGCAAGGTAAACCCATTTCATTGACACTCCAAACCTATCAACCCCTTTAAAGCTCAGCAGGGTTACGAAAGGGTTTGCTGCCAAAGAATTCTGAAAATTGAAAATGTCGTATTGAAAAGGGTGTTTCAAGCTTGCGAAGTTGCTTGGCTTTGGGACAAAATGAAACCATAACAGCAAAGACGAGGAAGGACTGGAAGGGTCAAAGAAGGATGAGTCGACCCACCCGACTCCAGGAGGAGGGCTTGGGCGTCGGGAGGCTCTTCAGGATGCTGGCGGTGAAGGATGGTGTTTGACCAGAGCAAGGAGAAACCTGGTGAGCCTGAGCTGCGTGGCAGTGCCAGAGAGCTACAGAAAAAACAGTCAATGAGAAGACAGTTGATTAATGAAATTGCCTGAAATGAGGAAGAAGGAAAAAGGCTTAATAGGTAAACGCTTTAATTGCGAAGTTGTTTAATCTGAGCTGTCCTAGGAGTGAACAGGGTAAGTGTTATTGCTGCTTCCCAGGCTGCCTAACAGACACAGAGACTGATAGGGAAATTTTCCATGTAGTGGCAGAGATATTAAATTATAAAAAAGATAAGAGTTTATCTCAAAAGCGATGAGCTGGTATTTTCTCAAGACCTTGCTGCCAAACCATGGAAATCAAAGCCATGCTCAAAAGGAGAGAAATTTGTTAGAGAAAGAATGCTGATTCAAATCTTCTTTCAATTGGCAAAATTGTTTTTACCTACAGAGAGACTTTAAACAAGGAGAAAATGTATTCCAGTTACTTGGGATCAAAATCTAAGTCTCAGACACAAGGAAGAATATTCCAGAGATAGAAGCCAATAATTACCTGCTGAAAAAAAGCCATGGCAAAATCAGAAACTCAAGAGAGGTGGAAAGTAAAGGGGAAAAAAGGACAAAGGATTGGAAAATGTTCTTGCAGTAGCAAAAGTGCAGCTAAAACAGAGGACTTGAATATGTGAGGAATAACCAAAACGTTATATGGGAGGATTTCTTGGGAGTTAGTGAGTGTCAGCTGTGACACAGTGATAGCGCTGGTGCTGAGAACAAAAGCTGTGGGAAGGTCGGTTTAATGCAAAAGGTCTATTCTCATTGCAGAAAAATACAGAGACAATGATTTCAGGAAAGAGGAGGTTAAATGAAATGGGAAGAATTCTCCTGAGGAGCTTCAGTGATGCGCAAAATAGGGGCCGGTGCCAGGTGCTCACAGTGGGAATGTGTCTGGGCACAGCAAGGGCTGATGGCTTCCCCTGGGAAGGGAACCGAGTGCCAGCTGAGAGCCTGGCTGTGGTCAGGTCTGGCTGGAGTTGGTAGGACCTATGTCCAGGACCAGCAGGGACACGGCATGAGCTGGACCGGGCTCTGCTGCTCGGCCTCTCACTGCTCCCGCCGTCCTCCTTGGCTGCTGCCATCCTCCTTGGCCCCTTGCCTCACAGGGATTGTGTCCATCAGAAGCAGCCCATCTGAAGCTTTAAAAAAGCAAAATAATTATTAGGTGCCTTTAAGCTGAGATATTTGAAGATCAAAGAACAAAACAATGATGGCGAAAATGACAAAACTAAAACCAATCCACTTCTGTTTTCTTATTTAAAGAAGGTAATTGAGCAAGTGCTAGACATGAAAGGTCTGCTGCAGCAGCTGTTTACTTCAGTGGAAGCAAAGGGAAGCCATGGATTCTTTATTAAAAATTTTGGACTGAAGCTGAATATAAGAACAAGAAGTGATGCTACCTCTTATTAAAGGACATAGTCGCTTGCTGAATTATCCCTATCACAGGTTTCAGTCTCTGCTCACAATCAAAAGCAAATAGTTTTAAATGCACTTTAAAATAGGCCACTACTTTGGGAAAGGTCGAATTCTCATTGGAATTTTGACCAGCATATGTTTTCACAGGAAAAGACCCAAAAAAGAAAGTAAAATAGAGAAGGGAGCAGACACTCACTGTATCAGCCACTCAGGCTCCCAGACTGCTGCGAAGAACTGCCTTCAGGGAAATAAGATTATGTTTTACTTATGACATATATAGAAAAACAGATTTCTCATTCATCTCTAAATTCATATTGAAACCAATTAGGGAAGAGCTACTGGAACAGGAGGAAAACCATGACCAAATCTTAGAAGCAGTATTTGATTGCCAGATGAAGTCTCAGGGAACACTTTTTGGGAAATGAATGTTCTGGTCACTGGAACAAGTTAAAGAAATTAAGGAAGCCAGCTCAGTGTTTTCAGTAAATGTAAACCTCTTTTTATATATATTGATTTATGCAAATAATTCACCTAAGCAGTATTAACTAGTGATTTTGAGAACATCCTCCCCATTGAATTTGATTTGGGGCAAATTTCAGAAGTGGCACACAGCTGCCAGAGATCTTCCTTCAGAAAATTCTTGTGAGCAAACATTTAACAGATTTCAAGTTTCCTAGGAATCGCATTTCAGAGCATCTAGAACAGCCATATGACTAATATGATAAGCAGCTCCTTGAACAACTAAAACTAACCATAAAAGTCAAGATCTTGCAATTATTCTGAACAAAGCTTTAGCAGGTGAGCTGAAGTGTGAGTAAAAGGGACACGAAGTCAGAAGAAGACGCTCTCAATGCAGTGGGTTGGGCATTGTCAGTGTTACCATTACTACCAGCAGAGTCAGGATAAAGGAAGGGATGGGCATTTTTTGCTCAGAAAAACAGTACTTGTTTATTGATGGTGTAAATGTTGCTAGGCTACATGAATTAAATTAAAAACCCCATCCTTTCTCAATGTGTACACCACCTTCAGCAAAGCATGCTCCGTGAATTTAGTAAAATTTTTTTCCACATACTTCAAATTTACCAGAAATGATGGACCAGACTGTTTTAATTATAGAAGAACCTGTAGAAGACAGAATATTAGCCAACCACTCAATAAAGAAACTTTACAGCATATTTAGAAATCAATACCGATTTTAATTAACCAACTGTGCCAGTGCCCAGGGGAAAACAATAGATAATAAAATATATCAATATAGCTGTATAGAAATTATTATCATTTCATTAAAAATGGTATGTAGAACTAGAAGAAATACAAAAAAAGGGGAAAGGACAATC
This sequence comes from Gallinago undulata, assembly GCA_026546715.1. Taxonomy (NCBI): domain Eukaryota; kingdom Metazoa; phylum Chordata; class Aves; order Charadriiformes; family Scolopacidae; genus Gallinago; species Gallinago undulata. The sequence goes on along the minus strand of JAOTQQ010000003.1, from coordinate 5,898,218 downwards.
ATGGCTTCCTACAAGGAGAGATTAAATAAATCATCAGCTTGGAAAAGGACCCAGAGGAGAACAGCCCAGAAAGTAATGAACTATTTCAGAATAGATGAAGTGGAAACAATTTGCTATTATTTCTCACAAAATAGGATTTAAGTGACAGCAGTGAAATCATCATTCAGCCAATCTAAGACAAAACAGCACATAATTAAACAGTGCCACTTGCTGCCACCAGGAATTGTAGAGGCCCAAAACAGGAATGTGTCCTAAAGGTGATTGTACAGAAAAGTGAGTCTAGAGCTCCTAAATGCAAAGGTGCACGGTCTCCATCCCAGTAAATCCCGGTGCGTGGCTGTGGACGGCAGAGCCAGGGGAGGTACATCTGAATGCTTTGTGCCTCCTGTTTCCTCACTGGGGGCAGAGCTTTGGGCTGAGAGATTCTTGGTCTGAGTAAGGCAGTTCTTAGTGACACAGTGAGCTTTTATATCTTCCAGAAGGAGTGACCTTAGCTGTAATAGAATAGAATCTTCTAGGTTGGAAGGGACCTTCAAGATGATCTTGTCCAACCATCAACCTAACTCTCACAAAAATAAACACCCACACAACAAACAAAATGCAACACCATCACTAAACCATGTCTCCCAGCACCACATCAACCCATCTTTTGAACATCTCCAGGGATGGTGCCTCAGCCTCCTGGGCAGCCCATTCCAATGTCTGATAACCCTTTCAGTGAAAAAGTTTTTCCAAATATCCAGCCTGAACCTCCCCTGGCGTAACTTGAGGCCATTTCCTCTAGTCCTGTCATGTGTGACTTGGGAGAAGAGACTGACCCTTGCCTCTCTACACCCTCCTTTCAGGTAGCTGTAGAGAGCGATAAGGTCTCCCCTCAGGCTCCTTTTCTCTAAGCTGAATAACCCTAGTAGTCTCAGCCTCTCCTCATAAGACTTGTGCTCCAGACCCCTCACCATCTTTGTTGCTCTTCTCTGCTAGCTGATTAGGAAACAAAAATAAAAAGACAAATTTTCCTTTTATTTGCAGATTGCTTAAAGAAATGTCTTCAGACTGCATTGCTGGAAAAAGTGGGTAAACAGATTATCCTGGAAGAACAGACTTAGATCTGCAAAAGCCACGGGTGACCCTGTGCCTTTGGGACAACCGGTATGTGGTACAGATTCATCCCCTTAGCCAGATCCTTAGGTAGGAAAATGGGGAAACCCACAAGAATTTATCATCAGCACATGAGAGAAGTTGTCTGTGTCACAAGGAATTGCTCTCCCAGGAGAGACAGACTCAGCAGCATTGTGTCACTGTGCCTCATCCATGACACCCCTGGCAGGAGCAGAACAAGCTCCAGGCACCTCCCCAGCCCAGGAGACATTGAACTTTGCCGTCCTGATGCAGCTTTTGCTGAACAGAGGCAGGGACCTGGACCCACTGGGGCAGTGGGCAAGGACAGGGAGGGGGAGGGTTGTCCAGGGCTCTCTGTCCACCCTGCAGAAGCCTGCCATGCCTTGCGGCTAAGCACGCCTGCCACTGCTTGGAAATGGGTGGCCAGGCCAGGAGAACAGCAAGTTCCCTCCACCGAGTGATCTCCTGCCATCAACTGCCCATTCCTGAACTTTGGCTCCGGCCAGGAGGCAGTAAACGAAGCAGATAATTGCCTGGCAGTGATTGATAGGGAGTCAAGGGTGAGCGGGGAGGGAGGGGGAGGGATGAGTGGGGAGGATTATGTTTCAGAGGGAAGTATTTTTTTAGGATTTGTCTATGCAGGCAGTTGGGAGCTTTTCTGAATCACATGGGCTTAGCCCGAGCAGGAGGACTCACTGTAATTTTACACCTTTTCAGCATTTCAGCTGGTTCTGCTGAAATCTGCATAGGGATTAAAGATGGGAAGCGACAGAGAGTTGATTCCCTTGCCTTCGGTCTACTGGGACAAATATTCAAGGCTAAATCAGATTTTAGAGCTTTTTGATTGTATGAGCAGAGAGAGGAAGGAGCAAGCAGCTGCCAGCAATAAATAACTATTAGGAAACACTATTAGGAAATAGTACCAAGAAGAAATGTTGCTGCTAGGGATATGCTTTCAGCATTGGGGAATCCATAAGCAGGCAGCTCAAAATTTACTTTGATATCCAGAGCTCAGGTTTCCCATGAAGAAGGGAAGTCAGCTCGTTGCCCAGATAAACCTGGCAGCGTTAGCGACAGCGTCCTGTGCTTCAGCAAATCTACATTCAAACTGTCACCTGCAAAGGGAAGTGAAGCTTATCTACAGCCTGTTGCTGGGTCTGTGATACCGATCTTTATAGCCAGGCTTCCAGTAAGCCCAGGGAGAACCTATGCATTGTAAATGGCTTAAACTGAACCATCTCGGGTTTAAAGCGTCTGAATTCAGAGACATGGTAGTAAAAAACCTGTCCAACCTCCACTTGAGGTTTACATTTTTACCAGGTTTTGAGATATACTTGCAGAACTATTCTAACACATTGAGGTAATGGAAAATGTTCTCAATTTTATACACAAATCTCCCTGAATTAGAAACGGATTTCCATTTCAAGCATCCAGCACCAGGCAGTCCGTTCCCTCTCCCTTACTGGGCGGCTTTCTCAGGGCAGGGTCCACCAGGCAGAAAGACAGAGCCCGGTGTGAACCGGGGTCAGGCAGAGCCACATCGGTGGCTGCTGAGCGGGGTGGCCAGCCCGCTGTTATGAATGAGCACAGCCGCACGCAGCCGGGTCACCCGAAATGCATCCCGGAGAGCGGGGAAGGGGCAGGAATGCCAGCAATGCCCGCAGCCCTCTATCCCGGGAAGCCCCCGGCTGCAGGGCGGGTGGCTCCCTGCCATCCTCTGGGTTGGGAGCAAAAGTCCCCAGCCAGCAGCTGCCAGGGCAGCTGGGCCTATTTTCAAACGGGAACAGTTGAGCAGCGTTTATTCAAGCCCTTTGGTGCAGAGCACGCCCGGTGGCACAGCGTTCATGGCTTCGTGCCACTGACTCAGCGGGCATTTTTGTCCGTGGCCTGTCCGAGCAAGCAGCACGGTCAGGCGTTATGGTTGGAAACGAGATGTTTTGAAGAGAACCATCCCACGCCGCATGTACAAAGTGCATTCCTGCCCAGGGGCTGCAAGCCACCGGAAGGGACTATTCTTGTCGTGGTCAAAAGATCACTTGCTGTAGGATGGCTCCAAAATGCCAGCCATCAGTTTATCGTGGTATTTCCTCTACAGCTGCTGGCAGGAGGAGCCTCAGCAGCACCAGGCCCCTCCGACCAGCAGGGAAGTCACCGATGGTGAGATGACTGGCTCAGTGGAGGAGGGGAGAGCACGGAGGTTGTCCACTGGCCTTGGTAAGGCTTTCAGTGCTGTCTCCCATGACACCCCCCTGCACTAATTGGTGAAGCACAGATTAGATCAGTGCACCGAAAAGTGGCTGAGCTGACGAACTCTGAGGGTTGGGATCAGCAGCATGAAGTCCAGGTGACTCGTGATGAAGCCAGTCACTAAAGGTGGACCCCAGAGTGAGTACTGAGAACACTGCTGTGTGACATCCTCATTCATGACCTGGAGGATGGGATGGAGTGCACCCTCAGCAACTTTGCAGATGATGCCAAGCCAGGAGGAGTGGTTGGTACCCAGAGGTTTGTTGCAATGTCCTTTCCAAACTGGAGAGTCTGTAGCAGTCCTCCCACAGGCGGCTTCCTTTAATTAGCCAAGTTAGATCAAGGCTGACTTGTCAGGGGTATTCCAAGGATCTTTCTGTCCATATAGCAACGCAGAGTGTACGCAACAGCCACTTGCAGACAGCGGGCAGAGAAATGCAAGCACGGAAGATTTGAAATGCAAGCACGGAAGGTTTATGTATCATGGACTACTTCTGGAATATTTCCATGCACCTTGAATCACCACTGGAAAAATTGCTTCCATCAAGGCAGGATGGGCCAGGCAAATGTACAGCGTGAGCATTTTGTGGAATTTTATGCCAATTTTGATACAGGAAAACTACATACTATCAGCACAAGGAGCATAAAGACAAATGTCATCAGTATCCTTTGCTGGTACGGAGACACAGGTTACCCACTGCTGCTGCGTACGTTAACCTGTGTATGTGCTTTCCCACAAGAAGCTGGGCAATTAGAAAATAGCACTTGAATGCAAATCTGAGCTTCTGAAAGCAAGAGAGTCCTCAGTGCACAGGAAGCCGCACCTGTGTTAAAATCCCCCCTCATTCTGGGCTGCACACGCCAGGGGCAAGGATTTGGCAAATTTTGTATGGCAGAATCTTGAGAGACACGAGCAGCTTTTTAAACATTTCCAGGGTGCCTGGGTTTCAGTTTTTGAACAAACAAGCAGATGTGTCTGATCAGCCTTCCCAAAGCTCCCCTCCTCCCACCACTGCTTTTGGAAAGCAGCCCCTCATTCCCAATTTACTGCTTCCATTTTTTACTTATCGAAAAGCACCAAATTAAAATCAAGGGTTTGAGCCAGAATTTTATCAAACAAAATACAAAGCTCTGCAAAACCTTCAGATTAGGGAGAATATAATTAGAATAATTGAAATTGGAAAAAGGATCTGAAATGCTTTAAAAAAAAAAAAGTATTTAAAATGATAGCTTGGCAGAAAGGAGATATAGTTTACAGTTAATAGTAACAACTGCAGCATTAGAGAATGTGGAGAATTTCTCAGTCTGTGAGAGCAGATACTGCTTAAGGTGACAGCACAGCCAAGGTGCTGGAGCACCAAGGAAGAGCACACAGTCTGAGAGAAGGCTCCTCAGAACCCTAACAGAAGAGCTGTGCTTTTAACCCCAGCAAATGAATCCAGGGCATCGTTAGTCTCTGATTTGATTTCCAAGAATTCAATGTTTTTCGAAGACCGCTGCACTCCAGACTAATGGGATTGGAATGGGAGGGAGGGCTAATTACAGTGCACAGCTAATCACCAAGCCTGGAGAATCAGAGTCTTCCTCAGCAGGACAAATGTGGAGAAGAGCCTCCTGCCTTCCAGCTGCCTCTCTGGCCTGACAGAGACATAAAACTTTTGCAACCCAATTCGGAAAGTTGTGGCTGCCACAAAGGGAGGCAGCGGCCGGCCAACAGCTGCTGCTCTGCTGGCTTCCCAGCTTCTGACCTTGCCTTTGGACCTGCAGGTTTGTCCCTCTCACCAACAGCCCCAGACAGCCATCTGCTGGGCAACCGCATCACCAACCAGCCCAGGACAGCATTTACAACCAGGATGATTACGCTTCAGTTCTTCTTAGCTTCCTGGGAGACTGGGAGCTCAACAGAATGCATTGTTTTACAGAGCAGCTGGAATAGGCAGCGTTAAACATCAGTGTACAGAATTTTAAGAAAAAAAAGATACTTATTGGGAGGCACAGACATGTGTCAGTATTTCTGGAATGCGTAAGTAAAAGGGAAAGAAAAAACCCTCAGCTTTATAGCGCTTCTTAAAGTTGAAAGTCATTTCTAAGCATCAGAGCCCAACCACAGAAGTCAGAGGTAGCCAGAGCAGTGAGGGAATGAAAGCAACTTCAGGAAGCACAGAGCCATAAAAGCAGACTTTGTCCTCTTGAAACAAGGTTGGATTTAGCCCCAGTAAATCCAGAATTGTGTTTAAAACCATCTGAGAGGTTAATGTCCTTTTATCACCGCTTCTCTGAACTGGAATTAACTCAGTGTTCACACTTTAAGTATTTCATTCATCCATAGCTGCAGTGACATTGGGAAGCGGGAGCAGCAGGAGGTTACCAAGCAGTGAGGAACGGGGACAGTCTGTGGAGGGGAAGGTAGCAGCGAGAACGTGGAGGCAGCTCCAAGCAACTGGGATTTTCCCATACCAGGGGCTTCCTCGAGCCCCCACCCTGTAAAGCGCAAGAGGTGGGCTCTGGGGAAGGCAGGTTGCCCTCTGGTCCTTCCAAAGAATTGGGAAAGAAAGGAGGGTTTAAGGCTTCTGCAGCTCTTTTGGGTGGAAGGTTTTCAGGGCTGGCCCTGCCTGTGGAAAACTAAGGTGAAGACTGTGTCCTTACAGGACAGGCCAACAGACCATGCCAGACCAAGGACAAACTCTCAGCCTCCTTTCCTGTGGACCATCAGCACAGATGCTTTCCCTAAGCTCCCCTCTATCTGTGTCCAAGCCTCTCCCTGGAAAACATAAAATGCTTTCCACAGGCAAAACGTGTAACTTAGTTTCTGGCTTTACAGTTAAAAAGTTGCATTCGCAACACAGGACCTAAGGGGACTTGTGCAACAAACCCATGAAGTGTGGAACATTCATTTCCGTGGCTTGGGTCAGAAATGCAAAGCTAAAAGGCAAGGGGTTAACAATTAAAGATAGCGTGGCACAACTTATTTCCTAATCACAGCTCAGAATGAAGAATTGGAAAACTTCTGCAAAACTAACCATGCGTGACCATGCAAAAAGTAAGTGAACTGAAGCACACATTCTAGCCAAGCAGCAGCCAGCTTTATTGAGTTCCAGTAACACTGCATCAAACAAAAAAAAATTAGAGTTGCTTTTTGCTTTTTAGCATTAGTCATTTCTCAAACGAAAATATGATTATGTTTAATGATATTAAGAGAAAACCAAGGAACAGGAGCAAGAATAAAGTTAGACAAGACTGCAGAGCCAGCATCCCCTTCATGTATCCCCCTCGTGTCAGAGAAATTGAGCTCTTGGAAGTACTGTTAAATTTTCCCAGGTCAGGGATTGTAACCCCAGGACACAGCATTTAATGAATCAAGTATATTATGGGTTGCTCTGAACCATGCTAGACTTTTGAAATCACATTCAGAGTATCGTCAGCGGGACAGAAAGGGATTTCAGAGAAAAGTTCAGGATCAAACACATTTCCCCGCTGGCTGCTTCCGTAAAGCTTAGTACAAATGTTAAGGAGAATTCATTTTTCCTCCTAGTTCCACAGAAAAGATCAGTGCACGAGATCCGATACACTATCTGTAATACCCCTCAACCACCCAAACATAGCTCTGGCCTCCTCTGCCGAGTTCTGTGCTTGCTGCAGTACACACATGTAAGATGAAAACCACTGTCCACACAGAAAAACAACTGAAAAAAACTACAAGAGATGGGAATGCTATCAGACATTGCTTCTAGATAGTATGTGCAGCTGCTAACTCGCCCTGAGAGTTAAGTACACATTGCCAAGCAGTTATTTTAAGGACATTTTTCAGCATTAATAGCTACATGTTTCTTCGGTAAATAAAGTATTACATTGTAAGAAGTGTCTCCTTCTTCCATGAGGAAGTACTTAAGGTAGTGTGTGTAGTAGGGACAGCTGTCCGTTAGCAGTGTTACTGCTATGGTACATTGGCTCAGAATCGGGTGAATCACCTCTAACTCCTCATCACCTCTGTTTCAGAGCTACGGCTTATGCTTCTGAACGGCACATAGCACCACCTATAGAACATGAGGAAGGCAAAAAGGTATTAGGCAAGTAATCATTCCTGAAACTTCAAGTGATCATTCGTTTATTCCGTTGAGGCAGACTTGCACTCTCTTCCTTCTCCTCTCTAGTTTCCAAAGACTTCCTGGTCTTCATAGACCTGGTGCAACCCAGTTAAGAAACTTCATAGCAACTTCAAAACCAAGAAAACATGCCTGGAAAAGAGAGAACGTACACAACAAATAAGGATTATAAAAACCTATTCCACACAAGGTTTTTGAAATGCAGCACTATAAACACCAGATGTGGCTGATGTGAAAGGAGGAAGACAACAAAAAAAAGTCTTGGACCAGAAGCAAGAATTCTACCATCTCCCTCCACACAAAGGCAGAACTTCTATTCCTTGGCTCATTATTTACTGAAAGGGAAGCCAGTCCAAACTTATCCACCCACTTCTGTCTTCTACTGGTGGATGTACAATCAGGCAAGAAATACTATCAGAATAAGTCAAAGGGCTTTAATGAAAAGCTTTGAATGAAGGTATATTTGGCGTTCCCCCTAGATTAAGGTACATTTTTAGAATCTGGACACTAGCATCCAGAAGTGACAAGAATCTCACTGAAATGGTACAACAGTGAGCAGCCGGTCATCTCCTCTACTGACACAAACATTCACTGTGAGTGCCCAGATCCCCCAAATCCACCTGGAATTGCAATTTACTTACCGCATTAGCAGGAAATGCCCTGATCATTACAGCTGTGAAGCCCTTATACAGAGACGCAACTCCTTCCTCTCTGATGAGTTCTCTCAGCACATCTCTAAAACCATTTGGGTATTTTCCTGGAGGAGCTGAAAGGGATACAAAACACAGTAGTTAAGATGTGTGACAGTCACAAACACTGAAGAATGCAGTGTATGTAGCAGCCCAGGATTTTCAACAGGTTCACACTTTTATACCATCTAAGTGGCACCAGAACCCAAGCATTGCTGGCGCTGTTTTGTGAAAACATCTGCTTGGCAAAGTTACCTATTTCAGTCAAAAGCTAGTAAACAAAAAAGACACCTTACTAAAGACTCGGTAGACGGAAGGTGCTCTCCATCACCACAAAGCATTTACCTAATCAAGTCACTGGGGGGCAGGGAAGAAAGGAGAATAACTTTTGTCAGGGTTGGATGTCTGAGCTGCTGCTTGCACCACTGATCACAGCACTCCCAAGAGCTGCAATGAGGAGACAGGGAGGTCAGCTATAGAGATTGATGAAGTTTGTTTATAAGAGATAGAAAACAATCCTATCACATTGCAGCCAAGACTAGCAACAAACTTCAAGTGAAAAGCACAGGCTGTTTTAATGTTGAAGTTACACAGATTTGCTGAAGTGTTTCTAAAAAGTTGTTTTATTCGAAGAACAAGTTCTTCCTTCTCCTGACAGTTCTCTGGAAAGTGCTGCCTCTGCCAGCCCTCTGAACAAGCACTCCACAAACAGCCTAGCCAAACAGAACCACCATTAACCCACATCGCCTGTACAGTAGTGTTGGGACTGGCTCAGTGGAACAAGGATGCAAAGTTGTAAAGTTTTTCACACCCAGCCCTTGGTGTGATACCAAACAACCACAGCATCCAATATTCAGAGAAAAGAAAAGAAGTTTCCTGCACTAGATTAATGTGATCTCTGACTCAAGAAAAATGGTTATCTCCGTTCCATGGAGAGCTGATTCCACAGACAGAGAATACAAGAAGCTGTAACAAAAATACCCATTGACTGGGACTCTCAGGGAAACCAGGGGAAAATCTGTCAAGCCACTGAAACTCAAGGCCTGGGGCCTTTCTCACCACAACTAGGCCATAGATCTTTAGGAGCAGATCTGCTCGTCTAAAAGAAATGCTCTTGGCAGGGCATGCCCAGTTATAGTAAATTTCAGATACCAAAGGCTACAATTTATACAGCTATGTCTGAAGTGAAATAACAATACCTCTCAAAGAATTACATTTGCAACAAAACAGCCACAACAAGCAGTTCAATTATTGCGATTTCTGTGCTGAGGTTTCAAACAGGTATCTTGAATCAGGATTATTTACTGTGTCCAGTTCTGGGCTCCCGAGTTCAAGAAGGACAGGGAACTGCTGGAGAAGATACAGGAAAGGGCTACAGAGGTGATTAGGAACACCCCTTTGCTTCTTACAAGCAAAGGCTGAGGGACTTGGGTCTTTTTAGTCTGGAGAAGAGAAGACTGAGGTGGATCTGATCAACATCTATAAATATTTAAAGGGTGGGTGTCAAGAGGAAGGAGTCAGTCATTTTTCAGTGGTGCCCAGAGACAGGACAAAGGGTAACAGGCACAAACTTGAACATAAGAAGTTCCATTTTAACATGAGGAGGAGCTTCTTTCCTGTGAGGGTGGCAGAGCACTGGAACAGCCTGCCCAAGGAGGTGATGAAGTCTCCATCTCTGGAGACATTCAAAACCTGCCCAGATATATTCTTGTGCAACCCACTCTAGGTGGACCTGCTTTGGTAGGGGGGTCAATGATCTCCAGAGATCCCTTCCACCCCCATATCATTCTGTGATTCTGTGATTATATTAGTAGGGAGGCAGAAACAAAGATGTGCATTCGTCAGAAATTTGTGAGGAAACCAAATAAAAAGCGAGGAACACACTTGGGTTTTTCATGTAGTTGTCTCAAGCAATGCTCAAGATGCTCAGATGGCATCTTCCATCACTGTGCAGCCCACTCCCAGGCGTCCTGCGCTGACCGTGGCTGTGACAAGTTGGGACACAACTCACCAGTCTGGAAACGGGATTTCAGCACATCTGGTGGAATGGCAACAGCCCAGTTGAAGATCCCAGCCAGGCCCCCAGCAAAGAGGATCCGAGGCGCGCTGAGGTCACTCACACTGTGGCAGGATTGGGGTGGGGTGGGAGGGAAAAGAAAAAAAAAAAATTGAAAAAAAGAGAAACAAACAAAATATTAAAAGCTCATCTGTTTTGACTAAGGTGACAAAGGTTCCTGGCTAACAGCCAAGAGGCAGCACAATGCTGCAGACCCAAAAATCTGAGCAAGATTTCCAAGAATCAAAACCCCGTGGGAAAAACGTACTAAGTCTACCCTAAAAGTTCAAATCTTTTTATTCAGCAGCACACACCCAGATGCTCTGGGGGGGAAAGAAAAGAAAACAAAACAACAAAAAAAAAACCCAACAACAAAACCACCCAGCTTTTTGTGCACACACACAGGTGAAAGTGAAGAGACCTAATTTAAATATTCCTTGGCTAATAAGATCCAAGGCTAGAATCTGAGAGAAACTCAGAACACTATTTAAATTGTCAGTTAATCCCTGACCAAAATGGCTCAACTCACAAGATGAGGAACCTTTTTTTTTAAAAAAAAAAAAAAATTGTAACTGGGGAGATTAATCAGCAGTGTTTGAGAAGTTCAGAAAATGATGACTGTGAGATTTCACTAACCTCTTTCCCTCCGGGGTCAGAATGTTCTTCAGCCATTCGTACGTCATGAAGTACATTCCGCTGGCTGGGACATCTAGAGGGTAAACAAAGACTGAGTAGTGGGAAACAAAATGAAGCCTAGAGGCAAGCAGCCCCATGCCAGCTCAGCACCACTAAGTACACCCAGATTCCTTTTCTGAACCTCCTCTACAAACAAAATAAAATCTTCTGTTGCTCTAGACAGAGGTGCCTGAACTTTCCCAGGGACAGCAGGTGCTAAAGACAAGAACTTGGAAAATATCTATTTTCAAGCACTTCTATCAACAGCCTTTCAAGCCAGACTGCAACCTCTCTGCTGGCCGTTAAGCTAATGATGAGACAGCTCTAAGCTTTCTTAATTGCTGCGTAGCAGATCAGAACAGTTCAGAAACTTCAAGAGTTTTGCACACTCAATTTTGGGGTTGGTTTTTTTAGTTGATGGGCTTTGTTTTGTTTTGTTTTTTTTAAAGATACTCCCGCAGCCGATTCTTAGCACATGCCTAAACTGGAGAACCAGCCTCTGGGTAGGAACACTGCCACGGTTATATTGCTAGTTCTACACTTCTGTGATGAGCAGAGGACAGAACAAATTCCCAAACTGAGGTATCAAAATACAGACATTTCAACTTATCGTTGGAAAACATTGCCCCAGTACAGGGAACAATCTAATGCTTTCCAAAGGAGAAAGTACCAAAATGTGTAAAGCATTCAGCGTCTGGCACAATTACTTTGTTGTTGTTAGAAGGGTCATGACATCCCAGTCCAAAATAACCCACACTCAAGCGGATAGAAAGCATAAATGCTGCAATCACATCTTCTAAAACAGTCAGTGTTATACAGCAACAGTCACAGGAAGTCACAATCTTTCTACCAAGGAAGAAAAGAAAAAAGAAAAAAAAAGCAAACAAAAGGAAGAAAAAAGCCCACTTCTGCATTTTTCTTTTCTCTTTGTTTTCTCTGCTCCTCTCCTGAAGTCTCTCCACTTGGCTTCTCAGATCTTAATTACTTCCTATATCCCTCTGATCCTTGTCATCTAATCTCTTCCTCACTCACTGAGAATCTCATGTTTATTTCTCAGTCCCTTTGAGGCACGGGAGACTAGGGGGGGGGAAAGGAAAAAAAAAAAAAAAAAAAAAAAAAAAAAAAGAGAGGATGACACAGCATCTCCAATTGGCTAAAGGGACAAGAAGGGACACCGAGATCTATGATACAATGTCAGATGCAGAAGAAGCATCAGAATGTCTCCATCCATTACCTCTCATGAGGGTAAGCACTGTCCCCTTGTATACACCACGAATCCCAGCCTCGCGGTACAGCTGCTTTGCACAGTCCAAAGAGCCACTGTATTTAGTTTCACCTGTAGCTGCCTGGATCTGAAAGATTAAAGCGATAGTTTTGACTAGTGAAGGCTTTGGCTGGTGAACAATCATTCAGCTCATAGCTAGAAAGCCATGCACATGTTTCCAGAGAGGAAAGAGCACATACTCATTCCACAGGGACTCCTGCATATGAAACCTCTGCGTCATTTCCTCAAACAGCTCCCTCCTGTGCAAGCCCAGGATATGTTTACTGTTCCATGCAGTGGCTAGATTCTCCCTTATTTTTCCCCAGTGTAAGTTCAAAAGGACTGAAGTCAGTCAAGTAACACTACACTTGCACTGACAAAAAGTAGGCTTCAAATAGTTTAGTGAAATTCAAGCAATTTGCATGTGTATAAAAGCTTCCATGATAACATCACGTCTGTCAGAACAGACACGTGACTCTGCCAACTGAGTTCAACATCCTCTGAAATCAGCCAACCTTCCCACCCCTGCTAAAGACAGTATTCTCATTTGCTTAGGTTTACATTTTACAACAATATTTTAAAAAATCCTGGAGGAGGTGTAGAGCTAACAGCCACCCAAACATTAGAAAACTACTTCACATATTTTGAAATGCATTCGCTATTGGAAACTTGTCAAGGTAACAGAAAATCTTTACACTGGAGAATTATGATCTAGTAGTTTTGTATTTTTTCAGAAGTTTCTCGAAGTATGGAAAAGTCCAGTTTTTCAGAATGAAGTGGACTGAGGCATCCACTGATGCCTCATATAATGCTACAGAGCATAAGGCTTATGGTCTGTAAAACGAATAGAGTGATGAAGGCTGCATGTACTTATACTGTTGCGGTGAGTTTGTATAATGCTCCTCTGTGACACAGCTGCATTAAATGACAATTGTCTCATTCCTGTCAAAAAACATAACCGAGTAAATACACTAATCAAAGAAATTCCTGGTATGGAAACACAAGACCCCCTAAAATTAAATTCCCATCACCACCATCCAATGCCTTACCTGTAAAAGGCACTTGATTCTCTCCCCTGGAGCCATGATTACTGTCGTGAACACTCCCGACAACATGCCAGCAGCAAACAGCTGAGGATATCTGCCCCGAGGAAACAGAAGAGACCCTAACACAACACAGTACACAGGGAACCAAGGGCAGAAAAAACCCTGTATCACCAGGTGACGCTGTTCCACACAAGGCTGGCAGTGGAACTAGAAATGTATCCACTGCTTTTGGTGAGTGCAGAAGCGCCTCATCAATGCCTAAGAGCTAAGCACGAAAGATCTCTAGGATTCAAAGCGCTGGTTCCCACAGCAACCATAACTCAGGTCTTCACATTCATTGTATTTGCTAATATTCCTAGTACTTGCATTTTTTTGCTACAGCATTCCCATTCATTTTTATTTCCAACATTCCTCCTCCATTCTCCCACACTCTCCTCAGTGGCCTCAGCTTCTACTCATGTTCCTGCTTGCACAGCCAGGAGCCTCCTTTCTGCAACCTCTCAGCCCCTCGCTCCTTCGGCCTCTGCCATCATCAAGTCTGTCCTACCAACCTGCCATCATCCCACACATTCTGCACCTGCTTTCATGTGGCAAAGTCTCCATGTCAGAAATCCTTTAAACAAGCTGGGTTTCTCCATCATAAACTTATCTTTACATCCAATGTCCTGCTACCTTCTAACCTCAATTTACCTGCTTCTCTCCACTTGCCCAAGAGATGGCATTCTATTCACTTTCAAATCTTATACCTTTCTTTATTCTTAAATTCCCATTAAATCTTGCAGGCTATTTAGACCTTCCTCACCAGTCTACATGCATCTCCTGCTCAAATGAAGCTTTGAGTTTTCTCACTCTGGGATTATTCAAGCCCAGAAAAGACAGAACAGGCACCTCAAGTTGAGGAGAAGGATCTGGGAGTCCTGGTAGATGGCACACTTTCCATGCACCAGCAATGTGCCCTTGTTGCCAAGAGGGCCAATGGAATCCTGGGCTGCATAGGAAAAAGTGTGGCCAGTAGGTCGAGGGAGGTCATTCCCCCTCTCTACTTTGCACTGGTGAGGCCACAACTGGAATACTGTGTCCAGTTCTGGGCCCCCCAGTTCAAGAGAGACAGGGAACTACAGGAGAGAGTCCAGCATAGGGCGACCAAGATGATTAAGGGATTGGAGCACCTCCCTTATAAGGAAAGGCTGAGAGAGCTGGGACTCTTTAGCCTGGACAAGCGAAGGCTGAGGGGAGACCTTATTTATGTTTATAAGTATCTAAAGGGTGGGTTGAAGGATGTTGGAACCAGACTCTTTTCAGTGGTTTCCAGCAATAGGACAAGGGGCAACGGGCACAAGCTGGAACATGGGAAGTTCCATTCAAATATGAGGAAAAACTCCTTTATGGTGAGTGTGACAGAGCACTGTAACAGGCTGCCCAGGGAGGTCGTGGAGTTCCCTTCTCTGGAGATCTTCAAGCCCCGCCTGGATGCAGTCCTGAGTGATGTGCTCTGGGCAGCCCTGCTTTAGCAGGGGAGTCGGACTGGATGATCTCTAGAGGTCCCTTCCAAATCTGACAATTCCGTGATTCCATGTGCTTCCTTCCAAAACTTCCCTTCAAAGTCAGCATGAAGGACCACTGCCTGCCTCTAGACCCATAACCATGGTGCTAGGAGTCTGACCTTTATTTTTGGGCCTCGCGTCCCAGGCACACTGCATCTTATTGCATCAAGTCTGCACTCACAGCACAGCTAGGCACAATGACAGTTCCACCATCTATTTGTTGACCTTTGCTCTTTCTCTCCCATGGCTCTGATGGGAGGAGTTCTGCATAAAAACTCAAAAAACTATGCTGCCCTTCTCCAGCTTGCTTCCTAAAACTCCCCTTTGGCATGATGTGTATAAAACACAAGGCACTTAGGTGATAAGGCTGCTGGAAATAAGCCCACAGCCCATTTGTTTCCTTGTATTCTCCACTCCGTATTGTTCCCCCAGTCTTACTCTTCAGCCTTGTCTGCATGAGGACACTACAGTAGTAAACAGGAGGGTAAGTTAGCAGCACCCAAGCAGCTCAGCACTTCCCCCCTCTGAGCCACCTGAGCCGAGGGAGCTCGCTCCATGTCACAGCAGTGGCTAGTGCTGTAGAACCAGGGCCACCCGCACCATCTGGGAGCCTCAAACCTCCCCACCCCACCACGCCTGGCTCAACACAATGGACTCCTGCTCCCTGGCAGAGCTCCTACAAATAATAAAATAAAATGTTGCTAAGCTCCAGTTCTGTTCCTGTAGAGCTATAAATCACAATTCAGCAGAGAAGTTAAGGGAGTACTTCATGGGAAAAGGGCTTTCCTCACACTTAAGTTAGCGTGGAAAAAAACACACAAAGTTTTCTCAGCTTCCCACCTCTTTTCCAGGTGGTTAGACATGCCTGAGAGAAGGGCTGCTCATAAATACCGCTTTTCAGAAATTAACAATAAAACATTTCTATGGCTATTATTATATCCTAATGTAAGGAAGCAGCAGAGTCACAACTGACAGGGAAAAGAGAATCCGGACTGTGAATGCTGTCAAGACTGCTTGACCATTAATTTATTTCTCCCATAGTTTCTGTTAATGGTGAGACTGTTTTGCAGGCAATCATTATATAACTCACGCTGCACTCATCTAAAACGGAATTGTTCCTTAATGGCTCTTTCTTGCGTAGAAAGGGAATTGCATAGCACCTGCCTACATGCTGTCTGTTTTTAGCCTGTGCTATCAGTCCCACGCTTCCAGAAGCAGTAAAAACCAGGAGTGTTTTATTTTTTAGAACTATATTTATAACCTAGGAGAGGAGACAAATTTACACCACAATTCAATATGTGACAATACTGCAGGCTGCAAGAGCCTTAGGGTGCCTTTCCCAACAGTCTGATTAACTCAGAAACTCACGTCAAAATGTCATCAGGTGTTCTTTGTTGGAGTCTTTTTCCTAAGCCAAATCCAAAGAAGCACACAGCAAACATGGGTGTCACTCCGACAATAGGAGCTGCCATTCCTCTGTATAAGCCTCGGACTCCCTGCAAGAAAGGTTATCACAAGAATTACTTGGTTTTGCATAGACTTTGCACACATTTCAATTTATTGAGAAGCAAAAGGCTAGAATACAGGATAGTGTCAGTCGACAGTCAAATTAATCAGAGGAATAATGGGGTCTATTCTTCCTTTGCAATTACATACATTAAGCTGAGGCTCAGGGTCTGTTGCAGAGAAAAGTTATCCTTCCTGGAAAACAGTGGCACCACTTACATCCTTTTGTTCCAATACTGCTCATCCTGTACTTATATGTAAAGTACGAGGAAGTTAAGCTAAAAGCCACAAGAGTAATAGCCCTAATAGCTTGTGTCAAAAGCCTTCTTTCTCAGATACATACACAAACACACATGTGCTTCACTAATGAGTCATCAAATGCAGTAGTGTAAAATCCTGACACCGAGGCTTACGCCGCTGGATCAAATTCACTCATTAAAGGAAAAGCCAGGGAGACTGACCTGAACTCCCCACATGAATTCAGTCTGGAATGAGTTCAAGAGAATATTTTTTTTCTTTCCTTCCCCAAGTCAAAACTCTTTTTACCATACAACTTTACATTCCCGATGTTCCCCTTCATCAGACTGCACAGATGGAAAAATTCTAATGCAGGCACTAGCAGTAGCATCTATTTCATTTATCTTGCCTTTGAACTGAACTTTTTCTAATTAAAAAGGAGAGTTATTTTTCTGGATAAAGACTAGATGCACGAATTAAATAATTGCTGGTCCATATGTCCTTCCTTCCTCCTGCAGATAAATCAGTGTATCCCAGTACCTGTCTGTAGCTTACAGGCACAACTGACTGTGCACTGAAATCGTATCTGGCTGACAAAGATCAGAGACTCCTGCTCAATCTTCCCATGAGCAGTGGGAAACAAAAGGCCTTGGCAGAGAGGTTTAACAGTTTTCCTTATAGAAACTGATGAGTATTGAGTAGGAGTAGAGAGGCAGCATTGCTTTTGAACTTCACATCACAAGGGTATTATTATGGTTCAGCTCTGACGTCCGTGCTTCAGCAGGGGTGTTAAAAACCAGAAGGGATTCAGAGCCAGCAAAGCATTTCAGCGCTTTGTGGGAGAGACCAGGGAAGCGAGATTTACTTTGGTTGTATAACAACCTGTTAATACCGTCATGAAAGTAGATTTCAGATATGAGACTGATCTTTCATTTAACAGAGAGTTACCTAACAAGATACAGTGGTTAGAAATTAGATTTCAGACTAGTAAACAGTTGGGCTTTACAGCCATTGTTTCCAAATGGTAAACAGCTGCTGGGAAAACTTACGAAGTAGAAAACTGGATTCTATGTCACTTAAAGGCTTTAAACCAAGGCTGCATGCCTTTCTAAAAACAAAATAGACTACAGTTCAATCACATGATATGGCTGATTCAGGAGTGAAACCACTGTCCACCTCTGAAGAAGACTGAATGAAACTACTATAATCGACCCTCTGTTCTAAAAAAAAAAATTAAAAAAATCTATTAACTCAAGCTAATGCTCCTCTGCCTTCACATAGACGGCATAATACATTGTGAAGAAAGTAAAAGTCCTGCTTATATCAGCAAAAGTCATTGCCTATTTTAGGATTTTCAGAGACAACTCCAAATACCACCACCAAAGCCAGCAAACAACTGCCAACATTCACTCCAGTCTATAACTTCAGATATTAATACCATGATGTTTTGAAGCAAGAGCATTTCTTAACAAAATGAAGAGACGTGCACCCGGAGCACGTGGGTTACAAGTATTCCCCAAGTTTTGTCATCTGCTGAAAAGTGTTAGTTAGAATTAATTGGACTGATAACCCAAGAATCGTGTAGTCTCTGAGGGACAACATCCCCACACGATTCCATTCCTGCAACATACGGGAACAACTGATATTTTTGGCAGGTGGGGCAGATGACGCGCTCACACCGTACCTCCCCAACCAGAGTCTTTCTGAAGCAGTCAAAGGTCCCAGAATAGAGCGGAGGCTGCCCGGGCTGCGGCTTGGGCTGGGTTTGCAGTCTGACCTAGTGAGAAGGGACACGAAAACATTATTTTATTAAATATTACTGTCTAAACTTTGATTCAGAAAACACCTCTTTGTGACCATTAAGGAGTTAAGATTTGTGTCCAGGCTTTATGATATGGGTAGGGAGACTGACATCACTTAGCCCCTTCCAGAAGAGATTAAATTTTAACGCGTTTAATAGTTAATGTATGTAACTAATTAACTGCTGGGATAACATCCCCACCTGAACACCTAAGAACTAACACCATGTCACTACTGTGACACATTCTCCTTCCAGACTCCCATTTGCTCCCTCACAGCAGGTCACTAGCGGCCTCCCTCCGGTCCAGGAGGAGCTCACAGGAGAGGCCCGGGCTCCCTATTCTCTCCAGCACCGGGAACACCGACGTTTATTTTTCCTTATTTTTACTATAGACCAGCAACCGAGGGGGCCCGCCCAGCCGACAGGGGGCGCCCTCTCGCGGGGCCAGCCCGCCCCTAGAAGCCCGCTGAGTCCCGCCTCCCCCGCGGTGCACACCGGGAAGTGTAGTCCACTACGTCAGGCGATCCTGCCGTTCCCCGCGCGGTGCCCGTTGGGAAGCGTAGTTCCCCACCTCACCACCCCCCTCACAGCTGCCCCGGGCCCTCCGGTACCGGGCCCTTCTCTCCCCCGCCTCACCTTGATGGTGTCCAGCGGGTGCCCCACGAACACCAGACAGACGCCCCCGAAGCCGCCGGCAAAGAAGTTCTTCACGGGGCTGATGGGCTGCGGCTGCTCCGCCATGGCGGTAGCAGCGGTGGCGGCGGCAGGTGGAGAACGGGGCCGGGGCACTGCGTCCCCGCCGAGGCAGTGCCGCCCCCTCCGCCCCGCGACCTTTACCCCAGTGCCGGGCCGCGCGGCACGCCGGGATACCGGGGGTGGCCAGCGCGAGGCAGGCCGGGAGAGCGGCAGCCCCTGCCCGCGGCGCTGTGAGGGTGGTGGCAGGCTCTGCCCCCGCCGCGGTGCCGGCCTCGCTGGCGGCGGGCGCTGCCATCCAGCGCTGGCACCACCCGAGCCTGGGCCGCTGGCACCTCCTTGGAGCGCTCCTGCCCCACCGCTCCCCCCACCGGTGGTTCGATTCCTCCCCCCCCGCTCCGCGGCCCAGTGCAGTGGGCCGGCCCGGCCCGGCGACGGCCTCGGCCCCGCCCGGCGGAAGTGACGCCAGGTGGAGGCCGGTGCTTCCGGCGTGCAGGCAGTGGCGGCCCGGCAGGAGGAGCCCGGGGCGCCGCTCCCTGCCTCCCCCGCCCGGCCGCGCTCCGCTGTGCCCGGTAAGTGTGGGGGGCTGGGCCGCGTTGCGGGGCTGGGGTGTTGATGATGGGGCTCCCGGGAGCTTGGCCTGTGTGGCCGGGGGGGGGGAGACGGAGGCGCCCGGTGAGTGCCGCCGCCGCCTGCCGGGCCCCGTGTCCCTCAGCGGGAGGCGGCGGGGCCCGGGGCGGAGCGAGGCCGGCGGGAGGGGACGCAGTGCCGCTTGTCTGGAAGTTCCGCTGAGTTTGGTGGCCGGCAGCGCTCCCCCCTCCCGGAGCCGGTGCCCGGGTCGGGCCGCCCTGGGGGAGAAGCCGCAGCCCGGGAGCTCTCAGGCCGGGGCTGAGAGCCCCCTCTCGCCCCGCCGCTGACCCGGCTCTCCCTCCACAGCTCTTTTCGCTCCCCTTCTTCTCCTGGGCTTTTCTCCCGCAAGCCTGCGGTGTCCCGACGGGGACAAGCGCGGGATTTAGCCCGACCCGAGTCACAAAAGAAACGGATTTTGAGGTAATTTAAACGAGCTGGGTCCGTTTCTGCCTGAGCCCGTGGAAGGGGTACGAGCTGGTGTGGGTACGAGTGAAATAACTTGTTAAAAGTGATGATAGATGAGAAAAGGCGGAAATGGAAGGGGTGAGATGAGTCGGGGAGGACGAGGCAGCCGTGGTAGCGTGAACAAAGGCTGGGAGGTGGGAGGAGAGCAGGCAGCTTCACGGGGGAGGTGTGATATGGCTGCAAGGAGGTCTCTGCAGAGTCATCTGTGGTGAAAAGGGTGGGGGGTGTTGTTTTAGTTCCTCACTCTTGGGATGAAAAATTCCTATCCAAGAACCTTGGTGGAGAAGGAAACGGCAACGTATGCGCATTGCGTGTATGAAGAAGCACTTGATGGTGCTCCAGAGATTACCAGTTTGAGTGACATAAACAAAGATGCGATTAACGTTGATAGTGAGTGTGGAGTTGGGGTTGTAGATGGTTGCAGAGAAAAGAGAGTGCTGGTCCATTTGAAATTTTCGTGGATAAATAGTTCAGGAGGCAGAGTTAGACTTTTCTGTCTCGCGATGATCAGTAGAGAGGTGAGAAGAAAAAGACATCACAAATGACTGTGAAGTATCAACAGAAAACGTAGGAGTAGCCTACAAACCACGTACTAGAGAAATCCCAGAGAGGTAGATACAGAGAAGGAAGAAAGCAGGAAAGAATGATGTGGTAGGAAAAGGTATGAGGTAGGATAATGTAATTTACTGTGTCTGATGGCGGTGAGGTCAGAGAGAGACTGATGGTGGCATATTTGATGGTGTTTTGGTTCAAGAGCCCTTGTTAAGAAGAATTGTGTTGTGAAGCAGGAGTCAGCAAGAGAGGAAATCTCCATTGGAACCGATGGGCAGCAGAGTGTGGGGGTGGGTGTTTGAGCTCCTGCAAGGGGGCTGGAGGAAGAGAGGGAATAAAATTGTATCAGTGTTAGTGAAGATGAAGGAATATCTTGGATGAAGGTGGTAAGAAGGACCTCATCCTCCCATGGGTAGGGCAGTGATCTAAATACGGTTTAAAACTTTATAATCTGATTTTTTGGGATTATGGTAATTATGTCATCTAAATATCCTTTAGGTTTTTTACCCTCTTTCTTGAGCTTAACATCTTTATTGTCTTAAAAACTAGTGTTGCCAAGTATTAGCTGTGTCTTGTCTTAGGTTGTATTCAGAGAATTTGTATTTGTCACTGGGTCATGAGGGCATTAGCCTGAGCGTTAGGTGAGTTGAGTTCTGTTCCTTGATTTCCTAGTATCCTGCTTTGTTTCATCCACAGAGCTTGTACCTTAGTCTTCCTCTCTCTTCACGTGTCCATCTGGTGTTCAGTTATGCCGGAAAGGAGCTCTTTCCGAGAACGTTGTGACAGGAGCCACAGAAGTCATCCAGTCTCCAGACTGTTTTCTGCTTGATATATCCCATTTTCCCGTGCAAACAGTTCCTCTGTTTGTTCAAATAAGTGTGTTAGTGCACAGCGAAAGGGCTCTGTGCTCTTCTGAGCCTCCTCCCCAGCACCTGGTATGTAACTGCTGAGGTACCAGGTGGGCCTATTGTTCTACTTGGATATCTAAAAACATCTCCTTGTTTGGATGGGACTCACTGTGTGTTGAGATAGCAAATGGACCCAGTGTTTTGGGTAGGGTTTTTTCTCTGTCTGTAGCGTGTGGGATGATCAGAGTGAGTTTGAGAAGTTTCCTGACTGGTGAGACTTGCTCAGGCTTTGTGATGCTCTGAGGTTGGCTGGAGAAAGCTGTTGCACACTGGGCTATTGATATCTCTGTGGCAGTGCTCACAGTGGAGTCTCAAATAAGTTATTCCTTTAACATAAGGTTTAACAGGTAAAGATCCATTACTCCTTTTTGCAAGAGGTCAGTGTCAATACAGATTAAGCCCAGAAGTGACTCGTTAACCCGAAGCAGGGTAGAGGGAGGGAGGAACATGCAATGTAGGTTTGCCTGCTGTCTTTCAAATCAGATTTCACATCTGTCTCCTTCCAATACGGAGAGATGGTGCCTCTGCTCCCCTGAAGTTCTGCAGGAAGCAGAGCTATAAAATATTTGTGTGTTACTTCTATTGTGGATAGCCAAGAAAGCAAGAGGCAAATGAACAGAATGGAGACCAGAATTCAGAGGATAATATAATTAGCTCCTAGCTTTCATCCTTTCTCACTGGAGGTTTGTATCTGCTGAAATCACTGCAGCCCCTCAAATTAATCATACCTCACATCTCTTCCTGGTTATTCTTTGCTGCCTGGTCAGGTTATTGGAAACAGAAAACAAATTACTTGAGGAAGAATAATGAAAAATTATGGTTGAGATTTCCTGTGCTCTAAAGTCAGAATTTTCAAAGCTTGATTATGGTTCCCCCAGCAGCTACAAATTTGGATACTGTGGGAATATGTTTGTGGAACAGAGCTAACAATATAGTAAAACAAAATGCAAACGTGTAAGAAAGCCAAAACATGCTGCTTGTGCCACATATAGCTTTGATTTTATGTATATATTTTTATACGTAAAATTTGATTGCAGAATTGTTTTGAGTCTTTTTTTTTATTTAATATATTCTTTCTTGAAACTAAATTATTTGGTTAAATGGAAATTTGTGTCTAAATATAAGATGTTGATACGTCCTTACTGCTGAACCTCTTAGATCTTGACTTTGTGCTGGTTTAGTTACACAAGCAGAAGGTTTGTAGTCCTGATAAGGAAACTCAAATATGTGAATTTTCCAGTACCAGTGAGAATCTAAAAAGAATTGGCTGTTCTGATTCTTCTTGAATAGCAGCTGTCAACACTTGAGCATAAATTTCCACGTTCAGAAGGTAGTAAGTGTATATTGAGAAGGTAATAAAATGAGAGAGTTTCTTTTATTTCCCCCCACAGATGTAAAGCCCAAGCCACATCACATCCAGCAGAACCTACTTAAAGGCGTTATCTAATTTCATCATTTCTTTTGAGATGGTACTGAAGGCTGTTAAATTGGGAGTATGTAAGAGATCTGTTTGCTTGTCTTATTTTTCAAAGTCCCACCTAATGGCTGTGGTTCTGAAGTATTGTGGACTTGTATGGGGTATCACAGGTTGTCTTTCTAGCTACTGTGGTCATAGTTAAGGGGTTTGTGTTTTTTCCTGTTGGTGAAACAGATGTGATGCTTTTCTGCAGCACTTCAGGCTGTTGATAAAACTTCATGTCATAAATCTGCTTGTACCTCTGAAAAGGTCTGTAGTGAAGGTTATGGAGCTGCTTTCCAAATGTAAAAAGTCTCAGGGCTGGCATTGGGGGCAAGGGTGCCCTGTAATAAGCTGGTCTCTGAGGCTTTAGACCTTGCCTGTAAGAGCAGCCTTGGCTTTGCGGGTGCAAGAGTTGGATTGGATCCATATCAGGGACATGCACAGCAGAATCTTCTTTGGCTGGGCTGTTGGGTTGGTCCGTTCCTGGCTGTTTGATCACCTGTATGATGTTGACATGGCCTCTCTTACAGTTTCTTAGGCAACAGAAAAAATTGTTTTTCCCCCCTTAGGAGACAGAGCTCAGATGAAATCAAAAGAACGATAAAGTTTGGAGGAGAAAAAGAAGCTGCAATTGCTTTCCTGGTCTGCAGTTTGACAGGGCATTAAGATGTCCGTGGACATGAACAGCCAGGGCTCTGACAGCAATGAAGAGGATTATGACCCTAATTGCGAGGAGGAGGAAGAGGATGAGGATCCTGGGGATATTGAGGATTATTATGATGGGGTAGCTAACGACGTGGAGCAGCAGGGAGCAGATGCCTTTGATCCAGAGGAATATCAGTTCACCTGCCTGACTTACAAGGAGTCGGAGAGCACTCTGAATGAACACATGGCCAGCTTGGCTGCCACGTTAAAGGTGAGGAAAGGTTTCTGCATTAACACAGGTGTAAAATAAGTCTGTGATTGAAAGGGCAAATGCTGAGCATACTGTTGGAAATAAAAGCTGTGGTGATATTACTGTTATGTGGGATTGGAGGAACATTATTGAAGGTCCTCAAATGTTTAAAATTGTTGCATACTGCTTCTGGGCCTGAAAAACCTTCCTTACCAAGTGTTGATTCTTACAATTTGGGGTTTTTTACAGAGCTGAGCTTCATTACCAAAATTCCTGAGTTACCACTCTTTTCATTAGCCACAGTGCAAAGAGGATAGATAGAAAAGAAACAAACCAAATCATAAATGGTACACCTGTGTTTGAGAAGATAACTGACAGATAGGAAGACATGCTAAAACTCTGTAATTCTGACAAAAACACATTTCTTTGTTGGTTCTGAGAGAATAATCATAGACTTTCAAAAAGACAGATCAGCTGTCATGCCAGGTATTAACCCTACTGTTGCAGTGACAGCAATTAAAGTACAATGAATTTGCCAGCTCCTGTAGTGACTAATTCATCACGGAAGATGCTGTTATGCTCAATAAGACTTTTGTGAAGTTTTCTTTTTCTTTGTGCAACTGATTACTGTAGTGCAGACTAGTAATAAAAAGAGGTTCCCTCGCTGCCTTGCAAGTGTGCTTCACTCCCAGTGCAGGAAAGCAATTCCCCAAGCTCTAGGTGTTCGAATTAGCAATGCATCTACTTTGGAACAGGTCTTCTAATGCTTGTTGTTCTCTGGAACAAACCCTGAAAGCAGGATGGGGGACCGCAGCATATAAAAAGCCCATGTTGGATAGATTTTGCTTCCTATTAATTTGGTCTGAATCAAACCTAATTTAAAAAAAAAAAGGAGGGATCTACTGATGCTTTTTTGCACATTGGAGTGTCCTCTATAAATAGTGTAACCATAAACCCCAAGGACTATAAATCCTATAAAGAATAGGTTCTAAAGTGCACCCATACTTTTTGCTGCATCTCTAGCTAGTTTTGCAATCTATTGTGCTTGTTCCCAGCATTCACCACCTCAGAAAACGAAGTTTTGGTCTTTCTTGACTGTCAAACTCTTGTCTGTGATTTTTTCTTCAATCAGCTCTGAATGCCTGCTGTTCCCTCCAGATTGTAAGAAAGGGGAGGCAAAAAAAAAAGAACAAATGCGAAGAGTTGGTCAGCACTTTTGATCCATCTGCTCTTGGTTCTTAACGATTAAGTAAAGATTTAGAATGGCTTTTCTGCTCCTTACTGTTTCCCTTCAAATGGAGCACACTTCAGAAAGGTGACCCCTGCAATATTGTTCCCTTGAATTAAATGAATAAAAGCAATACTTTATTTAGGCTGTAAAATCAGGCTTCCAAAGTTAAAATAAGTTTTCTAAGAATTCTGAAGGTCTCATTGAGCAAATATTGTAGTTGATCAGATAATACCAACATGTTAGCTCAAATCTGGCCCCAAATATGACCCAAGGAGAGAACATTTTAGATTCCTTCAATACCAAGAATATGCCTGTGTATTTGCTTAAAAAAGAGGTGCTACATATATTGGGTTGTGCATGAGAAGATAACAATAAATCTAGGTGCAAATCTGAAAAACTGTGATCTTGTGAGCCACACGCTCTAAGTCTTTAGCTCTTGAAGTGCCATATGAACTCTGTTCGCTAGCAACAGTGGTGCAAGAATTGCACTTTTCTTGGAAATCTGCTGTATATCTGCAGCATGTGCTTTTTGTTTCCTGGCATCCTTTCTCATAATACTTCAGCAACTCTGTTTCTTCCTTCCCCTCTCTTCCCCCAAGGAAACTTGTCATTTCGTTAGTTTTCTGAGACAAACTGGAGTGGAAAGAATTTATGTTGCATTAGAAGCATGGAGAAGAAGGAAATTGAATAGAACATGTTGAACTATTTGTTACCCTTATTTTCCATTGACTTGATGGACACGAATAAACAGGGACAGACTTTTGCAAGATCTGTGTTCTTTCCTCTAATTTGCTTGAGCTCTAAAAACTTCTTTTTTTCTTTTGAAGGCTACCTTTCCTATGTCCTGGGTTTTTTGGATAGAAGTGATTGTTCTTTTGTCTCTTTGAACACAAGTTCAGTTTGTTGATTTCATCCTTTTTCCCTGGTGACAGCTAGTGGTTTGTGGTGCTTTTCAGCATTAGCTCCTGGTTAAGGCAGAGTGGTTGCCCCTGACAGGGCAAGGAGGAGGTAAATTAAAGACTGTCTTCAGGAGGTTCGATGTTGAAGGCAACTCGTGACATGGTATCTGAGTAATTTGCTAAATAAATAGACTAATACAATTCCCTAAAGCAAAGAAAAAATGAATGCAATAAATGGGCTCAAAGCCACGTTTGAATGTTTTGTCACTGTGTATTGTCATTAAGTGATTCACTTTCTGAAGGTTAAATTGGAAGGGGTGTGTACTGAGCGTGGTTTTTCTCATTGGCATATTGTCAACAAACTCTTAAACCCAGAAACAAGTATTCAGAGCTTTACATCTTCATACTTGCAATCTGTACTGTTTATGGCTAATAACAATCCAGATAAATAGTTTTTCATTTGCTCTGCTTATTAACCTTCAACATGTTTGTTTTAAAAACTTTCAGCTATTTCAGGCTGATTGTTGAATTCCTATTTTCTTAAAAGTGTCAAGGCAAAGGGTGATTTTCCTTGGAAACCCTGTAGGTTACTGTTTTTCATTCCTTTTCAGAAGCAGATGACCTTGTTCTTGCTCCTACTGAAGCTAAAGAGCAACTAAACAAACCTCGCATTGGCTGGTTAACTTCAGGTCAGGTGTGAGCGCCCTGTGTATGTTTAAAAGCTTGAATGCAACATCAGAAGAGAAGATGGCCTCTTCGAAATGTTTGCTTTTTTTATCTACCCCAGCTAGAAACAAAAATAGTTTAAAATATTAAGTCTGATAAAAGCATGAAACCCAGCACGCAGGTAGTTGTGTGTTCTTTTATCTCTTACTATGGGAAACTTGTACCTTGAATTCTTCTGACTTGCTTTTTATCAAGTGAGGAATTCTGAATAGAAAAACTAATACAAATGAGGTTGCAGTAGATCAACCAGCTGTGCTGTGGGGCCTGCAGCTGCAGTGGTGGTCATCCCAGAACCATGCAGAAGCTAGAGGGACTTCACCAGTGGTACTTGGAAAGTTCCCCTTTGCTTTGGTTTTAGTAAGAACTCTGTGTGGATCCTTGCTTTCCAGGAAAAAGAAGAGGAAATGTTTGCTCCTTGATTGGTGCTGTTAATCTGGAGGTCTGTTTGTGGAGGGTTCAGTTAATACTCTGACCAAAATTAGGACAGGCTATCTCTGTTGAAACATGCCAGAAGAAAATCTTACACTAATAATATCTGAAACTGTGATTCTTTGGCCAAAAGGCCCGTGAATGGAAGCAGATCAGGTTTAATTCCACAAAAGGCCACTTGACCAACACTCAACACTTGTTAAGGGCAATACTCTTCAAAGCAGAATGGCATCTATTGTCTGCAGACCAGCTAAGGAATTTACAACAGTTCTTTTTAAAAAGCAGATGTAATTATAAAGTCCAGTATTTTTCAAAAATAATAAATTAAAGTTGTGCAATAATAAATGTACAGTCGCTGAGTGATTGCAGGTTCTGGAGTGGCAGTGTCAGTACGTGCACACAAACAGTACCATGCTCAACAGTTGTACAAACAAAGTTGATCCTGTCACTGGCGAGCAATTAAGTGTGTGATGATGTCATATTGTTTTTGTTTGTGAATGATACTTCCTGGCTCTGCTGAGGGTCTCCGTACGAGTCTGGAATATCTGTGATGTTCCAAATAACTGGCATTATTTTCTCTGTTTCAGAGATGAGATGAATCTTTCTAGTTCTTACCCATTTTTTTTGACTGGTGATATAAACCATCAGATAAAACAATTGCAGTTGCAATTTATGAAAAAATGCTACCTTGACTTTGCGTCTTTTTAGAAGCTGATTGTCGGTCATGAGGAAGTTAAGGTATTTCTGCACGTATAAGGTAACAAGGCAAGATGGTTGTTTTTACAGGCAGTTGATAATCATGTAGGTTTTCTGCTCAAACCAAAGGAATTGTGAAACTGAAGAACTTAAAATTTTCAGTTTGTTAATGTGAGTAATCTGCTAGTACTTACCAGACAGCAGAAATCTTACTTCCCTTGCTTCTTGAATTAACAGCTTGTGATGTGTGGTTTGTTGTGTTGTGTTGGTTTTTTTTTAGCCCTGAGCCATGAAGACTAGAACTCGGTAGATGCAAAAAGTATTTGATGTCATGACGTGGTACTCAACCTATTAATCCATGTTATCACTAGGGATCTTTAATAAGAGAGAAATTTTTTTTTTGGTATATTCTTGCTCACCTGACTGGTGTCACATCTTTTAATGTGACCAAATTAGTATTCGCTCATAAAAACACAGCATTTGCTCATGAAAACACAGCCCTTTGAAACTGTTCCACCCGCTCAAATTGCGCTGACACAGAAGGGTTCGTCTGTGGAGCTGCTTGGTGACTGCTGGCACCAGGCCTTTCCAAATACCATCTTCAGCAGATCCGCAGTCATGTGTGTGGAGAGACTGGCAGCCTGCGCCGGCGGCTCTGCCCGGAGGGGCTTGCTGCTCGCAGGACGCCTCCTGGGTGCCATCGCAGAAGGTCCCTGTAGAGCCCGATGACAAGGCAGGGGTGCGTGTGGTTCCCCGTATCACTGAGCGAACTGCGGCCGAGTGTGTGGTGTGGGGTGCTTATCTGAGCAACCCTGCAACGCTGCACAGTCAGCCTCTTTGGTGCCGTAACGACATCATGAAACTTATATGCAACGTAAAATGGCAGCCGTAAAAGTCTAGCTGCACCTAAGTACCTCGAGTACAGTACTCAAGCCCCTTGAAATATTAAAATGTGTGTGCATAAGAAGAGGGTTTGAAAAATTCATGGTCAAAGTTAATGTCTGTAAGAACAAGCATTGGTAAATTTTAGTGTATATCAGCAAACAGTTAATAAATATTTAAATATCACTTATTATAAATGGTAGGCCCTGATAGGCAAATTTGACTTTTCCACAGAACCCCTATGGTGGTGTTTGGCAATGATAATGCACTATTTCAAAGTACCTGTGAACCCGAGAACAGTCAGGACACGCAGGTTTATATCTGTACCATGTTCTGTGTTTTAATATCAAGCCAACGTTATGTGGGGCATCCAGTCAGAAGTTGTAGCCCTTTGGAGAGCCGGCTTTCGAGATGGACCTTTGTCCTTTACCCACTTTTTGTTCCCAAACAGAAGGATCCTGGAAGCTCTGCTGTACAAAAACTGGGTTGTTGCCTACCAGATTCACAGTGCCTGTACTTTAGTAGTACGTTAAACATCAAGAGGACGTGAATATATTCATAACTGTCTTCAGTGTGTGTTTTATTTTGACTCCTAAAGGTGGAAAAATTTATTAAGTTTTCCTAGACTTCTGGTCAGCAAGATAAGAGAGCTGGCTGGCGAGCTTGTGACAACTTCATTAAGTCATTTGAGGAGAAAAACCAGTTTTGTTCCTTATTTCCCAGATCTGCTGAAATTCTCAACTTGATTGGAAAAATGAGCCACAAATGTGGAGGGTGATTATAGCCCACACATTTCTTTGTGATTCACGCCTTAAGTGTATCTTACAGCCAGTATGACTCTGCAGCGAGCGGGAGAAAAAAAAAAAATGTGTTCACAGCTGTTGATGAGTATGATCCTGGTGGGAGGTAGAGGCAAGGCACGAGTCATTAAAAATGCCGAAACAGTCTTTCAGGGAGTGCTTCACATTGCAAACTTACAGCTGGACAACACCATCACAGGAGCAGCAAGAAGCAGCGGAAGCCCATTGCCAAATCTGTTCTGAGCCTGTTGAGGATGGCGTGGCAGAGATGGGCTCTGTTGTGTACTATGAAACCCTGTTTTACAAAGCAACTGTTCCTCCTCTTTGTCTTTTTATAACAAAGGAAAAATGCCCGTAGAAGCTGGGATTGTCAAGTAAAGGGCTGTGTTATGTAGCCTTCCAATATCTGAAGGGAGCCTAAAGGACAGCTGGAGAGGGACTCTTTGTCAGGAAGTGTAGTGACAGAACAAGGGGTAACTGTTTTAAATTGGAAGAGGGGGGATTTAGATTAGACACCAGAAAGAAATTCTTTGCTGTGAGGGTGGTGAAGCACTGGAACAGGTTGTCCAGGGAAGCTGTGGATGGCCCATCCCTGGAATTGTCCAAGGCTGGGCTGGATGGGGCTTTGAGCAACCTGCTCTAGTGGGAGGTGTCCCTGCCCACGGCAGGGAGGTTGGAATTCGATGATCTTCAAGGTCCCTTCCAACTCTAACTATTCTGTGATTATGTGTGGGACTGAGCAGGGATTAATCACGGCGAAGTTACCTGTGCTTTGCAGTACATGCAATGTATCTGTGTGTGTACACACCAGTGCTTCCCAGTTTGAGTTGGCTGCCCTGTGTCCTGAGCCACCGGTCCTGATTGTGTGGGTTGAGGTTATTACCTGTCCTTTGCTTCGCCCCTCTGCATCTCCGCGTCCTCGTTCCTGCCAGCCAGAAGGAATTCTCCCCTTCTCCTCTGTTTTGCTGGGAAAGCACCTGGGCTGGGGCTGAGCCTAGTATGGTGGGGGGGAGGGTGTGTTGCTGGGGGGTTTGGCAGTGTGTGGGGAACACCGTGCAGTGGGTGCTGGGCACTGATGCTCTCAGACACCATGTTACATTGGGAAGAATAACTCCAGTGAGTAGAGCTGGGGACTTCTATGTCAGTCTTCTATCCCTGTGCCATCTTACTGCTTCCTTGCTGCATTTCTTTCACTTTAAACCTTTCCAAGAAGGAGCCTCATAGCTATTTTGTAATAATGCCTTCTGGCCTACCATCTTGCTTTTTTTTTTTTAATTTATTTCTGAATCTTCTCGGGAAGAATAGCCCAACAGCTTGAGAAATACGTATGTTGAGATTTCCTCGCTGAGTCCTACTGATCCTGTTTGTTGGCAGCCGCAGCTGAAATTGTTGCTGTCCTGTGTAGGAGAGCGGATGGATTAAAGCAATATGTAAGTGTGGAAAAGGAGTTCGAATTTAACCTGAGATCCCCTTTCTTCAGTACGTGGCCAACTCGGTTGTGCCCCAACAGCTTCACAAACGGTGTGTGGAACACCAGTGGTATTTGTCATTCCCAAACGCTCCGCCTACTGAATATGCTTTTAATCTCGCGGACTGACACCAGGTCTCTGCGTGCCAGAGGGTGAGTGACGGGGTACAGATTAAAACCCCGCGGTGAAGCAGAGCTCACGTAGGGCTCTTTGTCAAGACCTTTCCATGGTATCGAGGCTGTCGCTACTGACTCTAAATTGCGTTTCTTTCCCCGGTGCAGCCTGCACTCTGTAATCAGGAGAGGGGCTGAAATGTCAGGCACATTCTAAGCAAGGCTGTGAGTGAAACCTAAAGATCGAGGGCTTTCTCTCACATATTTTTTTTTAAGCTTGACTGAACCCAGGAAAAAAGCAGAGTATCTGATTTTATTGTAGCGTTGTCTATTTATATTTTTTTCTGATAAGTGAAATTAATTTCAGTTCAGTTATGAAAACAGTATTCTAATGCCCAGAAACCCCTAATGCATGCAGAAGACTTTGCCAGAAGAAGACTTTGAACACTTGGGGTGTTTATGGCAGGTGATGTTAATCACAGCTCAAGCTCCTGCAACCTCCTGAGTTTGCATATTGGAAGTCTGCTTAAAAAAAGGAGTAGATCAAAGCAAAGAAGAAAATGTGGTCCAAAAAAAAAAAAAAGCTTTTTGGTTGCCCTTTTATTTCTTCTAGATTATTAATATTTCTGCAGTTTTCTGAGCAATCCTCCAGTAAAAACAGGGCAGTGGGATAGTTTTTCCAGTGGGGCATGGAAGGAGTCAGTTCTACTTTCCATAAGAAAAGTGAGTGTAAAACAATGGTTTTTTGCATTTGTGGGTCGCTTTCTTCACCTCAGGATCCTTAAGTAAAGCCTGTCTGAAAGTGTTTTTTTTTTCTTCAACAAAATTACTCAGTACAAAGTATGGTTTCTTTCTAAGGTGTTGCTATTCTATACTGTGAACTCAATTCAGTCTCTTTTTTGCCCATCATTACTCACCAACAGCAACAATTTCAGAGGTTCTTGCTCTGTGTGTTTTTACTGTTGGAAAGAATTTAAGAGCGTTTTTTTAGAAGTTTTGATACAACACACAAATATCTTTCCAAGTTCATCCTTTCCTTGTAGAACTAACAAAAACTGCTCATGGATTAAAAGAAATAATGCTTCTCAAGATTAATCCTATTTGCTTAAATCTGTTTGTATAAAAACCTTTGATTAAGGGAAACACAAGAAATGGAAGCTGCATATCTTTATGCCAGGTTTGTGTTCATCTCGGTCAGACATTTCAGAGCAACCCTGATCTAACACGAACTGTCAGCTTGGTGCAAAGCCTGGGATGTCAGCTTCAGCCAGATCATAATATCTCAAACTCATTCTGAATTGAACCTCTTTGAGAATCACGTGATGATTCTTGCTTTAAATTCCTGATGCCATATCTCTGCAAAAAGTGAGGATTGAACACACCTCCAAAAAGTAGGCCATCCCGCAGAGAAAAGTGAAATGAACTTATGAGACGTGCATGCGACATAAATATGCATGAGCAATTTCTGTAGCATATAAGCTCTACAAAAGACGATAGTCTTTTAGCTTTTAGGAAACATTTCTCTCTGAATTAGCAACTGTCAAAGTGGTGTGGTTGAAAAGGTTTTCTGAAAAAAACCTGAAACTTCAGCTCTTCAAGCAACACAGCTTATCTAGGAAAGCTAGCTGAGACATAATTGTCTTAGAGCTCTCTAAACCCAGGGAGGTACCTGCAGAGCTCCTTGGCAAATTCTTTTGATGTTATCTTGTCCTAGAGAGTGCCAGACTCTCTTGCACTTCACAAGTGTGAGAATTTTGCTTATCTTGGAGAGTAAAGAATCCAGGAGATAAATGGAGATGGCAATAGTAAGAAAATACATTCCGTGCTCTTTTTCAGAAAATGAATAGGTGTGTGTTTAATGTGATGGCATTACTTCTTTGTTCTGCTTTCAGAATCTTACTTTGTCCAGCAATATTTAAGTTTTTCACAATTTTTTTTGCAACTCCTGTAGAGTCTTTCCCTTATGCAGAGCAGCTTCCTCTTGGCACCCTCCCTGTGTGCATCGACACTGAGCCCCTTTTCCAGTGCAGTGATAAACATTGGTGTTTGGTGCCCATTTCTGACAATCAGCAGCCTTCTGTCACCAGCAAGTCAAAATTAAGCTGATGGAGGTTTGGAAGACGTTTCTGAGGAGACCAAATTCCTGTTTTAAGGTGAAGCTGGAAATTGTAAATTGAATTAGATCTTCTCTATCTAGCGTTGCAACTCCATCGTGAAGAAAGAAATGTGGTCTTCAGTCAAATTTTCCAAGTTCAGGTTTGGACTGAGCTGATTTTTGATCTTGAAGTTTTAAGCTGATGGTGAGAAAAGGGGCAAATGAGAATGTGGGAAAGACAGACATTCTCTAGCGTTACTACCGCTTTCAGCTTTTGTATTCTAAACTTTAACTTAATCACAGCTAGAAGAGTTGTGAAGAAGTCAAGTTACGAAGAAACATTGGCACATTTTATTAGTTGCAAACAACTAAAGTAGAGGCATTTAGAATATGCATTCCCTTCTCACTGTGGTCTGTAGAAGCATTTTACTGAAATGACCTGGTCCCAGCAAGACACCAAGTGTGTTATTTCACTGTCTTTTTTGGGTCTTAGTATTCTAAAACAAGAATAAGAAAGTATAAACAAAGTATAAACAATTTACCAAGGGAGTCTTTCTTTATTTGCTTTATGTCTGAGACAAAGCATTATTGTTCTTTGATAACCTGAGATTCTTGTGGCACTGAGTGACTGACAGGGGACTGAATCATAGCTCTTTCTGAAATGCTTTATAAGTTTGAGATCTTTCATTGTGTGAAACTTCTGACTGCCCAGGAAACACTCCATCAGACAGTGAGCCTGAACAGCAACTGAGGGTTATTTTCTGAGATGCCAGGCTGCCGTGGGTGCGTATGGCGGGGGCATCGATGTCTCCTAACTGAACAGTTCAGCCAGCGGTATCTGCTTCTGTACTTTGCTTCTCCAGTACTGTACGGTAATGAATTTTGGACATATGCACCAAACTTCTGAATGCAGCAGTATTTTTCTGTGCACAGCATGCTTTGGCTCCTGCTTACAAAGAAATATTTCAATTATTCCGGGGTGTTATTGTGGAAGAACTGGCTGACTTGGTACAATCATTCACTTATTGTGAATGTTCAGTCATTGAAGAGGCTGGGGAGCACTGCTAATCGATAGAAGTAAGCTTTTGTTACACACTTGTTTTTCTTATGCTTGTTTTCTTGACTCTCTCCAGTAGAGTTGACCCCTGGTGGTATTCAGTTTTGCCTTCTGAATTACCAGCCTTGCTGATGGTCAGCAGGATGTAGATTGTCATGTGGTGAGACTCCACTCAACAGGCACGGCCTCAGCCTCATCAGTTTTCTGCTCCTCTCCCATCCCTCTTTCTTACAGTTTGAATGTTATCTATCTTTAACGTGTAAGAGCTGGTACTTCCATGCCAAGCAGACGGTGGGTGCGTTGCTGCAGCTGGCTGACTCTGGGACTTGTTGTTTGCAAGATGGCATGCACTCCAATCAGGCAGTATCAAAAATTTTTCAGCCTCAGGCTTTTATGAAAGTGGACTCCCATCGTGAACCTGGCTTTATGAATTGGAAATGTTTTATTCTTGGGTGCTTTTATGATGAAAGTAATAAAATTAGCACTACAGCTGTTCCAGTCGGTGCTTGCAGTTGGAGCAAAATAGGAGTGGTCACAGAAGCTTTATTATTCTTCTAGATCTGTTAATTTGGCATCTTTCTGGAGCATTAATTCCAGATTTTACTTGACAGATTGACAAATAATTTGACTCAAAAGCATTTGATTCTATTGGGGTGGTTTGTTAGATTTCAGAAGTGTGTCTGATGGTATTTGTGTTTCTCTTTCTATACATCTTAATTCTCAAATGTACTTTGTTCCTCCTCTGGGAACAAGTTAACTTCATGGAGTTCATGTAGTCAGGATGCCACACCTCAGGCTCTAAAAATCCAACTGAAAAATTGGATTTTCATTTCATTTTCAACTCATTTTCATATGTTACAGATGAACTTCCTATTTAAGACTGCTAGGTTGGTTGGTGGTTTGTTGTTTTTTTTTTTGTCAGGACAGTAGTTCTTCCTTACTGCTATTGAAAAATAATTTCATTGCTGTAAGAGAATGATTCATTAGCATGTAATTTGCATTTTCAGGAAGCCAGTCTTGTAGAGACCACATTCCTGATGCTTGTTTGCTTTATAAATGTGAAGTGCAGATGTCTTCCATATACAAGCAACTCAGAGGAGTCTACCTGGGGCGGCCAGGCTGGGGGCTCTAGATAACAACACACCCAAGGCTGGCAGTGGCATTTTTTCCTCGCAAACCAGAGCAGGCTGTCTGTGCTGTCCCTCTGTGCCACGCTCCCTCTCATCACAGGCTTCTGGGCAGCCTTTGTTCTCCAAGGGTCACGTCGCTGGTGAAGTTGAGGAAGATGACGTACTAGACCTTACACAGCATGAGCTAATGCTTCAGTTCTTCTAGAAAAAAAAAAGGGGGATTATTTGAACATTGAAAAGTACTTTTATTACTAGGATTTCTTAGTGGCCAGCGAAGTGGGCAAATCAGAAAGCAGAGGTGGGTAAGAGGCGTTTATCCCCCCAGCTGCGTTATGCATTGGTGTTACACCGGTTTAACTCGGTGAACCAACCGTCCAGTGCTGACAACTGCCCGAGCAGGACTGGGGCAGTATCGTGTGGCTGGAATAGGTCAGTTGTGTTGTGAAACTGTGCCTCTTCAGTGGGATAGATTTAGAAGAGTAATGCACATGCTGCCCTTAGGTGTGCAGAGCCTGCCTGTTTTGTAGAAGGAGCAACCATTGCTTGTTTTTCCTTCCAGGGTTGCGTTGAGGTTGCTGTGTATCTGTACATTGGATCTTGTGATTCACCTGTAGCAGGATTCAAGAAGGCTTATGGTTTTTCAGCTGCCGATTGTGACTGACAGCTTCTCTAGGGAAAAACAAGGAGCTCTTCCTGCAGCTAGGATGGAAGGAGCTGTGTTTTCTATATGTGTAGTAGAGAAGGAGGCGCAATGGTGATAGCATGTCTTGGAGCATGGGAGGTAGAGTCCTTTATAACATCAGGGTGTTTGAATGCAGAATGTGCAGACCACTGGTCTTGCCCAGATGCCTCCTAGCACAGAGAGGAGTGAGGAGATAGGGGTTGTGAGCCTTCTGAATCCCCCTGGAAGAGGTTTCTGTTTTGCAGGAGAACCTGCTTTGTTTGAACTCCATGGGCCTGATAAAGGCATGAAGGGGTCAAGAGGCAGGTTGAAGGTCCAGATGCCTTGGTAGGTATGAGCCTTTTTGTGCTAGCAGACCAATCTTTTCTTCTGAAGTAAGCGAATACATAGAAGCAAAGGAGAATTTGTTTGCTTGTACCCTTGTAACATGACTTTAAATGTCGTATATTACAGTATTCTAGAGGGGGGTCAGGCTAACACGGACTGCGCTAGTGCTTGCCAGGAGTCCACATAATGCAAGCAGCTCAGTGTGGAAATAGTCCCTGTCACGGTAGCTTTCCATCGTCCTATTCCAGTTCAGCCTATAACTTTCTTCTCTACAGTGAAGGCTGGGGAAAATGTCTTGGTTTTTTCCCCCTACCCTTTGCTGTCACAACATTCCTGCCTTTGCAGCTTGTCCTTGCTTCTCCAGCTCAGTAAGGGGTATGTCTTTGCCCCACGGTGCCTACTCTGCACACTTAGCAAGGACTCCCATCCCAGTCTGGTCTGGGCCTCGCAAGTGGCGACCGCTTGAGGACTGGGTGTGAGGCTTCCATGAAGAGTTAAGCTAATCTAGTGAATTCTTGTTTACTTCTTCTCTGTGCTGTTTTAAGTATGTGAGTTAGTTTGGGTACATCCATTTGCTTCATTCTAACCTGTATATTGCATTCATTCACTGGCTATGAACATTATGTCTAATAGTTTAATGGGAATTGAGTATCACTGGAGTATTGTACTGAATTTGTATAACTTATTAGTCTTATAAGAAGATTTTAGTCCTAAGCAGAGGTGTGACCTCAAAATATACCTAATTTGACTTTTTTTTATTTTATTTTCCACCTAGGTATCACATGCTGTTGCAAAGCTAGTATTAGTTAGTTTCCACTGGCAAATCTCAGAGATTTTGGAAAGGTAAGTGTAAAATAGTCCTATCTCTTCTGTGCTCAGTGCTTTTCCCCCTTGCTTAGCAAGAATGCTCAGGGTGGACCATCAGTGTCTTTTTGACAAACATCTTTGAACCTGAAAGCAGGCCATACAGTCCACGCCAGGGAGTAGACGAAAAACACTGTTTTGTTGAGACTGCATTGCCTGTAAGAAATTTATAAACAGGGAGAGGGTGGTGGTGGCAGATGTCTTTCAGTCTGAGGAATTATTGTTATGCTGGGAACCCTGTAGATGCATTTAGCTTAAACTTTGAGATAACAGATTGAGAATGCTGCATCTATATTTATTTGTTATAACAAATATAAAGATAACGTATGTTCTGGTTTTGAACATATGAGCCATAGATTATAAAGGAGCACTGAACCTATGCTGACATATTCTTTAGGAGTACATTCATATTGAAGTTTTTGCTCCTTCTGAACATAAGTGATGTTTTTTTCCCAAGCTTACTAATATTTGGAGAGCAAGAGAAGGTGGTGTGAGAGAACTGAGAAGTGCAGCCCCTTTGTTGCTTTGTCAGTGAAATGAAGTCCTCCAACTGATTTCAAAAGGAGGGTTCGGACTCTGCCCGAGCATATATGGGAAGTGTGTCAGGAGGCACCGCTGTCTGGCAGCCCCTCCAGAAAATACTGGCTCAGAACTGAACATTGTCTGAAAATAGAGAGTGTATCAGTCTGACTCATTCTGTCATGCCATTTTTGGCCCTGTAGCCAGCAACTTCATCCAGAGAACGTATGGGAAATGCATCTCATGTATGGATGGGAACTGGCTGGTTGGTTACCATGCATCCTCTGAAAGCATTTCTCAGGGGAATGTGGAGGGTGGGATTCCTGCATAGCAGCTCAGGGTGATTTTGCAGGTCAACTGGTGAGATTTAAACAAGAGGAAGTTTGGGGAAGGGTTCACTTCTAAAGCTGTGACTTTGCAAGTTGCTCTCCAGTTGATCTGATCCTGTAACTTCTGTCTTGGTACAAACTGACATTATCAAATGAAAGATCTCTAATATGACTTAGAAGTGCTAGTGGGAAGGGAGGATTTACAGCACAGTCACAACAGTGATGCTGCTATTTCTGAATACAGTGGTGATTTTGTTACTGGAGCTACAAACATTCCTCTGCAATGGAACTCACAAACAGCAAAACATTTAATTCTAAAGATGCTGGTAGACAGCTTCATATGCCTAAGAGGTGATAATCTGTCACAGAGTAAATACTTAACTAGATAATAGACTGGAGTCAAAGTGAGACCTAGCCAGCATAGCTTGATTTTACAAAGGAGTAGGAGACAGACAGGATCTTCGCTGCAGTGTGTTATTATGGGCAGTGCCTTAGGAGTGCTCTAGAAGTGTGGGTAGAAGACCTTAGCTTCAAAAGTAATTTGCTGGGGGGAGGGAGAGAGTTGTAGAAAAATATTCATCAAGGAGCATGTGGGAAATGTTAATCCATTAGTGGGAGAAGTGTTGTTCCTGTCTCTGATTTTGAAGAAACTCTCATAACGTTTTGTTGATGAGAGTTCAGCTCACTATGTGAAGGAGCCTCACACAGGACACATTGCCACTTTCCTTGTTGAAATCTACCCTGCTGTTTGCACAGACCCTCTTATTTATTCAGGTGAGAAGGATCAATTTAACAAAGCAAAATGTATTCAGAAATTGATTTAATCATTCTTCAATTGCCTTTTCAGGCACAAGTCTAATGCTGCCCAATTGCTAGTAGAAGCACGAGTTCAGCCCACCTCATCCAAACATGTAAGTATGCTAACTATTTTGGTCTGTTCCCTTGGCAGACACCTCTGACCCACCTCATCGGAGGATTGCATTACTAATGGCATGGTCTGTCCTAAATTAACCCTTTGCAGACTCAGGTCCAATGCCCTAACTCGATGCTGGGTTTACTTTTTAAATGAGAATGCATTCAAGAGATGTCTAACATTTAAATAGCAGCTTTGCTATTGTCTTGCAGGTAGTGTTCAAGAATTGCTTGCCTCAAGAAAATTGAGCTCATTTTTTTTGGCATGAGTGATGATACACAATGGAAGGAGCAGAGTGCGTGGGCTTGGCTATCTCTTCCAATTCTGCTTTCTGTAAAAGACACTCAAGGGACGCTCTGGCTGCACAGAGTGAACAGAGCTTGTCCGTGGCTGGAACAGAGATTCTTTTTTTTTTAAATTTATTTTTCCTAAGATGACTGTTTTGCTGCACTGCTCTGCTCAGGGATGCTTAAGCCAAATCTCCCAGTGGTGTTGCTGCCGAGCCAGTCAGTAGTGATATTTGAACCAAGAGCTTGTGTTTTGCAGCCAGGGCTGCACAGATCTTTAGATACTTCTTTTTTCCCCCTTTAAATAGAAACTTCCTGTTGCATGTTTACAGGTTTCATTCACAGTGGGTGTCTTGGTATAATCCACAGTTACCCAGGAACACATTGCCATGTGTCAGATTTTGAGTGACAAAGTATTACATCTGAGAAACACTCTTTGGCTTGGGGGGGGAGGGGAGATTTTAAAAGCCAGATTTGGCATCTGAGCTGACTTGTAACTAGCAGAGAGTGAAAATGCTAAAACAGCTGATGGGAGTAAGCTTCATGGACTCAAAATAAATTATCTGCCTAGAGTCTAGAAAAAAAATCTTTGTTTTTTGACATACCTGCAAATTAGACCATGTATTTTGAGATTTGTCTGAATCTTGTGCCGGCGGCCACTTAAGTACTCTCTACTGCAATGCTTTTTTCATTTTGGGAAGAAAGATGTTACAGTTTAAATGTTGGTGTAGGTCTTGACAAACTTGGTTTGGTAGGCAGTTTGTAACGTTTCTTTTGTATGTGCCAGGGCAGGTTGCTCTGTGCTTTGATTCCTGGCACAGAATGATGATATTTTGGGGCCAGATTCTCACACTGAGTGTCTGTAGCACAAACGACCCCACAGAGAGAATCTGCAGTGGTGAGCTCAGAGGGACAGCTTGTGAAGGTTCGAGGCAATGTGCTGGCTGTTCAAGTTGAGCAGTGGCTGTAGACAATCAGCACAGCAGCAGACTCGGTGAATCTTGTTCTGATCTGTAAGTGAGGCCACTTAGAACAAAGTGGCATTATTTCCTTTTCCGTGTGGCCGTGCTGTAAAGCGAGCCCTGTTAGTGATGTGGCTGCATGTCCTCCTCCTGCTGCTGCTTCTTGGCTCTGACATGCAGAGCCAAGCATGGAGACTGACAGCTGTCTCGCACAGACTTCTCAAAGGGTACCAAAGGTTTAAGTAGATAAAAAGCGATTCTATGACTTCTCTGTGAAAGGAGAAATAAGAAAGTAAGCTCCTGCTGTGACAGCTTTGTAGAGCTTTTGGTGATGGTGTGCTAGACCTAGTTCTTCAGGTCCCAGGGGCGAGCCGAGGTGTGTTGGTGGCTAGATCTGTTGTCTGGGGATTAGTTCTGTGCTCCCCAAGGGGAGATCCAGACTGCTTCCCAGTGGTTTGGTGAAGCAACAGCAGAATTATGCCTGACTTGAAACATACCCTCTAATCTTTTTCAGCTGAAGGGATGATGTCTGCTTTGCCAAATGTAGTGTAGGCAGAAGATCAGAGATGTGAGAGGATGGTCTTGTCTGTGAACTCCCTTTTCCTCTCTGTATAGATACTCTACACACTGCACCTTCAGTTGCTTCTCCTCTTACCCAAAATCATTGTCCAATAAAAGGGCACTGCTAAACCTGCTTCCAGCTACAGCTGCCCTTTAGGGCCTGTGGAACAGTGGTAGAGGCTGACCCAGCTAACAAAGTATATTAGCAAATTCAAGGAAGGACTAACACAGTGATGTATTTCCTCATTTTTCCAACAAGGCGAGAGTAAGAACCAGAAGAGTAAAGGCAAGTTCTGGGTAGCACTAGATAATAGTCAGGAGCTGTTCAGTGACCGTCAATCTGTTGTGCTCCAAGAGATTAAAGAGGTTCTTGTGAAGGACTGACTGTGGGAGCAGTGCAGCACCCCAGCACACCAGCTGCTTGGGAACCTGTTCTGGGCTGGAGCTCACCTGAGACCATTGTCACCATGAAGGCGATGCAGGTGCCTGTGGGTGAGGTGAGAGTACTCCGGGAGAGCTGGGATGCTGTCACCGTTAACACTGATTTGTCTCTCTCCCAGGCAGTGGTACATTCCTCCCATCACTGCGCAGTGTGCATGCAGTTTGTCCGGAAGGAGAACTTGCTCTCTCTGGCGTGCCAGCACCAGTTCTGTCGTAGCTGTTGGGAGCAGCATTGTACAGTGCTCGTCAAGGATGGTGTTGGAGTCGGTGAGTTCAAGGCGGATGTCGTACCTGGTCTGTATTTGCCACATTGGCTGTTCTGATGATGACTGACTGAATTGGCCTAAAACATCTCAGTAAAGAGAAAATGGAGCATTGAATAAGTACTTGTGACAAACTTAATTTGAACTAGTGGTCTTACCTGAATCCCTGGTAAGCAATGATATACCACCAGGAGAGCGCTACCCCTGCCTAACAAAATGTGCAGGTCCATAGATCCTTTTGCTACTTTTCTCCCTCTCTGATCTCAAGAGCATGACTGTAACAAGTTAAAAGCTGCAAATCTGCTGCATTTTGAGTTTGCGTCTCTCATGACTCTGGTTGTACTGCTCCCAGAGTGCTTGTGATGCAAACATCTGGTCCCTTTATGTTGGGTAGAAGCCAGTAGTTGCCAGAGTTGCTCTGTGCTTTCCCAAACCTGTCCTTCATGCTGGCATGGCAGTAACATGCAATTTTCTACTTTAAGTATCTGACCTTGCAAATATTGGTCGAGGCACTTACTGCTCTGAGATGCACATGTGTCCTGTCATCTTTTGGTGAAGACAGTTGGGCTTCAGCTTTTCAGCAGCCCTGATAGATTTGTTTCACAGTTGTGTCCCTCTTGCCACAACAACAGATGGCACCTAGGAAACTGTGCTGAATGCTCTCTGTGCGTTCGCTCCTTAGTGTAAGTTGCACTGTGCTAAAACGTTGCTTTTTCTTCTCAGGGGTTTCCTGCATGGCTCAGGACTGCCTGCTTCGGACACCAGAAGACTTTGTGTTTCCATTGCTGCCTAGTGAAGAGCTGAAAGACAAATACAGGCGCTACCTCTTCAGGGACTATGTGGAGGTATTGTTTTTTTCAATTTTAAAATATCCTGCGTGGATACACCTATGGGCATATTTTTTTTTTTTTTGAAGTGTTTTGCATCTTTGATTAGAAATGCAGTAAATGCAGCAAAATTGTCCCTGATAAACATCATATGGCTGTTCCTGTAGGACAGCCTCACTGACAAAACGCTCTAGCAGGTTGCCAAAGTAAATTCTATTGTAAGGTCAACCAGTAACTCCTTGGCTGGTGCTTGGCTCTTGTCCTGAAGTAGAATTCTCAGTGTTGCAGCTGAGAACTTCAAACTTCGATCTGAGTTTTAAAGTCCTTTTTGCTCGTGCATAGATTTTTAGGTTCTGAAAAATAAGTCACTCAGCGCAACTGAGCTGTCTTGCTTAAGACCATTTTATGTGAGGTTTTTGGAAATTAAAGCAGAAACTGTAAGGGTTAGATGTGCAGGAAGTATTCTGGTAACTGCAAACAGACTGGGAATACTTGAGAAGCACCAAAGGACTACAAAAGAGTGGTGTCATCTCTCTTCAATAAGACACGCTTTGAAGAGAGGGAACAGCCACCACAGGAGAGCAGCTGAGTACATTCAGGAACACAAGGGGAGTACGGGGAAAGAGCTCAAAGGGAGTAAAACAGTCTTGGTGAGGTCTTATGGTTGTGCTGCTGTGCTTACTTGGTCTGTAAGTCTCCATGTGGATTCCATGTTCTAGAGAAGCTGTAAGTCACTAACACTCTCTTTCTTAATGTGAAAGAGGTTTGTGTGCTCTATTGGCTAAGATCTGGTGGCAGTTTTCGCTGTCTTTTTCTAAAAGAAATACTGACTAGTGTATTTTTGAGGATAGGAGTGGTTAAACTTGAAGAGATA
Organism: Gallinago undulata; assembly: GCA_026546715.1. Lineage (NCBI taxonomy): Eukaryota > Metazoa > Chordata > Aves > Charadriiformes > Scolopacidae > Gallinago > Gallinago undulata. The sequence goes on along the minus strand of JAOTQQ010000003.1, from coordinate 5,854,956 downwards.
AAGGTAATGCTCTTCTGCGCCCACTGCTGATGTTACCACACCTTGGTATGTTCACAGAGCCATTACCAGCTGCAGCTGTGTCCTGGTGCAGATTGTCCTATGGTCATACAGGTACAGGAGCCAAAAGCCCGGCGAGTGCAGTGCAATCGTTGCAATGAGGTCTTCTGGTAAGAAACAGAGAAGGTTAAAGATCATGGGGAAAGTGTGTGCTGCCCTCAGAGCTACTCCATTTGCTTGCCAGCGGGTTCAGTGTGTAGAAGCATCTCAAATACTTTGCTAGAGTCATTTGTAACTTGAGTTAGCTTGAGTAATTGGATACTTGGGGTCTGACTACTGCAGGTGGTCAGCCCTCCCCTCACTCTCTGCAGTCCGTGGGAGTTGGATGTTCTGACAACCAGGGAATGCAGAGCTTAAGTAATGAAGGGGCTATAAATCTTCCATTCTCGTATTTTGCTAGGTTACAAATTTTGGTACAGGTGTAGTGACCGGTAGAGATTCTAGTAATGGATGTGGAGGCCTCACTGCTGTCTGCTGGTATTGAGTTTTTAAGTTTATTACAGATATTTGACTCCCAGAGCATCTGGTGTGTTTTGAGGCTCATGAGAGAATAACTTTCTGCTGAATAGGAAAGCTAATGTTCCTTATCTGACTTCAAGTGTGTATGAGAGCAGAGATGCAGGGCTGCTGAAGTGTCTTCTGCTCCTGGGTCTCCAGTATCGCTCCTCAGTCATGTTGAGGATATCTGTGGAGCACAATACAACTGGTTTAGAGACCCAGCTTCCTGGTATCTGCATGCAAATGGCCCTTCCTCACCTGGGGCTGGTATGGTCATACTAATGCAGGTGCCTGGTATCTACCACTGGAGTCAGGCTACTTGCAAAGCCACCGGTATCCCCCAGGCCTCTGCAGTCTTGGGTAGGCTCTAGGGAGGGACGTGTCAACCCTCAGACATGTGACTTGTCACAGAAGGCCTCGGTTCTATGTCATCCTGACACTGGTTTCTACATGAGAGGGTGGGGGTTTATTGAAGATCAGCCTTGATCTTTGCGCTCTAGTAATACACAAGTGCATTTGCATCCCTTACCCTCGCTTGGCTTCCCTGATTTTGGTCATCGGGAAAAACTCAATTCTTGAGTCACTTCCTTGAAAATTGATGTGTCTTATTTTTACCTTTATTTTTTTTTCCCCTGTTAAGCTTTAAGTGTCGGCAGATGTACCATGCACCCACAGACTGTGCTACCATTCGGAAATGGCTCACCAAGTGTGCAGATGACTCCGAAACAGCCAACTACATCAGTGCTCACACTAAAGATGTAAGGACAAGCACTTGCATTTTTTTTCTTGTCCTCTGGTCCTGCCTGGGAAGCGAGATACAATTCTATACATACGTAGCATTGTGTGCTGCTTTTTCACAGACTGCAGGTTCTCACAGCTCCCTGGATACCGTGATATTACATGACTGAATGCCATGGGAATGCTTTGTGTGGGAAGTCCAGCTGCCCTCCTGCAGCAAGGACCTGCTGGTCCTTATTCCAAACCTGGTGTGAATGACTTTGGCAGCCAGGTGTGCTGCTCTCCCACAGGCAAAAGAATTGTGGCTGCTTTGAAATGATCAATGAAGATGTATTTAAAAAGGGAGGACAGAGTGTAGTAAGTGCAGAGTCAGTACCAAATAAGGCACTTCTGGGGTTTAAACCTGAACTATGTGGAGTACTATAAACTGGAAGACAAGGGAAATAAAGTCTTAATTTGGTAAGGACAGCAAAATAGGGTAGATGGAAGTCTGTAAATGAGACACTGAAGTACTTCTAGTAGTTTTAGACCCAAGAAAAATAAATAGTATTACGTTTTGTGTACTCTAGTCTACCTATAGGAATATCTTTAAAAGTTATACATGTCCTATATATAGACATACCTTTGTCCTCTGATTACAGAGGACTGCAATCAGATTAGCTGTCTGCAGATGGGAAGTTCTGATGTCTTTTGAGGATTTTGTAGCCTGACTTCAAAACAGTTCTTAGCTGGCATTTGTTCTACACATAGCCAATGACAATTGTGACAGTGCTAATTAGCCCAAGCTTCAGTTGTGTTAGGAAAGTGGGTAGTTAGACAAGAGATCTTAAGTTCCCTTCTTTCTCTGGAGAAGGTGTCAACATGTGGTGGCATTGTTTCTGCTGTTCTCTTTTGTAGAAGTAAGGTTCTGTTATATTGTGCATTGCGCTGGCATACATTTTGCCTGCCATTAAGTTTTATAAAAAGCAGCAAAACTCAACTCCTCCTTTGTACCTATGCAACCCAAAAAGTATAACTGAACTCCTGATTCAGGGCATCAGTGGACTGCTGATGGG
>JAOTQQ010000003.1:5796571-5842183 GCA_026546715.1 Gallinago undulata | reverse complement strand
GGCAGCCAGGGCCGGGGGATGGGGGGTTTCGCCACTCTCCCTGCCCCCGACGGCGGGAGGGCACCGTCTGACAGTGGGTGGGGGGTGTCTGTCTCACACCCGCCCCTCTCTTAAACACCCACTTGGGGGAAAATTACTTCTTCTCCCGCGTTGGCGTCTTCTCCCTGTGACGCTTTCCCTCGGGGCTGCCTTAAAAAGAGCGTGATTTTATTTAAGGTATTTTGATACAGTATCCACAGAGGTTACTTGTTCTGGGTGGCCTGTTTAGAAGAATTTGGAAGATTAACCTTTCCTAGGTTTTTCAGATTCTTTTTTTAAAAAATACCGTGATTAGACAGCAGATCACCGAAGAGGACCTCGAAGAAGCTGCTCAATATTAGGAAGGGACAAGAGATGCACAATTTTTTGTTAATAAATGATGATAAAGCAATTTAGTGTTGGTGCTTCAGTGCTGAACAAATGATTAACAGAATTGACAGGCTTAATGTCTTCCACCATTTTGCATCCTGTTCTAGATTTATCTTTATTTTCTGGCTGCTCTGCTACACAACATCCGTCTTTCAGATATTTTGAATGCTTCTTTACCTTTTTCTGTGACTTTTGCTGTGGCTGGTAAAGTCTCATTAATTGAGACTTTGTGTTTGTGAACACATTAATTGTGTTCTGGAAATCCACTGAGAATATACAGATTAATTTTTTGGGACAGATAGTTACAAAATTCCTACTACTACAAAGTCAGAGAAAACCTGTTGTCTCTCATAAGATAGCATTCAGAGCCTTCGTTTGATGCTTTCTCAATAATATAAGAGAGTTTTTTTCTGATTCCAAGTAGATTATATGTACTGAAAGTCTACCCATAAATCACATAGGTTTCTTATTAAACTCCTTTAGAGCAAAAAGTATCTGGAAGAAATATACAAAGGTCTCCTGTCGTTTCTACATATGTGGTACTTGTGGTTTGCAAATTTCAAAGTGGATTTCTCTCTGACCTTCAGGAAACAGGCCAACCTGGAACTGATATCTTGCAGCATTCACAAAGCTGACGTCATTACCAGAACCACTGTCTGGGGCAATTGCTCTGCTTTTCACTCAGGAAAACTCATCTTTCCAGTGTCTCTGCCCTACTGGTGCTGCTTGAGTAAAAGACCTGCAAGGAAGGTCTTTTACTGAAGCTGAGAAAAGGCAGGTTGGTCCCCACAGCACTAATCCCACGACTTTTAGTTTATCACTCTGGCACCTCCGTGGTTTCTGGGGTAAGCTTTGCTCCCTCAGGATGTTATCACAGACAGTGAGGGACATTCATCATTTGAGATGCCGTGCGAGTCTCTTCTCCTTTGTCCTCTGATAGGGAGTCCCTTATTTAGAAACTGCAAGTCGCAAGACAGCTCTTATCTCCCAAATGAACCTGCCAGGAGCCAGCTCTGACTTTAAAGATTTCCAGAGACTCCTCTATCTATGCAAACAATACCAATCTAAACTGGGGTTTTTTTAAAAAAAAAACAAAACCAACAAACAACTAATTTGTTGCATCTCTGTCCTTTAAATTAGTGGAATTGTGTATTTAACCTGGTTGTGTTACAAACCCAGAAGTTGCTAGCAAAGGACTCTTGAATTTCTGGGGATTTTACTGCACACAAAGTGTTGCGGCATGCAAGAGCCAATTTAAGGGAATAAGCGGTTGGTCTCTGATCTTTGCTTTCAGCAGAGCAGGCTGTTGTGGGACCACAGCAGCAGACGGCTCATTAATGACTTAATGTAAGCTCTGTGCTTTGGAGCATGGCACTGGGCACCATAGGGGAACTTGCGGTTTGCTTTTTAAATGTGGGTAAGTCATCTGCATTGGACCCAAGCGTATTTCATGGAGCTTTGAAAAAGTCCCTGCCCTATTTTTTTTCCCTCTGGCTACAAAACATCATTTCTAAAGCTTGTAAGTCAGACCATCTGTGCACTTTTTAGTTAGGAAACACTAGTAATCAAATAATCCTATTAATGGAAAACAAATATCAGACAAAGCCTTTTCAACCTTCAGAGCTTTTATGTGTTCTGTTGTATTTTCCAAACGCAGTCTGTTCAGAAGATACTGCTATTGCCGGGACCACCTGGCAGTGGATTCTGTGGATTGGGCAGTAGTTTGCAAGACAAGGCAGCAGGGAGGAATAAAAATAGGAAATCTCGCTGTGTTTTTCTTCTGAGCCTCAAGGAATAGAAGTAATCACTGCACAAATGTCAGGGCGCAGCTGAATTTCAGTGTGAGTGTCTGAGCACTTGTCTCAGCCCACGCTAAATCTGAAGAGGAGGTCTCATCATGGGTTGTTGGTGTGCTTTATGAGCACAGGGAGGCAATGTATCTCCGTCAAACCCGGTGGCTCTCTCCTCAACCAAGACCGCAGGCATCATGAACAAGGCTGAGCACATTTCTTCCAAAAGCTGTTTTTCCCCTTACTTGAATCCCAAATTGAATCCACCATAGAAAGTTCTTCCACAGACAGCGCTTTGTAAGGTAGTAGAGATCTGACTTCTTTTCTCGTATGGGGATTTGCTGGTTTCTGCTCTGTGGTCTGGAGGGTAGAGCTATAGCTGTGTTACCCTAGCAGGAACTACGGTCCCTGCTTCCTTGTGTTGAGAGAGTGAGCTGCAGAGACTGATTTTTGCCACCTTTTCTGTCTTTCCTGCGTGCAGGAGGAAGGTCAAGGCAGATGTGTAACATTTCTTACCCCCCATGTCAGAACTGCAGGTATCTCCTGCTGTGCTGTCATTGGGGCTCATCTCTGCATCCCAAGCAGAGCTGCTGTTGTACACCAAAGCAGCTGGTGTCCCACTCCTGCTCTGCTCTTTCTCAAGGCTTTTGTGCTATTTTCGGTAGTTCCCCAGTTACCAGAATCTTCTCATCCAAACTGAATTTCTGATGTTAAAAAATGGTTTTCCCTGTTATGCCGAAACCCTCAGCTATCTTTGTGCCTTTCCTGCTTGAAATGGCTGTTTCCTTTTACCTGTGGAGATGCTCATCAATTCTTAGCACTGCAAGCTGAAGGGCAGAGTTTAACATTCATTTTTTTAAGGGATTGGGCATTGCCTGGGTGGGTTTCTCTCTCCCTTAATTTGCCTTAGACTGTTCAAAAGTAAAGTATTTGCTCCATTACCTACAAAAGCATGTTGGCACTCAGGGAGACTTTCATGTAATCTCTCTGGACAGAAAGCAAGCAGGCAGTTGAACAGTGTCACTGTCTCAGGGACGAATAATGAATCTGAAAGGGCTACCAGCTCTGATGATGAGAGCTAGAAGGCGCTGTTGTGACAGGTCCCTTCCAGCTTGCGCTCGCCTGTAGGGTTAGGTTCCGTTTTGTTGTGATGTTGGATCTGACACAAAGCCGTCCATCGCAAGTCCTGGATCTGCAGAGCCTTGCAAGAGGAATATGTTGAACCTCCATCCTTAAGCTTTGTCTTGGTAAAACGCATGTCTGTAATGAGGTCTTATCTGTGGACTATGACTGCTTTGAATTACCTAAAAATATTAACTGTACATGTCCAAAATGCCAGCTGCCAGGGAAAGGAGTTTTCTAGCCATAGGGAAGGGAGCAGTTTCTTATTGTTGGAACTGAGATTTTTCAGACCTTCCGGCCAGCCTGTTCAGGGCAGCGGTGATGTTTCCACCTCCGCACTGCCTGGTGCAGGTTCCTGTTTTTCTTCTGCCAGGCGTAGGCTTTGTTCACCACCACTTTGTCACTCTGAACTTCACCGCTTACAACAAAGACACCTGAGTGAGTGCCTCTCATGATGTTGTGGACACATGTAGCATCTATGTCCAGCCACTGCTGGAGCCTGGTGGGGATTTCGGTTCTAAGGAGAGGGCCGTGCTTCAGGACCTCCACCCTGGAGGGATCCAGGTCAAAGTCCGAGATCGTGGTGGTCATGTTCTTCCTCAGGATTCGGATTTTCACTGCTGCAGGGGTTGGAAAAAGAGCTGTTAGTTCTGTTTACTTTCCATAGGTCTTACCTACTTAAAGACACAGCCTATGCAAGGCTTTCTTGCTGTTTCTGTAATGTCGTGACACATCCATCCAAGCTCTTCTAATTGCAGTGAGTTTGTAGAAGTTCTTGTTTCAGGTTAGTTTTCAGTACTGAAAACCATTATTTTCACTCTGCTTTTCTCAGAGTGGTGAAGGTGTTTCAGCAGCACTGCACAGGCAGAAACCCTGCAGGAGGCAGGGATGCAAGCAAGTGGATACATCAAAGTCCTGGTCTCGTGCAAATACTTGACTTTTCTCTGAGCTGGGATTGGAGGAGGAGATATGACTGCCAGCAGCCATGGGGTTTAACTTTTTTTTTTTTTTCCCATGAAGGTTGTGTGCCTGAATTCAGACAGTATCTTGAAAACTTCCTGGCAGCTGATTGAGCAGAGCCCATTCTGCCACCTGCTTGGGCCAGGGGAGGGAGGGAGCATTACTAGAACAGCGATCTTGAAGTTTGCGATAGCTAACATGGAGTTTGCTAATGGTTTTTATGGGCATTGATTGAAATGTTGGTCTCTGAAGGAAAACAAGAGTAGTGCTTGTATTTAGCAGCCACAGACCAAAAGCAAATCAGAGCCCACAGAAATAAATCAGGTCTTCATCCTTGGTGCTGCCTGGAGCTGGGCCCTCCTGCTATGTAACAGGTAAGTTGGGACCTGAACATCTCCATGATCTGCTGTAAAAGCTGCAGTCCTTCCAAGTCAGTCTGTTATAGAAAAACTGTTTTCTCTCCATGCCACTGCTTGGCTCTTGGAGGGAAGTGGAGCAACTGAGAGGAGGAGGAGGGGGATTACTCACCAAAATCGTTGGTGCAGAAGTTTTCCAGGATCTCCCTGGCAGTGCTGGCCTCCTCAAGCTCGCAATCCTTGCAGCTGGCTCGGGGCACTGCTGCAACAGAAATTTGGTTATAACACCCTTGTCAAGCTTCACTGGAAAAGGCGTAATGCAATTTTGAGATCTGTGAGTGGTGACTTGCTGTTTCCCAGTGGTGCTTCTTCCTGAGCTACCCAGTCCCTGGAGAGACAGCTTAGGCTGCCAGAGTGGGAAATGTCAAATTCTCCCTTCTGTGGCGGGGGCAGACGCTGCTTGTCATGCTTTGTTTAGGCTCGTGTGTGTTGCTGCATGTTAAAGCAGCAGTGAAAATGCTTAATGAAGATCTCCTCATTTGGATGAAACAGCAAGGCCACTGGTATGGCCTCCATCCAGTGACTCTGAAATGTTCTCCCCTTAACTGCTGTCAAATCTCCCCCAGTGTTCATCAGTATTTGGGTGTTTTAAAGATTTTTTTCCTTGTGTAACTCATGTCTGCAAGAGGCTCATGCCCCTTTGTGGTGTTTCCTAATGTTTAAAGAGAAGGCTTGCAAAACATTTCTTTTTGCATGTTTTTAAACCTTGGACAGAGCTGAAAGATGAGGGCTGCAGCTCCTTAGCTCTGCTGGAAGCACATCTCATCGCCTGGAGCCTGCTCACCACAAGCTCTCATGCTGTGCCTGAACATTAGGCTTTTACAGCAATTCCTCCCCCCTGCCCCAATCCCTGCCTGCCCTGATGGCACCCAGGGAGCTAATGAATACAGTAAAGAGGGGAACAAGCTGCAGTCAATGTTACGCTAATTTTCTAGACATGGTAGAGTTCCCAGAGAGAACAAAATCAAGATTTCTAAATCATTTTTTGTAAAGTATAGCTTAAAACCAGAAGCACTAGGAACACAGAAGAAATAGACCTTTTGAGCTTTCAGTGTTACATATGGGAAAACATATGAGTGAAGAAAAAAACAACCCTTACTTCTCCTGCTTGAGGAATTTTCATCCATGGAGACTGCTGCGATGCACAGTTCATGATCCGCAGGAAACTTGTTGCAGTTGAGGATTTCGGGCCAGGGGTAGCCATAACAAGCCATGACAGGGGCGCAGCTTCTCTTGACGGCTTCGCAGAGGCTGCGGCAAGGGTAGATGAGCCTGGGGAGGGGATGGGGGTTGCAGCATCTCGGGACCCCTGGCAGCAGGTGGAGGGTCCAGCTTTGGCACTGTTCTGCTGCACAGGGCTGTGTTGCAAGCTGTAGTGCTAGCAGGGCTATTTTGGGGGCTTTGATGTCTTTTGAACATCCATGCCCAAGAAGCAAACAGCAACTTTCTGAGGATGGGAGGGATGAAACTGTTCAATACAGGGTGCTGCTGGAAGCCTTTCCTCTTCCCAGGGATCTTCTCTAGTTTTGCAATGTCTGCTTACCTTTACACGTGCCTAATTTAATAACTGATTTCCTAGCAGCTCTGCCCTTTGATGCCCCTCAAAAGTGGGGATTTCTCTCTGTTGCTGGCATTGTCAGGCTGAGGAAGCCCTTGCATAGTCAGGGCAGGAACTGGGAAGGTGGGGGGCTGCAGGGGAGGTGGGAGGTGAAGCCGGGGGGTGCCAGCAGCTGCTGCGCTGTGTGAGGGGGGTGGCCAGGGGAGAGGGCAGTGGTGCCTGGGGTGGGAGAGCAGGAAAATCCAGAGGAGGGAACATAATGTTTCTGCTCCTGCGAGATGAAATGCTCATGTTTCACTTTCAGAGGGAAGGTCCCTGCTGAGTAATCCAATTGCCCCTTGCCGAGAGAGGCAGCATGGCTTTTTGGGGACTGTGGTGAGATTTCACACATTTTTCTCTCAGGAGGGAAATGCAGTTGTGCTGTTGGAGAGTGTTACTTGCTACAGCTGAAATAATTTGTAAAAACATCTTACCTGTCCAAGCAGATTGGTGCAAAGAGGGAGCAGAGGAAAATCCTAGCATCTGGGTGGCACTCCCTGGCCAGCAAGGGCAGCCAGCTGGAAGACTGTTGGATCACTTCTGGCATGGTTTCATGCTCCAGCAGGTTGGGAATCCTCATCTCAGAGTAGCCGATGTCGTAGCACAGAGCCATGCGGTGTGGAATGGGCATGCAGCTGGAGGATCTCCTCAGGTAGCTTGCCCAGGCTCCTGGAGAGCCCCAGAGCAGCAGGCGCGCCAGGAGACCCAGTAGCCATGGGCCACCTGACCTGGAGGGTTTCCTGCGGTGGGCTGTGACCATGCTTGGAGCAAGCTGGGAGTGGGCGAACAGGCAGCGCACCCCAGACTGAGCTGCTCCCAACTGTGGGAAGCCTTTTATAGTCTAAGAGCCACCTCTCTGTCAATCCATCCTCATTAAGTGCGGCCCTTTCAGAGCCCTCATGGGGAAGACAATGCTCCAATTTTAATTTGCCAGCGGCCCCGATTGTTTGGATTTTAGCAGGGGTTTGGCTTAGATCAGCAGGTGTGGAAATGAGGGCAGTTGGGGAGGGATGAATGATTTGGCCCATGTGTCTTGGGGCTCTTTCAGCCGAGATTGAATCTCTGTTTGACACCAGTGCGTCAACCCATCCCCTTTCTCTTGCTCCAGGATTAGTCATTATTTCATAAACCCCAATGTTTTCCTCTCTTTTGTTTTTTGTAAAAGCAATCAAGTGTTGCTCAAAGTCAATTAGGAGGCATTTGTTTAGCTGGATCTATTGTTGAGCAGGCAGAGAGATAGGATGGTCTCACAGCCAGAAGTTAACCGTTTGGGAGTGCTGAGGGTAGAGAGGAACTAATTTGCAGCTGTGGAGCCAGGTTGTTTGCGGATGGGATTGGGAGCGCTTAGCTGGAAACCCCCTCACCTTGCAACCTGCATGACAGCGCGCTTTCCGCTCAACAGAGTTTTTACTTCATTATGAAATCCCGTTACTACCGCTGAAGAGCAGGATTGTCCTTCCTCCAGCACGTAATTAAGATTCCAGAAGCCATCATTATTGTAGCCCAGTTTAGGGAACTGGAAATAGTGGGGGCGTTGCTTGCCAGTGCGCACGGTTCACTCGGACCTGGTGCCATGCCATGAGGTTCAAACCGGCCAGCGGAAGCTCCGGCTTTGCAGCATCCTCTGGCACAAGGACCCTGTGCTGCCTGCGGCAGAAATTGTTTCCTGGGAGGGTGTTACGGATACAGCCGGCTGCATTGTGTGTCTGCGGCTTCCCAGGAACATCTCATTTTCTCCAGAGCTAGTTCTGGTCTGTGCTTAGCAAGAAGCCAACTGCTCATTGACAGTTTGAGCTGATAGGGTTGATTTAAGGTCATGGAAGTAATTAACTTTTTTTTTTTCCCCCTGCTTTGAGGATTGCTGCTATAGTAGAGATGCAATGTGCCCTTGGCACATACCTGCAGGAGCTCTAGGGGGCTGTGATTTGGAGAGCAGGACCTTTGGCCTAAGAGCACTTAAACCTGTCCCACTTCGGTGGTTTTTCTTTCCCTTTACGAAAGTCTCAGCAGCTGGTAACAAGATCCCCGTAGCAGTGACAGACATCAGCCAGAAGGATCTTCTCAGGCTGCTGAGCCATGGTGTAACTGTGCTGTGGAACAGGGCCTCACCAGCGCTTAGCAAGTGTGTGTCCAGTGCACCAAGGAGATGGAAATCTCTTACCCTCATAATCATCAGGGGATTTCTCTGCATTTAAATTTGCTTGGGAACCTGATGTTGCCTGGTTGCTGCTGGTGTCCCGCTGCAACAGGAAGTTGGTGATACTGGTATGCTGCCTAGGTATGTAGTATGGCATCCTCCACATGCAGTGTCTTCCCCTTTAACATGCCATTTGAAGACCATTTTTAGTGGGCGATAAAGGAAATGAGCGGGAATAATCTTGGAAGTTGTCTCCTTGCTGTTTGAGTTTCGTGGCAGAGCACAGTGCCAGGCTCCTCTCAAAGGCGTTTGTTTTTGTCCAAAGTGCCGTCCTCTCCACGTGAGAGCTGAGAAGGCTGAAACCCTGGCCATCACCACTGCTCACCTTAAAGGTTTCGGCCTCCCTTCCTGTAGAACAGCAGTTTCCAGACTGTGATCCACATGTCACCTTTGAAGTGATAATACGTGGTGATATGCATGTGTTTGTTCACTCCTTTGTCCATTGTGGTATCTGCCACAGAGTTTAAGGGCTTGACCCCTGGATCCAAACATTTAGGAACTGCTGCTGTAAAAATACCTGCTTCCAGCAGCTCAGGTTTGTGGTATATGCTCTTTGAGAGCTCTTCTTTTAGAATGGTGGATGTGTTTGAATGTCCCAAACTTAGGCAGAGTCTAAATTTCTCCCCCACTTCTTTTTTTTTTTTTTTTTTTAATTCCAAGTGGGCTGCCATCTGTATGGGGTCCCACTGTAATAGTTCCTCAGTCTCTGTTGCTGCTCACACTTTTGCTGCAGAAATTCCCAACTTCCTGACAGAGGAAGAGTGCAAGCTCATTGTCCATCTGGCACAGCTGAAGGGGCTGCAGAAGAGCCAGATCCTACCAACGGATGACTATGAGGAAGCCATGGAAATGATAGAAATCAGCCAGATGGACATTTTCAATCTGCTGGACCACAATCAGGATGGGCAGCTGCAGCTCAAAGAGGTAGAGTGTGGGACAGACCGGGGGAGGTTTGCTGGGGGACGCTCTGGCAGTTCTCCGCCTCAGACAATCTCCTGATTACTCATGTGCTTGGGTAGGGCCAGACTCCAGTATATACCAATCAGTATTTGCTTAATTTTATGTCTCAAGACTTATATTGACCTTCAGCATGGAGGTTTCTGGGGAAATGTGCAGCAGTTGCCATGCTATTGGTTGGCAGCAATGGTCCTTGGCAGGATTTGTGAGTTTTGAATATGCTGGGTGAAATGTTCTTTGTGCTGTGGGTTTCCTCTTGTTGAGCATCCCGGGGAAGTGAGTTTGTGGTGTGGGTGCTCTTGGTGCAGCCTGTGGGGACTGACTGCACTCAACTGGCCAGACGTCAGCAAAGCCACCCCTATTAATGACCCTGGAGAGGTTAATGAGCACCTTGTCCACAGCTCTTCAGCATCCTCACCCTGTATGGCAGGGTGCATAGGGCAAGCACTGGCAGTTCAAGCATGTCTCGTTGACATCCTTGATGTCAACATTTCAGGGTTAGGGCTGGGATGTGTAGTGTCCCATGGTCAGCAAGCATTGTGGAGCATGGAGAACTGTGCCAGGGACAACCCACGGCAAGGATCCTTTCTCTGGAGGTCAGAGCTTGCTGAGAGCTCTCCAGGATACGCCTTCTCTCTGTCCACATAGAAAGGAAGCATTTTGTTCCAAAACTTTTTCTTGGACAAGTAAAAGCATTCACTTTTATCCTCACTAGCTTTACTTTCCCTTCAAGAGAAAGAGCTGTGCCCCCTCCGCCTCAGGACTGGTTAACCAAGTCCCAGCAGTTATTTGCCATGACCTAAACTGGAAATAACAGCATGCATCAGCCACACGCTGTGTGTGGCTGCCAGATGATTCCCACTCCAGTCTTCTTTCTGCAGAGACATGCTGACGCCTGGCTGGCCGATGCTCTGCAGAGGAGAGCCCGCCAGGCCTCAAGCAGGGAATCTGCAGGGTTTCCTTAGTATGAGAAACCAGTGTCCGGTGTTGATCCATTTCTGAATTTCAGGTGTTGACCCACACCCGGCTTGGGAACGGCAGGTGGATGACCCCCGAAAACATCCGGGAGATGTACAGTGCAGTCAAGGCCGATCCTGATGGGAACGGTAAGAGCAGCTCCATGGGAATCCCTTCACCCTCAGCACAGCAGACTCCTTGCCCAGCCATGCGGGGCAGAGCAAGAGACAGGTCCCAGGCCAGACCTGTTTCTGTGGCTGTGTTCTTCTAGGAAAATAATACTGCTTTAGAGACCTTCACAGAAAAGTACAATCAGTGCAAACCTCTCAGCACAGCACTTCTGCCCCTTCATCACCAGCCTAGCAGCAGACTAGTTCCACCACCTGGGCTCAGATCTTGCAGAAGTAGCACCGGAATGTGACTCTGCACTCCCTCTCCCCTGACAGACCTGCCTTAGTTTGTGCCCCCGTTTAACAGGACTTCTAGGGTGCATTTCTGCTCCCATGGTCTGAGAGGTGGCTCTGACTCTGGCTGTGTAGCTCTTGTTACCTGGGCTGCAGGTTTTAAGGTGCACCCCCTTGTTTTCAGGGAGAGTTCTGCAGCATTGGCTGGGGAGGGAGGAATAAGCAGAGGTGAGGGTGATTTGTTGGTCAGCCTTTGTTGCTGACCCCCCTCTCTGCTGCTATAAACTCTCTGTATTCCATGAGGCCACTTCTACCCTTCCTGGCTCTGGTCTCCCAAGGGCTCCTGCTGGTCTGGACATGCACTCTAACCTCTGCTGCTCTAATTAGAGTGCCCTCAATTAAGCAACTTTCCATTTCCTAATCAAATTAAGTGAACGCACAGGCTCTGCATGCTCTTCCAGTGACCTGGCGTTGAGAGCTGCCCAGGAGGAGCTGGTTTGGAGTTGGAGCAGTATCCTTGTGAATGCCTAAATATCCGGAGGGCACCCTGTGCCCTGCTCCTCCGGGCTGGTGGCATTCCTGGCAGGGGTAGGAGCATATGACCGAGTCCTCAGTGGCTTTTCCACTGTTCTGGACATTAACAAATGAAAGGTCCTGTTAAAGCGCTCTTGGCAGGACCTTACTTCCAGAGAGCCGCTTCCCCTCATTGTTAGATTGGTACATGACACCGAGAGACCAGGTCACAACCTGGATGTGGCACTGCGTCATCAAAGACCACATGGAGTAGGGGGAAGTGGGGACAGGGAGACATGAGAAGTAATAATGGTCTGGATAATTTGGTCATGACCACTGGCACCTGAGGAACTGTCCCAGGCCAACCCTGGTGGCTGGCCCTTCCTCCTGCTGGAGGGTGCTGTGTGCCCGGGGAGCAGAGCTGGCACCACCACAGCGCTGGGTTCACTGCCTGAGCGAGCTCCACTCAAAGCCCACGGTGGCTGCTGGCTGCTGGGCAGCACACTGCAGTGCTCTGCACGCTCTGGTCCTGGGGACCTGATCCTCAGTTCAGGCCTTCCTTCTTCTCCAGAAAGGTGAAACAGCAAATGTGAGGATTTTTCTGAAGCCAACAAAGGCAAAAGTCGATCTCTTTGAGTCCAGTCTTGCAAACAAGAAATACTGGTTTTAGTAGAAACCATTGTTACCTATCACTTTTCTGTTATTTCTACTTACGCAAGATCATACTCTGTTGTATTTCTCGATCATGTTTTACAATTGCACAAATGCAGAAGAATGTACCGCTTGTTTTGGGTTTGGCTTTTTTAACTTACCATGCAAGGTCTTGTAGAAAACGGAGTCTGAGGTGTCCCACTGTGTTCCTAAACATGTCTATTTAAATATCTAAGTAACAAGCCCCAAGGCACCAGGTGGCACAGACTTTTTATCTGTGGCGTTGCATATGTTTGAACTGTAGTGGCTCCTTCTCCCTTTTGATGGATTGGTCTCTGTGTTTAGAAGCTTTTCAAAGTTAAAAATGGTATTTTGCCTGTCCCAGTTCTGACCTTGCACGGCAGGTAACGGTTCATTTCTGCAGGTTTCTGTCTGCCACCTGCTCTGTTAAGGCCAAGAGCATCGCTGGGGCCTGTAATCCTGCATGTGTTGGGGGCAGCCCATGGTGGACACAGAGGTGGGCCCTGAATGGGATTTGTTTGAGGAAGGCAGTTTCTGCAGTGCCCTGGTGCTTTCTCCGAGTACAGGACGCCAAGAACTATTACCTGCACTAGCGTCAGCCGGCTTTTCTTCTCTTCCTGTAGGTGTGCTGAGTTTGGAGGAATTCAAACAACTGAATATCCGTGATTTCCACAAGTATATGGGAAGCCAGAAAGTGAAGATGAGTGACTTGGTGCGCAACAGCCAGCACACCTGGCTCTACCAGGGTGAGGGGGCACACCAGGTGATGAGAGCCATACGGCAAAGGTACGGGCCAGGCAGCTGGGCAGTTGGGTTTGTGTGGGCACGAGGACCACCTGTGCCGGGAGAGGCAGTGGCAGACGTGCCGATATTCACACTTCCTAATTGCGTGAAAGTCTTTGGAGTATTAAGAGCAATGAACACAGACATGGAATGGGGAGAGGAGGTTTTCATTAGAACAAGAATTTGTATTGTCCCATGGAAAAGGAAAAAGAAAAATCAAACCTTTCAGCATCTCCATTCACTTTTGGGAACAGCCCTATAAAACCAAGAAGACTTGGCATTATATGAAATAATTCATTCTAATTAGCAAATGAGCTTACTGGGAGAAACTGCCCGTTTCCAATGCTGTCTGGGTGCCAGTAGTTACTGTCATTTGCTTTAGTTACTCATGCATTTCACTGAAATCTGTCTTAGCTGTTCAGAGATGACTTTAACAAGCACGACTTCATCTCAAGGAAGCCGAGTTACTTTAATGCTCTGAGCCCATGTATCACAGGGCAGCTCATGGCAGATGGGAGAACCTCTTCCCTTTCCCTTTATCTCAGATTTGGTACTGGGAAGCATGGAAGCCCAGCACGTAGGCCAAATGATTTAGCTGTGGTGAGTTTCAAATAATTGGCTGGAGATTTTCTTGTTCTTGTGGTGCTGGTCCTTGCCCAGGACATGGGTGGGTAAAATCTATCCTCAGGCTTGCAAATGGCTGTTGGCCACTCCTTTAAGTGCATTCCAGTGGGAGAATGGGGTCACATATTGCCTTGATTAGAGCAGACTGTGGCTGCCACTTTCTCCGTGCCATCTAGCCAGCGCACACAGGCATCGGTGTACTGCTTTCACACTCTTCAGTTGGCCACTGTTACGAGGACATGAAGACATAACACTGAAGGAGGCCGTTAACAATCCTCCCTGGGACCATGTGGTGCCTGGGGCGGCTTTGCTATCCAGTCTAGGGGCCATGTTTCCCTCGCGCCTGCCCGGAGGGCTTCACCGGTCCATGTTCTCAGAGCTCTGAGTGTTCTTTGGCAGGTCTCAAGAGGTACCTGCTTGCCTTGGGGATGATCTCAGATGTAGCAGCGGAAAAATCCCAGAGCAGGAGGGCTCCGGTCTCCTTGATCACTTCCTGTGCCCCTCTGCCCTGGGGGGAGGCTGCTGAAAAGGCAACAGGGAAAGGTGAGTTAGGTGACAAGAATATTCCTAGAGCTAGTCTCTTGTTCACTCTCAGCAGGGGCCATGTGCTTTCCTAACTCCCTGAGCTCTGTAGATGGTGTGCAGGAGTCCAGAGAAGCGATGAGATGGCACGTGAAGGCTCCAGGGACACACACAGAAGGAATCTAAGTCTTCCTGAGCACAGTCCTGCTGGAGACGCAGACTTCATTTATGTTTCTTTTTTTTGTTAACCTTGACAAGGACTTTCTGAGCTGATGCTGATGATCCAACAGATCTGTAAGGACCTAGTTATCTCTTGATATGCTTGCTGCAGCCCACGCGTCTCTCCGGCCTGTTGGGGAAGGGGGATATCTTTCTCTGGATTTAGTTGGTGCTTGGGAGTAGCGTCTGACCCGGATGCTGGTGCTTTCCCCTCACCTGCTGTGCTCTCCTCTTCCCCAGGGTAATGCGCCTGACTCGCTTGCCCCCCGAGATCGTGGAGCACAGTGAGCCCCTCCAGGTTGTGCGGTACGACCAGGGAGGACACTACCATGCCCACATGGACAGTGGCCCCGTCTTTCCTGAGACTGCCTGCAGCCACACCAAGCTGGTCGCCAATGAAAGCGCTCCCTTTGAGACCTCCTGCCGGTAAGGCCTGCCTTGGCACAACCCGGAAAGTGCTAGAGAAGAGGTGTGGAGAGATGTTTCACTTCACCTCGCGTGGGGCTTGCTGCTCAGGTTGTGGACTCGCAAACCAGCTCTGGAGATTGCTGGCATGAGAGGGTTTGAAGGGGGAGATGGGTGAATCCTGTGGTTCCATGCAAGAAGGGCGGAGTGGTTCTGCAGAGCTGCTGGACCACCCTCACCAGAGGCTAGAAATGCACCCTTAATGGTTGCGGGAGGGGATTTTCTTTATTGTCTTGGTCTTTTACTTGGAGAAAAGCTGATGATGTAAATCACGTATCTTGTGATGTCTTGGAGGAACTGCTGTATGTATGGTGGAGGGTATGGACAGCTGTTCCAGTTGTGTCCCCTCACAGCCACTCTGTCTTGCAGGTATGTGACAGTGCTGTTCTACCTGAACAATGTGACCGGAGGAGGCGAAACGGTCTTTCCTATAGCTGATAACAGAACGTATGAAGAGATGGTAAATGAATCTTGCCTGCATGTTACCCTGGGGATTTTGAGTCCCTCTTTGAATGTCTTTATTCGCTGTGGCTGCAGCAGGGGTCTGGTGTGTGAGGTTGGTGGACATCAGCCTTCAGAGCTAGAACATGGGGACGCTGTGTCCCTCTGAGGGCAAGGGAAGAGATGCAGGGGTTTCACAGCTGCACCTCTCCCCGCTCAGAGGCGTGAGGAGTGGTCTGTGGGCCTTGCTGCCATAACACGGGTCCTGCTCGCTTCTGTCTGGGCAGGTTTCCTCAGACTAAGTCTTGGCAGCAGGTATGCTGTGCTCCCGTCATGCAATGCATTAAGGAATGGGCAGCTGCTCAGAACCAGGTCATGGACCTACAGGGGGGACTGAAACTGGCTGCTCCGGGTGGGTTGTGAAAGCCCTGCCCTGCCCAGCGTCGGCCCTGAGCTGTCCCTGTGGGGCGTTCAGGCAAAGGGCAGGATGATGGCTGGCAGCAGAGGCGGCCCAGTGTGTCCGCTTCATTCCAGCCCCATTTGCGACACCTTCTCTGTGGTTTCTTTGTGCCAGTCTCTGATCCAGAATGACGTTGACCTGCGAGATACTCGGAAAAACTGCGACAAGGGCAATTTGCGAGTGAAACCTCAGCAAGGCACTGCTGTCTTCTGGTACAACTACCTGTCAGACGGAGAAGGTACGGTCCTGTTTCAAGGCTCAGCTCTCGGGAGGGGTAGGACTGCAGGAGGTGACAGCCGTTGTCTTCTTGCGGTGGCTGGGAGCTCAGAAGAGAGCCAAAGGGTGGTAGCTGCCTGCTAGTGGGAACTATAGGGTCTACTTGTCACCAGCTGGGTAGGAGCTTCCTGACTCTGAAAGGCCTTTGTTTACAGGCAGTAGGTCAGTGGCTCCTGATGCCTTTGGGGGACAGGAGTAGCTAGCAAACAAAGACCTTGGCTGCACTAGCCATCGCCAGCTGCCTCCCACCCCACTGTGTGAGCTGAAACTCCTGCTGGAACTTGGTCTGCCATTGAAAATGTTTCACTGATGTGGTGTTGCCCAAAGCGGCGGGGAGGGGAGGCAGACAAAGGCAGGGCCATCGGCTCTGCAGCACAGGGAGGCATGGCCCGCCCCGCGCCAGGCTCTGCCATGCTTGGGGCTGAATCCTGCTTTATGGCTCAGCCGCAGCATGATGATATGTGTCCTTGGGGCTGTTTTTCTCATGAAGCGCAGCGTGGTTTTCCCTGACAGCCAGGCTGAGGGATTGACATGAATCTTCCAGGCTGCTGGTGAGTATGACTCCAGAGTGTTTAGATGGCAGATTTTGAGTAGCGGTAGGAGAAAGGACTATGGCATCCAAGCTCCCCCTGGGAGCAGTTCGTGTTTCCATGTCTAGAAAATCCACAGAGGAGGTCAGAAGACCAGCATTTGGCCTGCTGGATGATAATATCAAGACCATCACTCTCCTGTAAGAAGAGCCCTGTTGTGTTTTTATGAGCAAATTGTTCCTAAATGGAAGGTGTCTGACAATGCATGTCTGCTACAGAAAACCCGTGATACCTCTGTAAAGAGAGGGTGATTTGGAACGGCTGAAATGCAATCTCTAATAGGGCCGTGAGCCTCCAACTTCCATGGACCTTCTAGCAGCAGCACCCGTCTTCCACACACCAGCCTCCTCTTGAGAATTGTAGAATGGTTTAGGTTGGAAAGGACCTTAAAGATCATCTAGTTCCAACCCCCTCCTATGGGCAGGGACACCTCCCATAGACCTGATTGCTCAAAGCCCCATCCAGCCTGGTCTTGAACACCTCCAGGGATGGGGCATCCACAGCTTCTCTGGGCAACCTGTTCCAGTGCCTCACCACCCTCACAGTGAAGTATTTCTTCCTGATATCTAATCTAAATCTACCCTCTTCCAGTTTGAAGCCATTACCCCTTGTCCTTTCGCTACATGCCCTTGTAAGAAGTCCCTCTCCACCTTTCTTGTAGGACCCCTTTAAGCACTGGAAGGCCGCTATAGGGTCTCCCTGGAGCCTTCTCTTCTCTGGGCTGAACAACCCCAACTCTCTCAGTCTGTCTTCATATAAGAGGCACCCCAGCCATCTGATCATTTCTGTGGCCTCCTCTGGACCCTCTCCAGAGAAAGAGGAGCCACCAGAGAAGGAACCAAGAAAAACAGCAGCTAGGATGGAGAATTTGAGAGCCCCTTGTGCTGAGTGGAGACAGGGAGGCAACGAGCATTTTGCACTTGGGGGACCCTGCCCTGGACCCCTGCCCTTTGCCCAGGGTTCCCCCCTGGGACCCTGCCCTTGGGGACACCTTGTAGGTGCTAGGGTATGGGGTAGCACCAAGATGGAGAGGTGCCAGGAGCAGCCAACTCCTGCAAGATGTCGAGCTAAAATCCAACGTGGCGCTGCATGCAGGAGAGCTGGTGCCACTGCTCTCCTGAGTGAGACGAAGTCACCTCCTATCAGGGCTAATTTTTTTTTTTTTTTTTTTTGGCTGATCAGGCTGGGTGGGGGAGCTGGACGACTTCGCCCTGCACGGGGGCTGCCTGGTCACCCAGGGCACCAAGTGGATCGCCAACAACTGGATCAACGTGGACCCCAACCGCCACCGGCAGCTGCGGTTCCAGCAGGAGATGGAGCGCTACGCGGGGGCTGGCCCGGGCGAGTGGACAGTGGATAAATCCTACAGCGGGGTGCACCTGGAGCTGTAGGGACGGGGACCGGGGAGGCGGGGGGGGGGGTGACACCGTGGGGTGTGTGCGGCGGGCCCGGCCGCGCGCACGTGGCCTTTTCCCGCGCTGGGCGGGGGGGGGGCGGGGCCGCGTTGCGCGCCAATAAATGGTGGAGCGAAAGGGGCGGTGCCTCCGCGTGCTCTCGGCGGGGGGGGGGTGTGGGAGTGTACCAAGATGGAGTCGGTGGCGCTGGTGGCGCCGGTAACGGCGCTGGAGTTCGCGGGGGACGTGCTGCTGGCGGGTGAGCGCGGGAGTGGGAGCGGGAGCGGGAGTGGGGCGGGCGGCGGGGCCTGTGGCGGCGGCTGACGCGGTGTCCCGCAGGCACGGGCCCGGAGGTGGCGGCGTTCCGGCTGAACGGCGGCGGGCCGGCGGCGGCGGCGGGCCGGCGGATCGTGCTGCGTGAGGCCAGCGTGCAGGGGCTGCGGGCCGAGCCCGGCCCCGGCCCGGTGGTGCGGGTGGCGGCCTTCGGCGGGCGCTGGCTGGCGGTGCTGGCGGTGCGGGGCGGCGAGGGGCGGCTGGGGGCCTGCGGCGGCGGGGGGGCGCGGGAGGTGGGGGCGCGGGGGGGGGAGGCGCGGTGGGCGGCGGGGGGGCGGCTGGCGCTGGCGCTGGGCGGCGGGAGCGTGGGGCTGTACGAGTGGCGGGGCGGCGGGCGGTGGCTGCGGCGGGTGAGCTGCGGCGGGGCCGGGGCGCTGCGCTGCGCCGTGCTGGCGGGGACGGGCTGGGGGCGGCTGGCGCTGGCGGCCGGGACGGCCATGGGGGCCGTGGTGGTGTGGCGGGCGGCGGAGGCGGCGGCCCCCCGGCGGCGGCTGCTGGGGCACCGGGGAGCGGTGCTGGCGCTCTCCTACTCGGCGCCGCGGGGCCTGCTGGCTTCCGCCTCCGAGGACCGCAGCGTGCGGCTGTGGGCGGTGGGCGAGCTGGGCGGCGGGGACGGGAACGGGGACGGCTCCTGCCTGCTGGTGTGCTACGGGCACGGGGCGCGGGTGGCCGCCGTGCGGCTGCGAGGGCCGTGCCCGGTCAGCGCCGGGGAGGACGGTGCCTGCCTGGAGTGGGACGGCGGCGGCGGCGTGCGGCGGGCGCGGCGGGGACACCGAGGGGCCCTGCGCGCCCTGGCCCTGCGACCCGCCGGTGGCCACCTCGCCACCGGCGGCGACGACGGTGGCGTCCGGCTCTGGCAGCCCCGGCGGGCGGCTCCGGGGGCGGCGGCGGTGGCGCTGGGGGCTCCGTGGCGGCCGCGGGCGGTGCTGCTGGCGGGGCCGCGGCGGGTGCTGGCGCTGGGCGAGGCGGGCGGGCTGGCGGCGTACGAGGCGGCAGCGGAGCGGTGGGTACCGGTGCTGCCCGCTCCCGCCGCCGGTGGGTCCCGCGGGATGCTGGCGGCCACCCCGCTGCCCGGTGGGGCCGAGGCGCTCTGCGCCCTGGGTGGTGGCGACGGGCGCCTCCTCCTCTTTGCCCTGGGCCACCCCGGGGCTGCCGCCGAGCTGAGGCTGTTCGAGGGGGCCGTGCGCGGGCTGAGCTGGGCCCCACACCCTGGGCTGCCCCCCAGCACCGCCGCCCTCCTGGTCTCCGGGCCCGACGGGGAGATGCTCTGGCTGGACGTCACCCACCGTCCTGGGCAGGCACCCCAGGTGCGGCTGATGGGACGGTACCTGCTGCCACCCTGCAAGCAGCGCTGGCACACCTGCGCAGCCTTCCTGCCCCAGGAAGGGCTCCTGGTCTGCGGGGACCGCCGGGGCTCCCTCCTCCTCTTCCCTTGCAACAGCTCTCCAGGACAGGCTGTGGAAAGCACCAGCATCACCAATGGTGGCGAGGACTCCGGCAGCGAGTTGGAGTCCTCTTGCTTGTTGCACAAAGAGGCTCTTCCCCTTGAGGCCCCGGTGTCCGTGCTCTTTGGGCTCCATGGGAAGACAGGGGTTACCTCGGTGACCTGCCACAAAGGCTACATCTACAGCACCGGCCGGGACGGTGTCTACCGCCAGCTCCGCCTGCAGGGCCAGCAGCTGGAGGTCCTGCAGAAGCACAGGCCCTGCAAAGGGCTGCAGTGGATCGAGGAGCTGCGCTTTGCCTCCAGTGGGGACCTGCTTGTGCTGGGCTTTCATGCTGACAACTTTGTGGTGTGGAGCAGCAGGACTGGCGGGAACCTCCACTGTGTCCCTTGTGGTGGGGGCCACCGCTCCTGGAGCTACTGGAGCAGCCCCTCGGCTGAGGCCTTCGCCTTCATCAAGAGCGGGGACGTGATGCTGTACCACCACGAGGCCGAGCCCTGTGAGCAGCAGGTGCTCCTGGCGTCCCTGCACGGGCGGGAGATTGCCTGCGTGCGCCGCTTGGGGGTGGTGGAGGTGCCCGGCCACACCACCCTTAACATCTTTGTTACTGGCAGTGAGGACACCACGGCCTGTGTCCTGGCACTTGACGAGCATTCCCGGGCAGCCATGCCCCTTGCCCGCCTCAGCGACCACATTTCCAGCGTGAGGGCGCTGGCGCTGGCTGGCCCTGCAGGACCTGGCGATGACAGCTTTGGCAACAAAGGCTTGTCTGCCCTGCTCTTCTCTGCAGGCGGCCGGGCGCAGATCGGGTGCTACCGGCTGCTGTGCACTGAGGACCCAACCTCCGAGAGCACCGTGGCCTGCCAGGTCGTCCATGTGGCCTCTCACCGGCTGGACGAGCACTGGGAGCGGAAGAAGAACAGGCACAAGCTGGTCAAGATGGACCCGGAGACAAGGTGATGCTCAGGGACTGCCTGAGGCAGGGTTAGCAGTCAACATGGTCTGGGAGGGTGCTGGGAACCCCAGCAGGATACCTACTCTGCAGCTGCGGGCTCAGCAGAGACAGAAGGAGCTGGTGGCTTCATGTATACCTTCCTGGTGTCCTGTGCCCAGTGGTTGGGCCTTAAGGAGCTTTTGGGGTTAGAGAAAGGCTTGGTCTTTCCTTGTGCCTCCTCCAAGTACTTGGAGGTGTATCCTGCACTGAGCTCAGGCTTCTCACCCACCTGCCTGGGGCCACAGGCAATACAATACTCAGAGGTATTGGTGAGCATCGTGTGTTTCCTGCAGGTACATGTCCCTCTCGGTTGTGCCCGGGACCAGCACTGAGCAGCTGCCAGCACCCTGGAAGTTCCTGGCTGCTGCCTGCAGTGATGGATCGGTCCGGTGAGGAGCTGATGTGGGTCCTGGCAGGGAGACCAGAGCTGGGTTTGGTGACGGGAGCAGAGCAGGTTCTCCAGGGGAGGCTCCTGCTGTGAATGTGGCCGGCTCTGAGATGGCAGCAGGATGGTGTGTGGTGGGAAGTGGGGGAAGAGGCACCAGGTCCCCCCCTTCTCCCACAGCTGACTGCCCTCTCTTCCATCACAGGGTCTTTGGGCTGCTGGAGGCTGCCCGGAAGCTGGTGCTGGTGGCGGAGTCGTTTCACCACCAGCGCTGTGTGCTGAAGGTGGAGGCGTTCCTGCACGCACGGGCAGGAGGGGAGAGGTGAGCCCAAATGCTGTGTTGAAACTACTGGGGCTCTGGGGACAAGCGTTAGTCCTCACAGGGACAACGTCCAGCAGCTCAGCAGTTGGAGGGAAGGGAGAACTAAGTCTGCAAGGGCCATTCTGCCAGTTCCCCAGATCTTGGTGGAGACCCTCAGGGCTGCCCACCACAGGGCTGCAGCTAGAGGTTCCTCCAACACTTCCCTTCTAGGAGACACCTCCTGTGCAGTGCAGCCACTGATGGCAGTGTCGCCTTCTGGGACATCACCAGCCCCATTGAGGACGCAGTGGACACCCTGCACCGATCAGAGGGAGAGATGCAGGCCCTGGGTGGGTACAGCTGCCAGCAGCTCTGCCTCCTGAGAGAAGGCCATGCTGGTGGCTCCTCTGCTTCCTCTGACCAAGGTGAGCATCACTCTCCTGACTGAGCCTGTTTTCTAGCCCTGGGCACCCCCCTGCTCACCATCGTGGCCCACAGCTGTGGTGTGAACAGCCTCCATGTCCGTGAGACACCGGATGGACGGTACCTGGTGGCCAGCGGCAGCG
This sequence comes from Gallinago undulata, assembly GCA_026546715.1. Lineage (NCBI taxonomy): Eukaryota > Metazoa > Chordata > Aves > Charadriiformes > Scolopacidae > Gallinago > Gallinago undulata. The sequence continues at coordinate 5,820,392 of JAOTQQ010000003.1, read as the reverse complement.
ATGACGGCTCCATCCATGTCTGCCTGCTGGAGGTAGCTCTGGGCAAGGGGGAGGCCACGGCAGAGACCTGCTTGCGCGTCCTGGAGCAGGTGGCCAGGCCCTGTGCCCACGCTGCCCATGTCACGGGGATCCGGGTGCTGCGACCAGACCTGCTGCTCTCCGCCTCGGTGGACCAGCGCCTGATGCTGTGGCACCGGGGCCCAGATGGGCTGGAGGCCCTCAGCACCACCTTCTTCAATGTGCCTGACCTGGCTGAGGTGGACTGCTGGGAGGTGGGGGAGGCCAGGGGGGAGCTGCACTTCTACTGTGTGCTCTGCGGGCGGGGGCTGGAGATGCTGCATGGAACAACCCCCCCGGAGACACCTCCACAGGAGGCTCCCCACTAATGGGGTAGGTGTGCAGCACACCCTGCTCCTTCCTCTGTGCTCTGCCCATCACTGCAGCACCCATCCCAGCCTGCCCACTGATGCGTCCCTTCTTGAGGGGTCAGGAGTGCTTGGCTCCTTTGGAGACAGCACAGCCATGTCTCAGGTGCTCAAGGCTGGTGGTGTCCAGGGAAGAAGTAAGATGTGGTCCATCCTGGACCAGCCTGCAGCTCTCCAGGCCATGAAGGAGTGGGGTCATCAGCCCACTCTGCCCAGGAGAAGCTCTTCCTCCCCAAGGTGTGAGGGACCCATGTCCAGGTTTTGCAGCCCTGGTCCTAGGGAGGAATCTTACCAGTAAGGTGCTGAGCACCATACGCAGCCCTGGGAGCTTAAGGGCAGCAGGAGGCCAAGACCAGCCAGGTGCTGGTGTGGCGTGTGGCAGGCTGCAGCCTTGTGTGACAGCCCTGTCCCTGCAGTGCTGGGGACTGTACTGAAACAAGCGGGGACATTGATGCTTCATGGTACAGCACACTTTCGGCTGCTGCTGCTATGGCGGCCTTAGCCAGCCCCCCTTTCCTCACAGCAGCCCTTCAGTGCTGCCGCAAGGTTGGCCACAGGACCCAGCACAAGAACCTGGAGGTGGCCCCATCCCCACGTGGGGCAAGGTGCTTTTCGAGGTCAGACACACACACCATTTGTCCAGCAACAAATGTATTGGACCCAGGTATTGGGGCCTGGTAGGAGCCTCAGAAGCTCCCTGTCAGCACGGAGCCACCTTCAATAAATGGCTTGAGGGACCCAAGGCTGGTGGCTGGCTTTGTGGTGACTGGTCCCTAGTGCCACCTCCCCCAGTACTTTCCAGCCTGGCTTGCTGGGTGCTGCTGGTGTGGACGTGGCAGATGCATCCATCTCCCCTGCTGGGCACAGCCATAGGGTGTGTGTTGTCAAACCCTCAGAACTTGTGGGGAGGGGGAGGGAAAGCATCTGCATGGGGCTGAGGTGTCCCCTGGCTCCCTGCCTGACCATGGGGCAGCCCCTCGCCCTGCCAGGGAGGATGTGCCCCATCCTTCCCCTTGTGGCACATTGTCCTGGTGCCAGTCACACCGTGGCATGGCTCTTCAGTAGTGGCTCAGATCTGGCTGAGAGGAGGGAGGTGCAGTGTCGCCAGGGCGCTGTGGAACATGTCCCTCACCGCTCCCAGCAGCCGGAGGCGGGCAAACATCTGGTCAAAGAGGTGAGGGAACGGCTCCTGCAGGGAGAAAGGCAGTGACTTGGGGCTGGTGGCCATATTTCCCCTCAATGGGCTGCCTTAGATGCACTGCTGCTTCTGCACCCTGTGTATGCATCTTTGAGGGGCTAGTGTGGGCTGCATCACCCCACTGGCACTGCAAAGCCCCACAGCTGCAGTTCAGCCCCAGGGAGGACTGCATGGCCACAGCCCTCCAGCAAACAGTCCAGGACATCCAACTCACCCCCAGGATGTGGACCCGGTTGTAGTAGGAGCTGAAATCCATGCTGAGCTGGATCAGGAACTTGCACACCTGCAAAACAGAGCTCTGCTGACACAGCGGGGTCTGGCTGGCACCAGGCCCTTCCCACCCCAAGCATAGCAGGGTCAGCCCCAGGGGTGTTGTGGTCTCTTCCCTCGGTGCTGCTCCCATGTCACTCACCACAGGGTGGGCAGCACCCTGCCATCGTGTGTAGCCTTGCCCTGGGCTGGGAATGTTGGAGCAGCACCCATGCGTGCTCTGACACTTACCATCTCTGTGTTGGCTGTGATCCGGATGCCCTTGCTGGGTGGCGGCAGCTGTGCTGCCTGCTGCAGGACTTCAGGGAAGGGCAGGAGATAGTTGAAGAGCAGGAGCCACTCACCCTGTGAAAGGATTATGTGTGTGGGAGAGGGCCAGATCCATCATCATCCATCACTTAAGCTGAGGGCACACAGGTCCCCATACTCCCTTTCTCAGCACTCACCTCTTCCCGGAGGCAGGAGAAATTCAATTCTGATGCTGGTGGCAGAGGTGGGTACGTGCCTGGAAAGGAGGTGGGAGACTGTCATTGTGCCCAGAGAAGCCCCCGTAGCTCCAGGAAATAGGAACAGCCCAGGAGTGGCTGTTAGAAGGGGGTTGTGGGGCCGTTGCTCACCCCGCTCCACAGCCCGCTGGTAGGTGTCAAAGAGCGTGGCCAGCCGGGCACAGTTGTACATCACAAAGGCACCACTCTTGGTTCCCTTCGTGGAGATGCTGCTGTCTTCTAGGTCCAGAGTGATCTGAGGGCAGGGAGAAGTCACAGTCCGGGCTGTTTTAGTATTCCCACTGCCCACCTGTGCCGCTCTGCACAAACCCCTGTCTTACCTGACTCCGGTGGGCCGTGCTCAGCAGCTCAAACCTGATGGCAGCCACTGTGAGGGTATCAATCACCTCAGTCCAGGCCTCATCTGTGGAGAACAGAGGTGGCATCATGCATAGCTCGCTCCATTCCTGTGTAATGTCACCCTCAGTGACACCCCAGGCAGGAACCCCCACTGGGGCCAGGGGACTCTGGTAGAAACTGGGGACCACCACACTCCTCCAGTCCTGGCCCCCATCTGCAGGTGCTGCTCTGTGCTGCTGCCCCAGTTTAGATGCCTTCCCACAAGCAAGGTTATCACCTGGCCCCACTGTGGAGGGGAAAGGGACTACTGTGTGGGGGAGAGCCCCACTGTCTGCAGACACAGAGGTGAGGGGGGGAAACTTGTGGGAGCAGCAGAGACTGGGACAGAGCAGCATCCGTGTAGAGCCACAAAGCACACAAAGCAAAGCCTCACCTTGCGCAAGCTCCCCGTACTTCATCACAGAGGCTTCGTACATCTGGCGCTTTCGGAGCCTGGGAGGAACACAGACACTCACAGCCACCAACCCTGGGCAGAGCTGGCCCCAGAGACCATCCCAGGGCTCCCCTAGCCTTCAGGGTACTTGGGGCACCCCAGCTGCAGCAGTGACCCAGACAAGCAAAAGTGGTATAAAACCTCCATGAGCCAGGAAGTGACAGCCACACTGTGGCCAACCCTTTGTGCCACTGCCTGGAGAGCCATGAGGAAGCCACTGTGCCAGGCACAGGCTTTGCCTTTTGGCTGAGAAAGGGCCATCCCCACACCAGGGCCATCACTGATGTGTGAAGGCAGGGAGATGCCACCCTGCATCACCATCGTGCCCAGCGTCTGCTGCTGCCTTTCCTCCCAGCAGCACAGAGAGGGCCAGAAACAGCACTGCTGGTGGAGGCCACTGGGACTAGGGAGGATCCTGTAGTTCCATTCAGAACCTCCATTCCTCTTAAAACAGCCCTGAGGCCATGGAAAAGCAGAATGGAGGGACTGCACAGAACTCTGCATGCACCCACCAGCTCGCTCAGCACCGCAGTGTGGCTGCTGGTGCCAGCAGAGCACAGGCAGGTGAGCAGCACAGCGGGTGCCTCGCACACACCAACTTACTGGAAGTACTGGTCTGCCCCGATGGGCGATGAGGGGTTTGTCACCTTCACTGGCCCACAGACAAGGTGTTTCTGAAAGGGAGAAGTGAGGTGGGACTGGGGTCAAAGTCTCAGAAGCTCCACAGAAACACAGGGCAAGAGAACTGGGCTAAACCCAGCCCTGGTCTAGCTGTGTCCCTGCAGTCTTCTCCCGCCTCTCCTTAAGACTGAAATCCCAAGGACAGAGAGGCTGTTCCACCACCTGGGCAAGAGTCTGGAGGGGCCACCAAGGGAAAGGGAAGTCTCACAAGGGGGCAAGGCTGCGCCTCTGCATTAGCTGCAGGGACTGAAGGAGGCTGGCTGAGCACAAAGGTGCTGGGGGCCACAGTGAGGAGAGTGGGAGGATCCTCACCTGCAAAGCTGTGTGGGCTCCTGGATCCAAAATCCTCCAGAGCAGATCCAGCTGCTGCTGCTGGAATTCCTCCTCGCAACTCACCACGTGCACGACGCTGCAGCAGCTCCCCTGGCCTTCAGCCTGCAGCAGAGGCACAGCAGGGAGCTCACACGCCATCGCGTGACAGAAGGAAACAAGATCTCGAAAGCGAGAGGCCGGCAGCGCCACAGGATTACTCACCATGCACTGCAGAACGGTTTGCTGCAGCTCAGCCACGGACCGCAGCTTCTCCTCCGTCACTGAAAGAAGGAAGAAGCTCTCAGACACAAGGGCTTGCCACCCCCTGTCATCTTGCCCCATCAGTCTGCCCCATGCTGTCTGTGTTTCTGACTGAAACCAGACTAAAGGGGAATAAGAGGAGAAAGCAATTTGGATCTAAATGAATCATAGAATGGTTAGAATAGGAAGGGACCCTAAAGATCATCTAGTTCCAACCCCCCTGCCATGGGCAGGGACACCTCCCACTAGACCCGGTTGCTCAAAGCCCCATCCAGCCTGGCCTTGAACCCCTCCAGGGATGGGGCATCCACAGCTTCCCTGGGCAACCTGTTCCAGTGCCTCACCACCCTCACAGCAAAGAATTTCTTTGTGGTGTCTAATCTAAATCTCCCCTCTTCCAATTTAAAACTGCTACGCCTTGTCCTGTCAAATGCCCCTTATTTTCTGTAAGAACAATTGGGAAAAAAAAGAAGGAAAGAGCCCTGTTTGCAGGCAATCACCCCCTGCTGTGACACCAGAGCTGCTGTACTTGTGAGGCTCACCGAGAAGGACGTCTAGATTGGGGTCGTAGCCCTCCAGACCCTGCTGCTGCACGAAGCTCTTCAAGTCCACTTTAGAGATGATGCCCTCGGGCAACGTGGCTGTGCCCGGCGCCTGCCCACAGGCTGTGGCACAGGGGGACCGGCCCAGCGCTTGCTTCAAGGCCGAGATGGCGTCGGGGAGGTCCGAGCCACTGCAGCTGGAAGGCCAGTCGACGCGGAGCCGCCGCAGGACCTCCCGGCTCCCCTCCGCGGGGAGGGCAGGGACCAGGTGGACGCTGACCCTGGGAGAGAGGGAGAGGCGGGTGGTGGCCGCAGGGGGCCAGGCGGCGGGGCCGAGCGGTGGGCGGGCGGGTGGGGGGCACTCACCCCTGGTCACGCAGCAGCTGGGCCAGGTGGTCGGTCAGGAGGAGCGGGCGGAGGTGGCGGGGTCGCAGGGCGGCGGGGCGGCGCAGGGCCGGGCAGTGCAGCACCACCCGCCCCGCCGGCACCCCCGACGGGGACGGGAAGGACGGGGGACCCAGCAGGCGACGGAAGGCCTCGGGGCGCCGCAGCTGCACCGCCAGCCCCGCCGGCGTCTCCTGGCAGCCCCGCACCGCCAGCACCCCCGCGCCTCCCAGTGACGTCACGCCCCGTATAAGGCCAGCGGGTACCTCGAGAGAGAAGGCAAGGAAGCCTAGTCACCTGCCCGCACGTGGCCCTGCGCTGGCCCCGCCCCTTCCCTGCAGGCTCCGCCCCCTCCCTCTGATTAGTCTCCTCTGCCGGCCCCGCCCTTTCCGCTCAGGCCTCGCCCCCGCCTCTCAGGCCCCCCTCGCTCCCCGTGCCGCCGTGGCCTACCTGCCCTCCGGAGAAGGCGGCGCTCAGCGCGGCCCGCGGCGCCAGGAAGTCCCGGTGCCGCAGGTTGCGAGCCCCGCTCTCCTTCACCCAGAGCCCCGCGGGCCGCCCGAGCGCCCCGTTAAGCGCCCGCAGCGTCGCCGCCAGCCCCGGCCGGTCTTCCTCCCTGCTCGTCTCCATGGGAGCCTGGCAGCCGCTTCCGCCGCGGCAGGCCGGAAGTGACATCACCGGGCGGCCATCTTGGGGGCGGGCGAGTTGGACGGCCATCTTGGGGGTAACGGGCGCGGCGCCCGCCATGATGTGTGTGGCGAGCAGAGCGGCGCCGCCACGATGGGAGTGGCGGGCCGGGAAGGGGCGGTGGAGGCCGAGAACCGGAGGGCGTAAGACGGACCCTGACTGGAAGCCCGGTACTACCCCAGGGCGGGCAGCTCGACCTCAAGATTCCCTGGGCGCGGGGCAGGCCGGCTGAGGAGAACCCGCAGCAGTGGCAAGGTGTGGTCTGTGGTGGCGGCTGGGCTCGGCATGGTGGAGGTGGACGTATGGGCAAGGGGGTCATTCCTCACCGTGCTCCCCAGCCAGCCCCGATGCTGGGCACCCTTTGTCAGAAGAGCTGCCCTCCCACCCAGTGCCTTCCTGCTCATCATCAGCCCCGGGAGGAAGGAGGTGGAAACAATTTGATGGTGCCATTGTGGTTGTGATTACATCTGCAGAGCTGAGCTCCTCTGCAGCAGCCATGTCTCAAGCGCAGGTTTGCAGAGGGGGGGCCCACGTTGCTGCCTGGGCCCTGAATGGAGCAGGTGTAAAATCATAGCATGGTTTCAGTTGGAAGGGACCTTTAAAGGCCATCTAGTCCAACCCTCCTGCCGTGAGCAGGGACATCTTCACCTAGTCGTGGTTGCTCAGAGCCCCATTCAATCCGACCTTCAATGTTTTCAGGGATGAGACATCTACAACCTCTCTGGGCAGCCTCGGCCAGCATTTCACCACCCTCTCTGTAAAAAGTGTCTTCCTTATATCTAGTCTAAATCTACCCTCCTTTAGTTTTAAACCATTATGCCTCGTTCTGTCGCAACAGACCCTGCTAAAAAGTTTGTCCCCGTATTTCCTGTAGGCCTACTTTAGGTAGTGGAAGGGGTTATAAGGTCTCCCAAGAGCCCTCTCATTTCTAACCCCAGCTCTCTCAGCCTGTCCCCATTGTCAGGCAGAAATGGGGGGGGGAGCGGGGGGGGGTGCCACTCCCTTCCCCAGGGCTACAGGCAAAGCCACCTCCAACTCAGGGATGGTGGCAACGGCCCGTCACACACCCAGCCCTGTGCCAGCTCAGTGGGGAGCAGGTATCCAGGAAGTGCTTAAACCCTCTGCGGGCAGTGGGGAGCACATGTTCCTGGGGAGCAGGAGACCTCCCTCCCTGCCCTTCCCTTCCCTTCCCTTCCTGCCCTCCCTGCAGGGCCGGGGGGGCCATTCTGCCCGCAGGGCCCAAACCGGTTCCTCTGGGGCTTGTGTGCACGGGGGGCCAGGGCAAGGGCAGATCCTGGCAGCACAGCCCGTCGCATGGGCTCTGCCAAGAGTGAAGCAATCCTTTCGGGGCTCCATGGGCAGCTCTGCAGCCAGTGAGCAGTGTGCAGGGGACATGTCCCACAGATGGGGGTGGCTGTGTCCCCCCCTGGCAAGGGCAGGGCAGGGTCATGGCCCGGTGGGGTGCTCCCTGCACCACCCACAGCCAAGAGGTGATCTGAGAATTGCTGCTCACACCAGACCAACTACTGACTGTCCGCAGGGCAGGAGCTGCCCAGGACCCCTGCCTGCCCAGCCAGGGTGTGTGTGTGTGGAAACACACCAGCGCGGGCTGGGAGCATGCTCAGACCTTGTGCCACTGCTCTGAGGGCTCCAGGCTGGATCTGTCCCCATCCCCACAGTGCTGGGGGTCCCTGCAGGTAGCCCAGGTGTGGCCCAGCAGCATGGTGGCCCAGGGTGGTGGTGGGGCTTCTTGGCGGTGCTGAAAGAGCTTTGGACAGACACGACATCCCCGATGGCTCTCTGGCTGCCTGCTCAGCGGGAGTGATCGTGTCATTCCAAAGCCGTCTCTCTCTTGGGGACCGATCCTGCCTGGGCACCACTCGCCCCAGCCAGCTCCGGGGAAGGGCTGGGGGGGCTGTGGAGTGCCCAACGTAGGCTGATGGTGGCAGGAAGTTTGCACGGCATCTTGTGACCCGTACTGCCCTGGCACAGGTGGCCACATCCGTCCTGTGGCCAGCAGCCGGGGCCAGCGCTCAGCACGCTCGTCCCGGCGGTTAGTCCTCAGGAAGCCAGCTGCTATTTTTAGCTGTCAGTGGCACGAGACCACCAGAGAGCCCCTAGCCCCGGGTTGGGGGGGGGGAGCTGAGCCATGAGGCTGGGCACCAGTGATCCCTCATTCCCACACACCCCTTCTCCCAGTGTAGCCCCTATGCACTGCCCCAGCGGAGGGATTGGAGGGGGGTGAGCAGCTCTTGCCCCTTGTGAGGCAGCATGGGGGAGCAGGGTGGGGGGCGAGGCGGGGGCGGGAGCGCGGGTAACGAAACCCCAGGGCAGCTGGGCACAGCGGGGACAGCTGCTTTTGGGATTCCGTTGCCCGCGCCGGCGCAACAGAGGGACGGGCATGGGGGCCACCGCCATGCCACCCCGTCCCTGGGGCAGCCAGTGGGCCAAGGAGGGGAGAGCGTGACTTACCGGCAGGGACAGGGGCGGAGGAGCTGCACAGGGGCCACGGCCAGGCTGGTTGTGGCGGGGGGGTGCCGGGAGAGGCTGGGGTTGTGCCGTGGGCCGGGTGCCAAGGGGAGGGCGGCGCAGCCGAGCCAAAAGGAAACGGCTCCGAACAAAGCCCCGGTGGGGCTGGAGCATCTGGTGCCAGCCCGGCAGCCCCCGGAAACCCGAGCCGTCCCCGAGGGAGGGCACCCGCCCCGGCACCTGCGGCACGGCATGGCCCCCCACCGCCATCAGCGCCGACAGCCCAGGCGCCAGCCGCGGGGGGAAGTGAAACCGTGCGGGGAACCCCGCCGGCCCCACGCGGTGCTCAGGCGGTGCTCGCCCAGGGAGGACCCGCCGTCGAACGAGGGTGCCCCTCCGTGGGTGCCAGTGATGGCGGACACCTCCCCACCCCGGTGGCGGGAAAACTCCCGCTGCTGACACCGGGCAGCTTCCCGGTAACCCCTGGGGTGTCGAGGCTCTGGCCGACCCCGGCTGGGTGGCACGGGGTGGGAGACGTGTGTCCCCAGCCCCAGGGCACCCCCCTGCGTCCCCAGTCCCCTGCCCACCACCTGTCGCACCGGGTGCGGCACAGAGGAAAGGGGGAACCGGGACTCGGCAGCCCGCAGGTTTGGGGCACGGAAGTCACGGCGGCGGTTCAAGGGGGCTAAGCCCGGCTGGCAGCAGCCACTCCACGGCGGGGACACGCCGTGCCAGGGGCATAGGACCAGGGCAGAGCCGTGCCGAGCCCCGGGGCACCGGCGGGACCAGGTGGGCAGCGGGGACCCCCGGGCTCCCCTTGCACCCCGGGGCCGGGCGCAGGGACCGGCGGGCACCCCGCGGCTGCGGGACGGGAGCGCAGCCAAGCCCCGGTCCCGCTCCCTCCCGCCGCCCGGCCCGGCCGCCCGCGGGGTGGCAGGGACCCCGGGACTGGGAGCCGCCCGCTCCCCTCTCACCTCCGGCCCCGCAGCCTCCGGCGCAGCAGCCCGGGCCGGTCCGCGGCCCTCTCGGCGGCGGAGATCGGGGCTCCGCGGGCGGGACCCACCCTCCGCCGCCGGAGCAGGGCCGAGGCTGGGGCAGCGCAGCCCCTCACCCGCCGCGCCGCTCCCCGCCCCGCCGCCGCTTTCGGTTTCGCTCCGGCGCCGGCTGCAGCCCGCCCCGGGAACACCATGTCGGGGCGGGCCCGAGCCCGGGGGAGAGGGGGGGGGGGGCTGTGGGTGTGAGGGGGTGTGTGTATCCCTTCCCGCCGCCCCCCGGCAGAAGAGGGCAGCCCTGGGCCGGCTCCGCTCCCGCCCCCGGTGCCGCTGTCCCAGCCCGGTGGGGCCGGGGCTGCCCGCAGCGCCTGGCGGCGGCCGCCAGGGGGCGTGCGGGGGTGGGGGGGGGAGGCGGGGCGCGCGCTGAAGGCGGGGCCGCTCTCCGCTTCCGGCGGCCATGGCGGTGGCGGCGTTGCGGCTGCTGGGGCCGGCGGCACGGCGGGCGGCGGCGGGGTACGGGCACGGGCACCGGGGCTGGGCGGGGGAGAGCCCTGTGGGACGGAGGCCGGGGGCGCGCGGGGGATCGCTGTGAGGCTGCTGTGGGTGGCCGTGGGGTGGCCGTGGGGCTCCCGGTGAAGCTGCTGTGGAGTGGCTGTGGGGACGGCCGTACGTCTCACTGTGGGGTGTCCGTGGGGATCGCTGTGGGTCCGCTATGGGGTGGCTGTAGGGGTAGCCCTGGGGCTCCCTGTGGAGCTGCTACGGGGTGGCTGTAGGGCTGGCCATAGGCCCCACGTGTGCGAGCTGCTCCCCGTCCCCGCAGGGTGCCATGCCGGGCTCACCGCCTCACACCCGCGGACGACGAGCTCTACCAGCGGACGAGGGTGACCGTGCTGCAGCCGGACTCTCCCAACACCATGTTCATCGAGGGCTACACCAGCCGCGGCTTCACCATCAACGGGGACCTGGTGGTGGGGCCCTGCGCCATCCTGCCCCGTGCCATCCTCCAGTGGAATGTGAGTACCTGGCGGCAGGACAGGGACCCCCACCCTGGGGTTGGGGGGGGTGGGGGGTGTCTGCCCCACTCATTTCCCTCGGTGTCCCCACAGGTTGGCTCCTACAGGGACATCTCAAATGAGAGTCTGTCACTGTTCCGGCTGCTGGAGCCCCAAATAGGTACGTGGAGTGGCTGAGGCCCTGCACAGCTCTGCCCAGCCCACCCCGCAGCACCCTGCCAGCATTTCAGAAGAAGGAGCTGCTCTCTGCCATCCCTTTCCTTAGATGGAGGGGCAGGGGGCAGGAGGGACACAGCAGGGCATGTCTCCCCCTCATTTGGGCTGCTGTGTGGGAGCTGTGGGTCCCTGCAGGGAGGGTAGGTCTGGGCCGATGCAGCCTGAGTGTAGCCCTGCTCTCACCCCTGCCTGCGGTTGTGTCCTGGTTGCAGAGATCCTGGTGCTGGGCACTGGAGACAGGGTGGAGCGGCTCCACCCTGCCGTGCTGAAACAGATACGGGAGTGCGGGATCGCTGTGGAGGTGCAGGACACGGTGAGGAGATGGGTGTGCAGGCAGCACCCCAGTGAAGGGGGAGCACCCCAGTGAAGGGGGAGCTCTGCCTGCTCGGGGATGAGCTGGAGCGAGGGGGGTCTTGTGCCCCATAGGGAGGGCTGTGTTTCCTGCTGGAGGACAGGGTCTTTTCACTCCCTCCCTGTTTTCTTTCGCAGCCAAATGCGTGTGCGACCTTCAACTTCCTGACAAGTGAAAAGCGCCTGGCAGCTGCTGGCCTCATCCCTCCACGGGGCACCTACACGGGGATGTAGGTGCTGCCTGAGGAGGCTGCGGGCTGAGCGGCTCATCCCTTGCCTGCCTGAAGCCCCCGAGTGTCACTGCCCTGTGTGCAGAAATGCTTTGGACTCAGTGGAGACCAGCTGTGGCTGGGTGGTGGCTTTGTGCACAGGAGGGTGCTGTGAAATGCATGGGCTTGGCTCTGCCCCAGAATCCCTGGCTTCTTGGCCTCATAGCCCAGCCTGGGCTGGGGGCTGCAGGGCATGGCACGAGGCGTGAGCGTTGCTGGCAGCACTGCAGCTCTGCCCAGTGCCTTGGCAGCAAGAAGCTGTGGCCCCAAGGCAGGGCAGAGGCTGGTGAGTGAGCTGCATAACTCCCGGGCACGTCTGGGGCTCCACAAGGAAAATACATGTAAATCAGAAATACAAAGCAATTGCGTGGTGCTTAATGTGCAGCAGAGCAAGGCTGCAATGCACCCATGGGGTGTGTGTTCTCACCCCTCCATGGAGCTGGCCAGGCTGGCGGGGCTGTGGGTCACCTCCCCAACACCTCCCTGGGCAGCATTGGGTGCCACTGGCCAGCAGCTCCCTGTGCACAGCCAGCATTGGCAACTGGTGTCTCCCAGCTGGCGCTGGTGAGCCCTGGGCTGTCCCATGGGGTTTTGTGCCACCACGCCAGCCCCTGTGTGCCTTGTGAAGCCTTGAGCTGTGGTCAGTCCCAGGGTGCTGCACCCCATCTCCCTGCAGGCTCAGAGCTCAAGCAGGGGACACAGAGAGGGTCACTGTCCTGTCCCCACCCCCACCATGCACTGGCTGATGGTCACAGGAGCCACCCCTGGAGCTGGTGAGGTACCTAATTGCAGCCTCCTGCCCCAAACCCAGCCACCTCCATGGCCCAAGGAGGGAGGTGTGTGTGGCTGCAGTCCCCAGCCCTGCAGCAGCCTGTGGGCTAGCTTTGTTAATGAGCCAGGTGTATTAATGAATGTTTGCCACTAGCATGATTATGTTGCAATTTGAGGCTCTGATTTTAGCACATGTAAATCTGACATTGCCAAGCTATGGAGTGATTTATTTATAATTATTTTTTTTTTAGTCAACAGTATTAGCAACACAAAACACTGATAGTAAACACAGGCTCTTCAGCTGGAGTGACAGTTGTGTGTGTTGGAGGGAGCTGACACACATGTAAACTACCTTTGGCACCTGGTGTTGCAGGCACAAGGGGGTGCAGGGACAGCGTGGGACCTTCAGGGAAAGCAACAGTAGGGAAGGAGAAAGGTGCATTGGTGGGACAGTACAGGTCCAAAGGCCCCGTGTGTGCCAGCAGCTGTAGCACAGATCATTTCCAGGGGTGTCTGGATGGGTGTGCACAAACATACACAAGCACCTACATGATTGTCATTGCCCCAGCTGGGACATGCACAGCCTGGCAGCGGCTGCTGCTGGGTTGAGCAGCTCCCAAAAATCTATTTGCTCTCTTGCCCCATAGGCACTTGTTTTCTGCTCTGAGGAAGGTGTGTTTTTTTTTTTTTTTATAAACACTCCCACGCTGCATTGTTCACTCAACCCTCCCAAGGAGCTGTCACCTCCCCCCACAGAGGAAGTGTCCCTTCTGGGGCCAGAAAGCAAAGGAAGATCCAGGGAAGGCAGAAAAAGGGCAGTACAGAAGGAAGAGGGGCTCTGGGCTGACACCAATTGCACATCTTTTCCTCTTTTATTGTAAAACACGGCCAACACGTGCAAGGCTCCAGGCGCCAACCCAGCACCCCTTCTCCTGGGTGGTAGGTGGGCCCTCTCGGGTAGTGATGAAGCAGCCAAGGGACATGGGGAGCTCCAGGCAGCCCACAGGGTAATGGCACTTCTGCAGCAAGAGCAGCTCCCGCACGGGGTGGCGCAGGGCTGAGTGGCACGATGACAGACACAGATGGACCCCCCTTCAGAAGAGGCGCTTCTCATACCTGTGAGAGGAGCAGCAAACGGGAGAGCCCTTTTACTGACCCACCTCACCCAGGGCAAGGAGCAAAAGGCACAGTCAGGGAGGGCTCCCAGCCTGGCAGCCCATGGTGGGAAGAGCCCCGAATCGCTGGCAGCGAGCAGCTCACCAGCTTGTGCCCTGCTGCAAGAGGAGCACTGGCCCGGGACAGGCTGGGGCTCAGCCCAACTGAGCAATGGCAACCCAGTGCCCACCCCAGGGAGATAGGGGTCCTGCCAGCAGCACTTACGAATGGAGGCCATGCACCCCTCCTTCCACCTGGGCAGACGTCGTCCTCTTCTCAAACTTCAGCTCTCCCGAATACATCATGGCTCTGAGGGGGAAGAACACACGTCACAAGCTAGCTGGAGTCCAGGCAAGACAGTGCTCCAGCTGGAGCAGCTGGGAGCAGGGACACTGGTTCCAGAATGGTCTTTGCTGTGCTTCTAAGAGCCAGGCACAGTGAGGTAACCCCCACATTTTGAGCCCAGTCAGCTGAATATGTCACAAGAGACCAAGCTTCTGCATCCCTGGGGCTGGCAAATCTATAACACAGTGGCCGCTAGAGATGATGGAAGAGGGCTATAGTGAGGTCAGACCATGATGAACACACCACAGCATGGATGCAGCTTGCCCAGAGACCCCAAATGGCATCATTGTGAGAAGAAGCACTCACCGGACTTGGGTCAGGCTCTTGGCACCAATATCCTGGCAGGAATGCTGGATCCCAGCAATCAGGTACGGAATGAACTTGTGGATAGAGCCCTTGTCCTGCACTGCGCCAGAGACCCCCTGGGCCACTTTGATTTTGTCTGTCTCACTGCATGGAAGCACAGATCAAAGAAGTTTGTGAAGCAGAATCTCGATCTGCTTGATCTGCTGCCCAAAAGCACCATCTCTTACCTGAAATACCGGTTCTGGCTGCCTAAGTTCTTGTCCATGGCATCTAGTGAGCCCATGCCACGGTATTTCTTCAGCCTAATTCCATCCGAGAAGAAGTATTCACCTGGGGCCTCCGTGGTGGCAGCCAGGAGAGAGCCCATCATCACTGGCACAAGAGATCATCAAGAGCAGCACATCAGCAGCAGGAAGGCTGTGCCCGCAAAACCCCTCAGGGTCCCTTGGCACAGCGCCGAGCTGGACCCCTCCACACCTCCAGCCACCTACAGGTGTACGCCCTCGTGCCCAGAATCAAGTGCCATGGAGAAACCCTTCCCAGAAGACACCCTAGGACATGCACGACGTGGCAGCCCCACGCGCTGCTCACCTGTGGAGGCCCCGAGCGCAAGGGCCTTTGCGATGTGCCCAACTGTCTGGATCCCTCCATCTGCGATCACAGGGACGCCGAATCTCCTGGCGTATTCGGACACCTTGTACACTGCCGTGGCCTGGGGGCGGCCGCACGCCAGCACTGCAGGCGGGGAGAGAGCGGAGAAAGGGTCAGCTCCCACCCGCCACAGCCTTCCCTCCCCAGCAGGCCCTTTAGGCTTCCAACACACACATGCTCCAGCACTGGGGAACGCACAGATCCCTGGATGCTCCTTCCCTAGGCAGAGTCGCAAGAGAAGCGGATGCCCAGGAGATGCCTGCTGGGACATCCTCATGGCCCTCGACTCCAAAAAGCTGTGGGTGACCTTGGGACCGGGGTCTTTGACCGAATGCCTGGGATCAGCCCAGACTCACGGCTCATCCTGGTGCAGAGGAGACCTGTGGGGAGCTTGGGAAGGAAGCAGAGCAGATTCCAAAAGCCCCTCTCCAGAGCATCCCTAGCCCATAGCCATGTCCCACCGCTTGCTCCCTCCTAGCAGCACCAGACCCCTTCCCGGTATACCCAGCAGCTGCATGATGTGCTGCTTGCGCGGGAAGGCAGCTGGCTGGGAGAGAGCTGGTATGTATATATATGTATAGATCTATTTTTATATATATATATATACATCTGCACACACACACACAAACACACATGCAGCAGTGGAAAAGGAAAGGGGCAGGATGATTTGATGGCTTACAGGAAACAATTTAGGTTCCTGCTCTGCAACACAGCAAGGACTCGGTCAAGTTTAGCTGCCCCATGGGAAGGGAGTTATTAGCTTTAGATTTACCTGCTCTTCCCAGTCGCTAGCGGTTAAAGGCTTCCCGTGGCACGAGGGGAAAACCAGCACAGGGCACGTCTTGTAACACGTTTGTCAGCCACAGGCATGCAAGTATGCTGGGATAAGCTTCTCTCGGGGGTACTCTCCCCTTCCCCACAATTAACTGGAAGCCTTTTCTCCAGTCACGGTTAGTCCGATACACCGCGTAAGATTATGGCCATGCAGGATTAGTACTTCAGAGCGTGAACTCCAGGGGTGGTTTATCCTGCCTGGCAGCAGCGCTGGCAGTGCATGTCCCTGGCAGAGGTTTGCCGAGGCCGGGAGTCTGCCCCTTGCTCCGCTCCCAGTGCTCAGCAGCAGCTGCTGAGAGAGAGACAGAAGCCAGACTCCGGGCTGCAATCATGAAAGAACTGTTTGGGTTTTTTAATTGAACAAAACTCGGCGTTAAGCTAGGGCTCAGCCAGCCAGGGAGAGTCTGCCAGCTAGAACACAAACGTCGTTAGTCTTAAAGAGAGGGTCTCGCTCGGTACCACAATGCTAAAGGCCACATCGCGGCCACAAAACGCCGCAAGGAGAGCTCTGTGGAGAGAAGCACCTGATTCTGGAGGTCCAGAGCCCAGTGTCTGCGGGATCATGCTGTAGACAGCGCAGGGCCCACAGAAACCTCACAACAGTGGCCACGGAGACCAGCCCTTTAAGGAACAGCTTGGCTCAGGGCCCCTGGGAGCATCGCACCGTTCCGACTGTCCCAGTGCCCAGCGCCACAGCTTCAGAGCACAGGCTTCCAAAGCAGGGTTCAGAGCGCACACACGCCGAGTGGTCAGGGTGAGGGGTTTGTCTTTTTTAGTGCATCTGCAAAGGGTGGCCCTATGAGATCAGCTGCTAGAGAAAACCTTCCGGGATCTTCAACAGAAACTTCTTTCCCTTTGAGGTCCATCAAAACCAGGGAGAAAGGGGAAAACCCAAGGCTCACCTCAGGTGGCTGCATGATCCAGCAGCGCCACAGCAGGACAAAGCAGACAAAGCTGCAGCCTGTGCTGGGCAGGGGAAGAGCCCTTTCTCTCCACAGGAGGATCAGGGGTCAGTGGGGAAAGACATGGTTCTGGTACATAGCTGCCAAGGTGGCCATAAGCAGCTAAATCCCTCTGTAACCTCAGGGGAGGTCGCTCCAAGTGAAGCTTGGCCCCACAACTGAGGCCAGATTTAGAGCAGGATCGAGGATTGCTCAGGGATCACTTCCCACCACTGGATCAGCAGGGACATGCCCAGCTAGAGATCCAGGAGGTGCAGCTGGAAAGCTCAAGTCAGGCTCCTGAATTGGATTTTGGAGTGGAGGGTGGCCGAGCCTGAGTGCCCTCAGCTTTGACAATTCAGACCCTGCTTTAGGAATTCAGAAAGGCTTCTCAGCTTCCATTTCAGATTCAAAACCAGTATCCAAAGCCACAAAACCCCAAGTGCATCTACAGCTAAATTATTCTCAAACAAGCAGTAGGGCCATGTGCAGCCAAATCAGGGTCCTGCTTCAAGACACATAATTAGGGTTGGGAACAGGGCAAGTGACTTACTATAGGTGCCCGTGACAGTAGAAGGGCATTTGGGGCTGTGGGACTTTAGGTCTGGAGGGATCTTTGGAGCAGCTAAACAAAAACAAACACACACATTTTAGAGACAGAAGAACAGCAGCAGAACAAAGGACCCCAGCAGTGACCTGCCACTAGGCAGAGCATACGGTGTGGGACAGAGCTGACCTTGCAAACCCTTCCTAGCCCGAGCCAAGCCAGAGGCCAGATCCAAGCCAACCAGGCCCGGCTGTGCACAGCGCATGCTGGCCCTGCCCCAGCAGCCATCCAGAGAGGTGACCCCCCCTCCCCTAATCCCAAAAGCCAGAGTTCTTGCCCTAAAAGGGCCAAAAACCTGGGGAAGAGTTTTGCAACAACATCTCCTGTGAAGCGCCACATTCTACCTCTGCTCCTTCCCCAGAACCAGCACTCAACCCCACCTCCCGCAGCAGCTGGGAGAGGCACCTTCTGGAGATGTTCACCACGCTGTGGAAGAGAGCATGCCTCAGCAGTTCCTCTGCCTCAGAGCCAGAGGAGGACGCGCGTCCTGATTCTGCTCTGGCTACAGAAGCGTCAGCCCAAGGACATCACAGCGTCCCTAAAAAGGTCACCCGACACAGCCTGTCCCCACTGGGAAACCCCCGCAGCCACTGCTCCCATGGCAGGCAAAGCAGGGGCACAGCCCAGGCCCAGGGCGGCTCCAAGGCTCCCCGTGGGAATCGGCAGAGCTAACACAGCACCTTTGGCCATCAGCTACCCTCTCACTGCCTCCCAGGGCACGGACCAAGGAGCAGAGCAGAGAAGGGCTGTGTTCGTGGGCTGCAGTGCCTTGTGCCACCGCTCTGCACCTCACCTGCCGGGCGCAGGACACCAGGACTGAGCCTGTCCCCAAGGCAGGCCCCGGGGACACCCCTCTTTGCCTTTTAGTTAAGGGTGACACGGCCTCTGCCCTGCAGAAGCTCCGACTGACTGCAGAGACAACGGCAGCCAGAAATCCCATTTCGGCCTGGAGATGGCAGAAAGGCATGGAGCCCAGCAGACCCATTCCAAAGCATCACGCACGCCGCTGCCAGGGGGAAGGAGAGCGCAGACAGCCCAGTGCCCGTCACCCGCCAGCGCTGGGGATCCGCTCAGCCCCTCTCCCTGCAGAGCTGCCCGCCAGCCCTGTCCCACACCGAGCCAGCGGCTCCTCTTGGGCAAAGCCACACCAGCCACAGCTGCTCTGCTCAGCCTCGGTCAGTTCTGGGGAACACCTTTGCTGCTGCTGCTGCGTGACCCATGAAATGGGGATGTCCTGGACGAAGGGGGTGAAATTCGGCTTGCTGTTTGTTAGACACTGCCCTCGTAACGGGAGAAATCCATCCCGGCTATGCTGCTTTTCAGCAGGGAACCTCTACTCAACAGACGTCTTCAGCCTATTTAGGAGACGGCTGATCTCTCTCACCTTCCTGTGTGATGCAGATGGAGCCACTGCCCATCCCGACTCTGAGGGCATCGACCCCTGCGTCAATGAGGTTCTTGGCCTGAGCAGCAGTCACAACTGTGGGGAGCAGAAACTGGTTTGAGGAGAGACAAGCAGAATTGCACGCGATGCTGCTCTGCCCTGGCCCTTCCCCATGGCTGCCAACATCCCCTTCCCAGGGCAGCAGCCGTACACCAGTGCCTGAGCCAGGCCTGGCTCTCCACTGCTGCCAGTTAGCTCCTGTCCCCAGTGCATGAGATGACACCGGTCCTTTAGGCTACTCTGTGACACACTTAACAGCCAAAGGCTGAGGTAGCAGAGGTCACCACATGGTGCCAAGCACTCTTTGGGTCACACCAGGTAGCAAGGGCAGAGTACAGATTAAGAGCAGCACCAGTTACACACCCGTCAGGTAAAGACAAGGACTGCTGAACTCTGCTGTCAAGAGGCAGGGAAAATTTCCACTAGATTTCCATATTAAGCAATATTCATTATTATTATCCAAAATTTTAAACTGGTGTGTAAAAGAGGCTAATGTACAGGCTGTACAGACTCTACATAATGTACAGACTGTAGCTCACTGTGCTGCAGAACAAAGGTTTCAAAACACCTGCAGCTGTGGGGGCAGCAGGGTATTGCCCTGTGTCTGCAGAGCGCTCTCACTCTGCCCCACAAGCCAGAGGGAACCATTTCAAGTTCACAGACATTTACCAAGAGGATCATTTCATCCACATCCCTGCAGCTCCCTCTACGTCTAAGCAACAAACCTACTTTAAAACAAGAACAGTCTTCAGCGCATGCCTACCGTTTCCTCCAATAACTTGTAGGTTGGGATATTTCTCCTTAATGTATTTTATCATATTGATCTGGAAGATGGAGTTCCCCTGAGAGGAATCCTGCAACAGAAAGAAAACAGATCTCAACCAGAATTTCTGCAAAAGATTATGAATAGAGCTTCAGAAAAGCCTCAGATCTTCACTCTGCTCTGGGGTCTCTGCTAAGCTGGCTGTGTGGGCAACCTGACACCCCAAACTGAGCACAGACCCAGAGGAGAAGCTGCCTCCAAGAAAGTAACATGCCTTCCCCATGCAAGGCAGTTTATTGTAAAGACTTCAAACTTAAATCCTGCGGCTTCAATAGAAGGCAACAACCAGCACATCTGGCTGCGTGTAAGAACCGTCTGGTGGGTAAGACACTGTCAGCCCTGTCTCAAACTACAGGTGAAACACTGAACATTCCTGGTGACACCCCTAAGGGCTGGCGGGGGATGCACCTCTCCCTGCCACGCAGCTGAAATACTAGATGTTGGCCACCGAGGGCTTGGGCCCTGCCAGCCCCCGTGACCCGGGCAGCTTGCTGTGACTGTTAAACATTTCCAGCTGTGATGCTGCTCAGTCACGCTCTAGGAGCGCGGTGGATTCGCAAGCAAAGGATCGATGAGAAATCAATGTGCTTACACACAGACAGCGGCTGTCGTGCCTGAAAGCACGGGCCAGAAGGGGAGAGGAGCAGAGCAGCCCCGGGGTGAGCACTCCTCTACACCAGGCAGTTAAGGGAATAACACAGCAACAAACACCCCACAGTCGAAGGGAAACTGTGAGAAGCCAAATATTCAAAACGAGTAGGGAACATCAGAGAGGATGGCAGCAGGCTGCAAGAAGCATCTGTAGAAGACGCTGTAGTAACCGAGAGCGTTTCTCTTCTCAGCCTTCAGGGCTTTGATGCTACAAACCCACCCAAGGCTGAGTAAGTTCCCAGGCAAGAAGAATCCCTCTTATTTGAGGACTTCAACCTGAATGAGACTGAGAGGTCAGCAATTTGTCACACTGTAACAAAAAAGGGCATGTAAGGAAGACAGCAAGTGCCATGCTGCTGCCCCACTGCCAGAGGGGTTCATCTAAACCAGACCCTCAACCCACCCAACGCCCCCAGGCCAGTCGATGCCTGTGGGTGGCTCACCAGCACTACTGCATCCACGCCAGCCTGCACCAGGAGGTCCAGCCTGTACTTGTCATCTTCGTGGGTCCCGATCGCAGCACCACAGAGCAGCTGCTTCTTAGAATCCTTAGAAGCCAGGGGGTAGTCCCTGTTCTTCTTGAGATCCGTGCGGGCAATTATAGCCACCAGCTCGTCATCTTCATTAACGATTGGCAGCTTGCCTTGAAACAAACAGAAAGAAGATCACTGGAGATTCCTGCAGGAGACAGAGGCGAGGCTGGAGCAGCATGGCAGAGCAGCAGCAGCATCAGGCAGGTGGCAACTGGCACAAGGTGGAGACTCAAAGAGGTGTGTTACCAAATACTGCTTGGCCACGGACACCAGCAGCCCTGGCTCTAGAAACAGAGCAATGAGTTTGCAGGGCTGGAAAAGGACTCAGTATCCCCACATACAGAAAGAGTATCTCTTTTAATAATTAGATCCACGACACTGTGTTAAAAGTCAAACTACCAAACCCTGACAGAGCTGAACTGGGTGCCAAAATGTGAAGGCCAGGACAGAAAATTGAAGACGTGTGGCTGGACAGCCAGGCAGCTCTTCAGCTCCTGGACTGCCAAGAATCCCTCAGCTTCAAACATCTCAAAACAGATTTGAGATGAACGCATGTGACCTCTGTACTCTGGCAGAGGGCTGCGGGCACTTTCTCCTCACTGTCCTCTCCTCACTGTCCTATCCTCATGCTGGAACACAGCCTTTCCATGTTCCACCCACGTACGAACGTGTGCCCACTTCCACCCACTGCTGCTCCCAGCCCAGCGCTTCCGCAGCTCTCCCTCGCGTCGCAGATGTTCACAGGTACCTTTTTTACTCCTTTGCAGGATTTCATTCGCTTCTTTCAACATTACACCAGCCGGGGCCACAACAAGATCCTCCCGCTTTGTCATAATCTAGTGGGAGGGAGAAAATAAGAAGTCACAAGAACTCCTTCGCACTGATCTGGAAATATCAAACCCCTCTGCCCACGTGAAACGCTCCACAGCAGCCATGTGGGAGTGCTCTACAGACAAAGGAACCTACAGCACAGCAACAGGCATGCAGAAACACACAGGAACAGCCTCCAACGGGCTGTCCCTGTGCAAGCAGCAGCCATCAGCCCCCAAACCCATCGGTGTAGTGAAAACAAGAGATGGCAGAGGGCATCAGCAGGCCGAGGGAGAGCACCTAGAAGCAAGGAATGACTCTCAGATGACCCATGTTTGGGATGTCACCCAAACAGCCCTCCCCTTTAATAGAGCACGGGCAAATAAGGGCTGGAGACACCTCCAGAGTCCCATGCTGTTCTGGCAGAAACGCTACCCCCAAGCTCGTTTTTGGGCAGCAATCCCCAGTACACAGGCTCTGGAAGGGCTCTGCCCAGAATAACCCACCGCTGCTGGCAAGGTCAACGGGGCAACGGAGTCACTTCAGTCCAAACAAACACACTCACCCACGCTCGCTCTGACAAACAAACACCAAAACACTGTGGAAAGGCAAGGGGCAATGGACACAAGCTGGAACATCTGACTTGGTGCACAGAAGAAAGCTTTCACCACGGCAGTGGTCAAATGGTAGAAGAGCAGCCCAGTTGAGGCAGTGAAGTCTCCGTCCTTGGAGAGGCAGACACAGCCCCACACAACCTGCTCCAGCTAAATGTGCCTCAAGTGCAAGGTTTGACAAGGGACCTCAAAGTCCCTCCCTGGCCCTGGCCACAGCATTCTGCGATTACAAACTTGATGTGGGATGTTTTCATAAAAGGTTACACCAAGAAGGCCAGGAAAAGCTAAAAGGGAACACTCTCTAACCCTCAGGTAAGATAGATTAGTTGCACACAGCAAAGAAAAGAGGGAATGTTTTAGTTATCTATACCACAAGAACAGACATTTTGCTTCAGTAAAGAGGTTCAGCCTGTCTGCATCCACCCAAAATCCTGTCTGTGACAGAACCCACATCTCAGGAAAAGCCTGAGGAATGACAGACTACCCCAACACAATCCCTAAGCCTGTGGGATCCATGAGCTTCCCAAGCTACAGGAGACCCATGTGTTTAGCTGGATGGCAACAAACAGTTCAGCAAGATGACTGCTGGATGGCAAAGTGGGGCGAGGTCTAGGATACATTCATCTCCTCAGCCTTGCCTGGTGACAGGGAGAAGCACCAAACGCTCACAGCAGCAAGTTTCCCGCTTCGCTGCACTGAATGATCCACGTAAAGGATGAGAGGAGATTCTTATCTGGCTCCTCTGAATGGGCCAGCATCACTTCAAAGGGCCATGTGCACTTCTATAACCTACTCCTGGTTTAAGATTCTCGTTACAGGTATTTATAGGCGATTTCAAACCAAACAGGGATGAGCATGTGATAGCAGGTTTGGTCAGCAAGAGCTAAAAATAGGTGTTGAGTCAAGAGCAGAGCCTGGCCAAGAGGCACTGGTGGTGTAACCTGACAGGGCCACAGATCTACGGTTACACAGCTCCAGTAACAGCAATGCCAGAACTAACAGGAATCAGCATCGGCATCGCAGAAAACGTTCTCCTGTTGGAAGGGAGTTTGAGAGTGTAGTGCTATAAAGGCGAAACTGCCAGTCTCTGACTTCAGGGGGTTATTTTAAAGAGCAAGCAGCCTAGATGAGGCACACAGGGGAAAGCAGCCCAGAAAAGGAACACTGTCACTCGGAGGGCCTGCTGGGCACAGCGCAGCTGCTACACCCCTGGCCAGTGCCAGCACCCTACGTGGCACCACAGCAGCAGCCAGGAAACAGCAGGAATTAATGACTGAAGCAGGGGAGAGCACCAGCTGTAGAGGATGGCTTCCACAACACTGAAAGGTAACCCCACAGGAGGAGTCACGCGAACGCTAACTGCGGGGCCACCCTCCCGCATCCGCCCTGCAGGACTCACAGGGAGAGCATAAATGAATGAGACGTTCCCTCCTGGAAATACAGTTAAAGATGGACCCGCAGAGCTAATGTGGAGCTGCTCCCTCCTGCTGGCGCAGTGTCCCCACAGCCACGCACTCACCCTTCTCCTTATCACAAGCCACTCCGCGTCCTAACGCAACGCTCGCATCCATCAGCGCCCACGAGCCCTCCTCACCTCGCCAAGGGGCAAGTCGTGCTCCGACTCTTTCAGGAAATCAATATCTCGAGATGAAATGATCCCAACCAGCTTGCCCCCCATCTTCCCATTGTCCGTGATGGGAATCCCACAGAATCCGTGACGAGCTTTTGCTTCGAACACATCTCGCACTCGGTCGTTGGGGCTCAGCACCACGGGGTCTGTGATGAATCCTTGCTCATATTTCTGAAAAGAAGCAGATTCAGCAGCCAGGCCGAGCAGCCACCACCAGGCCGGGCAGAAGCTGGACACGTGCCTAGTGGTTACTGCAGCCGCCCACAAAGGTCTGTAACCGCCCCACCTGGCCATGTGCTCA
>JAOTQQ010000003.1:5752837-5787953 GCA_026546715.1 Gallinago undulata | reverse complement strand
TGGGTAGGTTTTCCTTTAGATTCTTTTAAAGAGAAGAAGCCTAAAAGGGCTTCATAACTACACCAATAAAAAACCAAAAACTTAGGCATCTCCTTTAGTGTAAAAGTCTGTACAATTTATCTTTGCTTGTCCCTCCCCCGTCACCCCGCCCCACCCCTTCTGAGCCAAGAAGGATGCCTTAGTGCATGGTGCTGGCATCAGCCACGGCAAGAGCTTCCTGAATCTCTCGTATCACCAGGATCCGGGTGAGCATCTGCTCCATCTGCTCTCTGCTGATCGGCTGGATGGAATACCAGATAGGGCTGT
The DNA here is from genome assembly GCA_026546715.1 of Gallinago undulata. Classification (NCBI taxonomy): domain Eukaryota; kingdom Metazoa; phylum Chordata; class Aves; order Charadriiformes; family Scolopacidae; genus Gallinago; species Gallinago undulata. The sequence continues at coordinate 5,787,647 of JAOTQQ010000003.1, read as the reverse complement.
TGGGGGCCACCACTGGCTCCGGTGTCAAGTAAAACGTGTCATTCCGGCCTTTCACACTCTGGGGGCTGTGTGAGGAAGATCAGAAATAACCAGACTAACAGAATGTCCTGGAAGGGAGAGACCGCCACTGTCCTCACCCCAGATTTCACAAATCCTGACAGTGAACACCTGGCTGATGAGACACGAAGGGATGGAGTTACATGTAGGGGCAATGGTGGTCCCACAGCTTTTAGGCCATCCCAAGTTTAAAGGCCACAGTGACAACTACAAGAAACAAATTTTGATTTCACACCAGTAAGTCCAACAGACACACGTGGCTTTAGGGGTGTTTCAGAGTGAAGCAAGGATGGGATATTTTCACATCCAGGCTTGCTGCAGACCCGTCTATGCAGAGGAATGTTTACATTAATTATCAGAATTGTCATAATTTAGAGGCAAGTCCCTTGAGGTTCCCTCCAATCTCCATACCAAGGCCTCATTTTTGTTCAGAAACTGATTTGAATAGGATCCTAATTTCACCTCAAGTAGTGGATGCTTCCAGTTTACTTACTCACAAAGTCCCAGGCAGAGCAGGGAGCTCCGTGCCAACACAGCAAACCTCCGGAGCGAGTGTGAGATTAAGAGCAGCCAGTTCACAAATCAGGATTTGTGTCTCTTAAGCATCACGGAAGTTCAACTTCTGTGCCATCAGAGTAAACCCCACCCTCTCACATCAATGCCCCTTCGCATTTAAATAAAAGTAGAAACTGTGCCAGCAATAAAACACAGCCCTGAAAACTAGGCCAACCACAAGATACAGCTTAACAGTCAGAGAAGACAAACAACCATACAGACAAACAAGAGCTCTCACCATTTGAAGAGGTAGAAGTCATACAGCTTTATCGGACACCTCAGGGGGTTCTCTGGATTCTCAGTCTGCTCTGCGTACATGTCATCTGTAACTACAAACCAGCACCCCCCAAAGTCTGTCAGACACTGTGTAAGCACAGCAAACCCAGCAGTGCCAACAGCCTCAGCACTCTGAAGCACCCTATCACCATGCAAAAGCTACAAGAGATACAAGGCTGTTCCAGGGCAGGTTATAAATGCTCAAAGCATTATATGGAGAACCTGCTTTATCCCAAGGCTACTGAAGATCACAACCCATCTATACTCTTCTTCCCATTTCTCCTCTACCTGTGCCCAAAGTGAGAAAAATCTCACTACTGAGACAGCAAAAATGCCTCAGCTAAACCTCAGCTCTGTGCTTTTAGAGGACAGATTGTACTTACATATCTTTATTTATGTGAATCCATATAGAACCCATAAGAGAAGCCCTCCCAAAGAAGTTCCTCCCTTTGTTCATAAGCACTTGCACCCAACAGTCCTGTTGCCCATAAAAGCCAAGAGTAACAAAAAAAGTTAACCTTAGCTCTTGATGGGTCCTATATACCTCAGGCAAAGTATGTCTCCAGGATTATTATCAGTAGGTACTGTGCTCTCAGACAGAACACACAGAAAACCCCCACTGTTAGGCTGAAGGTAACTGGCAGAGCCTTGGGTTCTTCTACCCAGATATCTGGCCCTACCTGCAGACATCTCCAGGTTCATCCACTTCCTTCAAGCCCAGTAAGTAAGTACTCCCAAAGAAAAGTTCCAGACACTACCTTTCTGTCCTGTCTGGTGTATGCCAAGAGGCTTCAGATAGCGGATACTCGTGCTTTTATCCTTGGGATTAGAAGGGTTCTTCTTGGTCTGCCTCAACACCTTGGAGAAGGCCAGCTTCATGTGCTGGTCTACCGTTTTCAACTGGAAATATCTGAGCAGCAAGAAGAGAACACAGGACACTGAGGCAAGTAAAGGATATGATCACAACAGCAAGGTAGTTATCTTCACTCATCATGAGCCAGCTGAAGCTCAAACCAACATTGAGTTAAAGATTGTTCCAGAAGCCACAAGCTCAGTTTCCCCTCTGCCAGCTCGTTCCCATGTTGTACTGCATCTGCTTTGCCTGATGGGGCTGCAACAGAGTTCTTTGTGCAACCATTTGAAATTCATGATTTCACCCTAATCCAGAGCAGCAGTTTTGTACCAACCCTGTCAAGGCATTTGAAGTTATTTTGTTCCCCAAGACCAAAGTACTTACTTTGTATTAAAAAACATCAGTGTAGTGAGCAAGGTGGAAGGGGAGTGAGCTCCTAGCTGCTTACACTCCCACAGCATCTCTTCTGTTACGTGACTGGAGAGGACATAACCTGCAATAATAAGAAGTCAGCATCATGCCAGAAGACAGTCACAGCAGGAACAGAGAGGGCATTTTATAGTCTGTAAGTATCAGAGAACATATAAATCTTAGGAGAAGGAGGAGGAAGAGATCCTCACTGACGTCAAGGTTCACTACTGCACAAATAACTTCTTAAATAGCAGGTACAGTTAGGAAACGCTTGTATACATACATCAACAACCTCTAGTTGCAGGGAGTATGCTTCTGCAATATGCCTATACATCCCAGCCCAAAGAGAAATAAATATGCACTTAAACAGCTTTTAATTAATGGCTCGACTCCAATGCAGATGCTTCTAATCCAATAATATGTGCGCGCAGGCGGGCCAGTGTAGCAAATCAGCTCTTGGCCCTGTGCGCAGCTTTAGTCAGCACACAGTGCCAAGTGATGTATTTGGACACATGAGTAATCCTTTGATTCTCAGATTTATTTATTTTTTTCCTTTGTGTAGAAGAGAAATACTATACTCCAAATACACAGATAAACAGAAAAACAGACAGCAGTATGAACTCCGGGGCTTGTGGAATGACAAAGCACAGATCAAACAGCCAGAGTGAAAACAAAAGGATTCCAAAACTCAGGATGCTACTTAGTCTTCTAGCCTGTAACACCAGCTACTTCTCTGAACACAAGCAATAGCTTCTTCACTGACATCTAATCAGATCAAAGGGAATGAAGCAATGAGAAACCAGGTTTCCGTGCTCTGAAAAAGCAATTCTTAATCTAGTTCATAGGCAACTCTGTCAAAATCTATCTCTTCTGGAACTGCTTCTCCCACCCCTGTTGCCATCATCTTCTAAATACAGGGCTGAAATGAGCTGCATTTGATGCAGCATTTGAGGCTCTAATCACGCATTGTTTCTTTCTTTCTTTGGCACCTACTTGGTCCTACAGACCACATCCATCAGGCTACATGGCAACATGACAGTGTTGTATTATCTCCCCAATTAACAACACCTAATCAAAGGCAAGGTGTATTAGTACTTCAGGTGAGGAAGCTCTATTCAGATCAAGGATCAGCTGGCTTCCAAGTAAGCCAATCTCATGATACTACAAAGTCCCAACAATCTGCCTTCTGATGGGTGACAAGTGATGGGTGACAGAAAAATAGCTCTCAATGACAATCAAGGCTAGAGCCTGACAGGTGCAGTAACCTCAGCATTCACTGCAGACGCAACATGACCTGACCAGAATGACCTGTCCTAAGGACATTAAGTACCTCAAAGTTTCTATTCAGACTACACTCATGCTGCTGTTCAGTTTAAACATTTCAAACTTCAAAAAGTTTAACAGTTCTTAAACACAAGTTCTTACCAAGAGGGGAAACGCGGGGCTGTACGTCCTTGAGAACTTCATGCAGCCATTCAGTGAACCGAATATAGTAGAGATCTGAGAAGATGTCATCTACTCGGCCATTTTCAAAGAGATACTGTAAGAGATTCACAACACAGTCGGGTACAGCAGTAGCGAGTACATTCCTCTGACCAGACCTTGTCCTAAGAGCCACGTACCAAGTTAGTACATTTTACAGATCAAGTTTTGACACTGACAACTTCCTCAAACATCATCCAAACCTCCTCCGCCCACCAAAAAAAAAAAAGACTTATTATTTTGTTATTCTCACCGTGACACTGAACCCAGTTATTAACAATTCTTCACAAACTTAATTCAGTAGGTGAAAGCACAGCTATGCACTAATTACATTTAATCCAGTTTATTATTCTTTTTTTAAAGATACTTTTTTTCTTACGAAGTTGTTAAGCAGCTTAATAGAAGAAGCCACTGTCTCCATATTTACAACAGAGAATCCTCCCTATACATGGCTCTGCTGCACATACAGCTGTCCTCCCCTTACCTTCTGAATACACAGGAAGATGTAGTAGAGCACATCTGGATCGTAGGGTTCACCATCACCATTTCGAGCTTCTCGTGTCATTAAGCATAGCCCATAATTCAGCTCAGCCACAGCTGAAGAGATGAGATCTTCCTGGAACCTCAGCAGCTGACGCCCTGGAAAAACAAAACAAAGCCATATTTATTTAAGCCATAAAGCCATATTATGTCCCAATCTTTCAGGAATGATTTCCCACATCTCCAGCTTTGCCTTTCTATCTATCAGGCTGAGTACTACCTCATTCTCCCAGTATAATAAAGTGGAAATAAATCAAGATCTTAGGCTGTCAGGTCTACTAAAACATAGACAAGAATCCCACACGAAGACTCTCTGCCCTGCCAACTGCATGACTATTGCCTTCTTTTACCATGTCCACAATGAAACACTGCCCTGCAGCAATAAGAAAGCATCAACTCCATAACTGCTCTACCAGCTTGGCTGGCACTCACAGCCATGTTGTCCGTCCATGCACCACACAGTGCCCTCTCCTACTGCCACCATCCACAGTGCTCAAGTTGGCTCAGCACAGAGCTAGCACCTCCCTTGGAACACGTCCTGTGGCAGTGCGAGTATGCAACAACTAGTACTGCAGAGTAAATCGAAGTTTAAATCAAAAAACAATCACTGATTAAACATAGGTGTTTTCCAGAGCAGTAAACAGCTAACATTTTAGTCACTCCTAATCCTACTTGAAAGACAGGCCACATTGTCATGACACGTACTTCCAATAGGTGCTAGCCTATTTTGGGCTTCTTTTTCCAGCTCAGCATTCTTGGTCTGTGCCCAGCTTTTCCACACTTCAAGGCCTTCTTCTGGCTTCAGAGAATTTGGAAGTAGCAGTTCAGGTGAAGTCTGCGGCTGTGGCTGTGGTTCAACTTCAGCAACCTGAACAGTTTGAGCCTAATAAAGAAAACATTTCAGTTTATATATACACTTTGATATGCAACTGTTCAACAGAAAACAAGTAGTGCCGCAATATGTCTCGCCCCAAGATATCAGCCTTTTGCAACACTCCTCTCTAAGAAGAAATTAATCAAAGAAACACAACTTCTGCTGTCTAACCTGAATTGCTGCTCACAAAAGAGCATTCGTCTCTCCAAGAACACTGGTAGTTTGAACGGACACATCAATAACCCCTTTAGCAAATCCACACAACTTGCAGTTTGATGCATTTGGAAGTCCTACAGAACATCACAGGAGACTGAACAGCCATGAGCCAGTCTTGCTGCCATAGCATCAAGAAGCTAGCCAGTAGGTTCAAAGGCAAGGATCTTCACAGGGCTAAACTCCTCTGAATAGCAGACTTCTGGTCTCCTCTCAAACATGGGAATAGATCACCATTGATTCTGAAGCCTTATTTGCTCCAGTGCATTTTTCTGGGCTTCAGCTAACTTGTCACTCTGAAACACCAGTGAAGTCCATGGTCTCACTACAACAAGAGTGGCCCAAGGCCCCCTGCAGACACAGCAGCTAGAGAGACCACCAGCCCCTGCCAGAGAAGAACAGCAAGGTGCCATCAGCTTTCCCAACCACTGCTGCCCCAAACCTAGACTGCCCTGAGCAGGGTTTTGGGTACGATCACGTGTTGTGCACTGGTAGCACCCCATCAGGGCAGGCTCTCTTCATCATTCCATACACAACAGGCAGACAGAATGCTCTGCTCTTATTGTCAATAACTAATACATTTAATTCATTTGCAAGAGGTATAAAGTATTGACAGACTAGAACACCAGAATCAAAACATTAATTCAGTTGAAATGCAATGCTCTCAAACTACCAAATGCTGCTAATGAGGACTAGCTACTATTCCCTGGAGAGCTACTGTATGACCTACTATAGACCTAAAGGGTCTCCAGACCCTCTGGAAGTTTACTTTGGAGCAAGACCTTAAGTCACTGAGAATCAATACATCATACTAAAACTTGATGGTACCTATACAGAAAGAGCAGAGAGGCCTCCAGCTGCATTCACTCTGCATTCTTCACCACAGCTTCTCAATCCCATGCCACAGAAAGTCTCATGGCTACCTCAATTAAGGAGATTAACTTGAAGCTTTACAGCCCTTAATCAAATTCCCACTGGCACCCTGAACATTACAGAGATAGCAATTGTTACTTATAAACAGCTTCACTTCCTCCTCCTCCAGAGCCAACCCAAAAAGCAAGGCTTTGTTATAACAAAGTAGCTTTTCCTTTGATACTGCCAAGCATCAACCATCAATGAAAGTTGCTCTGACAGTACTAGAGACCATAATAAAAATGCCAAAGAGACTTTAGTAATACCTGTACCTTACTCAGTATAACAACACAAAACAAAAAAAAACCCAGAGCTGAAGAGGCAAAGCCTGCAAGAGTCTCAGACTGGAGCTTTCTGCCTGCCTCTTGTTGTTTTTAATTGTTTTTGCATCAGCTTTTGATAAGTCTCTGTTTATCAGCCCCTGCATCACCACCAGCATCTTCCACAGCTGCAGAGGGAGACCATGGCTGAAAGGGCCAAGCTTTTATCAAGGCAGATGGCAACAAAGTTTAAGTTACCAAGCAAGCCTCTGCCTTAAAGGGGACAGGAGTCCAAGGGTGAACTGACACCTTGCCTCTGTAGGAGCTGGGACTGAGCCTCCCTCTTGTGGAGTGCTGCCCCATCACTCTCCAGAGAGCTTTCCAGAGCCAGTCACCTCCACCAGCCCAACCTAATGGGCAACCTTCTGCCCTAACCTCACAGATGCCTTGTCCAGCGTGAATGCAGGCACGCAGGCTGGAGTTAATTCACTCCGCTGGCAGTCACTTCTTAACTGACTTACATTTTTCACAAACAGATCAAAATAGCTGCAACTTGTCTGGATTCCACAGCAGCACAATGCCAGGGGACAGCGTGCGGAAGCAGGCAAATTTCTCCTCAGTCTCACAGCTGTGAGAGAAACAACCCCCAAAGGTTTGACATTCACCTATAGTAGGTTTATTGCCCCCTTAGAGGAAGAATGCAGCCTGGCCTGGCTTGAGGTAAAACAGCCCTCCTGGACTTGCCTTTGTATTTAGGGGCTTATGAAACACCCAGTACTCTAGAGAATTTGCATCAGAAAACTGTCTGATACCCAAGAACCGCAGACCACTGTGTGTTAGTAGAAGCTTTACAATTAACCATTAAAGAAACAGCAGAGCTAATACCTTGGAAAGGATTCCAAGAATGCAGCTCATGCTCTCAAAAGACCCTAGAATAAATCTGAAAATCCTGTTTAACAGAAAGGCAAAATGTTCTATCAACTTAGTTTTTCAAACAGCTGGAAGTGATGCTGTGATCTCTAAAGTACCAATACAGGGCAAAGATGAGCTACAGAAGTCTCTTTGAACATGATGAAACAAAAAAAAAAAACCAACCAAAAACCAACCAAACCAACCCCCATGCATTACAAGACCCATAAGCTATAGCTTAAAGTGCAGCTTTATAAAAGAGGGCACTCGGCACCTGCAAGTTCTCTAGAGAGGTAGGGAACCCTTTTCAGTGATGACCTTGGTGAGCTATAGCCCACAATCAAACTCAGAAACAATCAGACATGACTAGGAGAAAGTAATCCTCCTCGTCTCGGTGCTTACTGATGAAGTAGAGGACACATACGCCTTTATAAAGCCAACAGTGTTATTTATAAACTGGAAAGAATTTATACCAACATTTATGCCAGCAGACTTGGATATTTTTGCCCTCGTTCCATTCAGCAAAAACAGACTCTGACAGATCAATCGCTTTTCACTTTCTGGTAATAAAAGGTAAATTACATCCATTTGCACATACAAGAGGCCATTAATAGCCCCAGTTACTCGAGTTTTAAAACCCAATTCAAAATAGTCTATGGCTTGAAGTTCACAAAAGCCTTTAATAAAAACAACAACAAATTTGGCTGCCATGTTTGCCAAGCATGAAGAAGAGATGCTCACTTGCAGCTGCTCGTTACTGTGCTCTTGCACCAGGCATTTACCAGAAGCAGGGCATGGCCTTACAGATAGGTAACCTGAGCCATGAAGTTTGCTCACAGCTAGACAGATTTCGACACTTTCTCTGGGCTCTGGATCTGCTGTGGACTCCACATGCTGCATAACACAAAGTAACTGAAACCAGGTGACTAGTATATTTTTGTACCTTACTTTGCTGCTTCATCCCTGCCCGTCCACTGCAACCCCTAGAACATCTCAGGAGAAGACTGCAGACCTCGGAATACCTGCTATGAAGAAGCTAGCAATGAGCATGGATCTATTAATTTACCCTACGAGTATCTATTCACTTATATTACAAAGATCAAGACTGTACTTTCTTTTGCGAAATTTTGAATCCTATGATTACGTGCCAGCATTAACACATGGCAGTCCTACCAGGAGTCAAATGCCCTACCTCACGCCCAGGCTACTGGGACAGACATATATCTGCATCTAGATTCCACCTTTCAGCTGACATCCTCCCTTTCCACAACACTCGCAAGCTGTTAATCACCAACCAAGACTGAGAAGTTTTAACTTACGGAGCAAGTGACTTGTAGCTGCTGCTGCTGCTGCCCCTGCTCTTGGGGTGTGGGCTGCTGCTGTTGCTGCTGCGGGTCCCATATGTGCACTGTCTGTGCCGTATTCTGGTACGTCCCTGCCACAGCCTGCACTGCCACTGGAATGTGGATGTTGCCATTCATAAACTGCGCCGGAAAGAGCGAATTAGCAAGAGTCTGCACCACTTCCTCGTGAGAGTTCTTCACTACTGAAGTACTTCCCACCATCTTATCCTTGTCATCTTCCAGCTTCACGGTAGCCAGTGTTGTTGGCGAGCCACTGACGTGGACGGCATTGTAGGCCTCCTGAGGGATAGCGATGTGGGTTATGTTTTGCTGCTGAAGGTCACCACGTGGCTGAGCAGAGTAAACGGGGATGGTCCAAGTCTCTCCAGTGGGGCTAGTAATGGTCCCAGTGGCACTGTACAGGTGGGCACTGTCCACTGTTAACAAGTCTGGCCTTAAAGAGACGTAACTTTGCTGCTGGCCCTGAGGAATGGCCAGCACTGTGGCAACTGGCTGCCCCGAAATAGCATACGATACAGTAATAGGCATATCCACCTTACGTTTCTTCACTGGCTGAAGGACACTAGCAGTGCTGATCCGCCGCTCTCCCTCTCGTGGAGAGCCTTGTTGAGAAGGTGGAGGTGACAGTGCCCCAACCGTTTGGATCTGTATCTGCTGGCCACCCGTAATGGCCTGTCCTGCCACAAGCTGGGCCTGGATCTGCTGGTGTTGTATGTGTTCCTCCTGTATCTCGGCAGCCTGGATCTGTTGGGCAGTCTGCACATGCTGCACTTGGATTTGAGCTGCCTGCAGCTGAGACGGGCTGGGACTCTGAAGAGATTGACTCTGTATTGTCTGGGAGGCCTGCTGCTGCGCCTGGCCTTGGATCTGCACTTGGACCTGTATTGGTTGCTCCAAAGCCTGATGGACAGTGAGCTGTGGAGAGAGCTGCTGGGCAGAGACCTGCTGTGGTGACTGCTGGACCTGCACCTGCAACGACACCAATTCAGCAGTTAGAGATCAGCAAGTGTCAATGATTCAACAGGGAAGCCACCAACAGAGTGGTCCATCACTAGAGGCCTATACTCCAGGTCGTTTATGCTCAGTTTTATGATTTATGATATTAATCCATTAGTAAAGGTCTCAAGAAAATGAAACTAAGTTACTCTAGAAGTGCGTGGTTGACAACAGCAATACTGTAGATGATGTATTTGCTCACTGTTACACATGACTACATTTCTCTGCACAGACAGAACATCGCGTGAGCTGCATCTCTGTTCTCAAAGCTCTGTGGGCTCAAGCCAACAGATTGAATCCTTGGAAGCCAAAAGAGTCTTCAGAGCTATCTGCATTGCTAAAATGCTATTTCAGCATAGGCCTTGCAATAGCAAGACTTTAAGGTCACGTACATTACAATTCTGATATCATCTTGCTACAAAATGCAGGAGCTTGCCTCATTCTTACCATGCTCTAAAAACTGTTTTACTGCATTCAACCCCAGGCCCCCAGATGGCCACAGGATCACTTGCCAGTGACAGGCAGCAAGAAATATGGGTAAGCTGAAACCTGCACTTGGTTCTTTCCACATAAAGAACAGAAATATTATTTTGAAACTAAATCTCTAACAGTAACACTACACAAGCAGGTGTCAACACAGAAAGCTACCAGTTCAACCTGAACCTTTGTCATGCACTAAGGGAAAACACTGCAGCATTTGTTTTTTTTAAACTTCAGAAGTATTTCTTTGGCAGTGATAATTAAAACCAAATCTTTTTTTCATTACTTATTCCGTTTAATTCCATTTATTGTCCAAATTATTTGGTTGCATTTTCTAGCTCATGCACTTACACAACAATGAATAACATGGACAAAATACATTAAGACTTGGATTCAAATGCAGTTCCTTTTATTTTAGGGAAAAAAATAAATCCCAGCCTCTCACATCAATGCCTGTCTGTCCAAGGTCTGTCACACCATCTAGCAGCAGTCCAGGAGCAAACTTAAAGCTTGGAGTCAGAAGTAGCCCCCAACACCAAGTTCAGGTCTCAGTAACTTCACACACCAGACCTTGAACACAACCCAGCTGTTATCTTCACTCCCAGGGCACCGAGTGATATCTGCACTCCTGGTCTTCACTGCTTTGACCCCCACATTTACACAGCCACTTTGCCTTGTCCTAGGAGTGACATCCCAGGTTCCCATGATTACCTGCTTCTCCAGGCTTCCTTAACACTGTATCTTAAGAGAAGGAATTACTCAACCTCTCCTTCCAAATCCAATGGAGAGATGTAGAGCTTTGTTAGTGGTATCTATGAGGGCTGTATGAAGTTTGGAGCCAACACATTATTTTTCAGCTGCAAAACTGTATCTTCCTAGTCTCATTGTGTTGCCTCACCCTTTTCTACCTCACTTTCTCAAGTCAGTCAAGCTAGCATAACATTTGCACAGAGACGCCACAGGTCTGCACTGAGAGGATGAACGAAGTCTCACTTCCCAACATCACCTCTAAGAAGAATTTGAAAACATTAAGGATTTGTTTGCAGCCAATTAAGAGTGGCTAAGGAAAAAAAGTGGGGTAGCAAAATGTACCACTTGCGGACCAGTTTTATAAGCTACCTCCCATTAAGAACTAATTCTATTTCCAGGAAAAATAGGGAATTTTACAGGTTCCTGCTGGGAGCTACAAGCAATATACTGTAATTCAGATGATGTGGACTTTCTATAATAATTTCCTGCAAGGTAACAAGAAACATATGACCTTGTGCCAGCATGACAGTTTAAAAAGCTGCATCAGTGAGTGATTTGATCGGGCAGTTAATTGAAAAAGATGAAGTCACCTATGGGATGCTTCTTCAGTTCTATTTGATACTCTTATCATACTGCTCTAGAGCATGAGGACAGCCTTAGCCCAAGCACAGATCCCAGTTAAGAATTCGGTTTAAGGAAGCCAGTTTCAAATGCACCTGTAATGCAAGTATCCTCCAAAACACTTTAAAAGCCACTAATATAGTCCCTTACTATTAATTTAAGTCCTTGTTCAAAACATTACCTGCAAGACAAAGGTTCAAGACTGGACAAACAAAAATGCATTATTGCACTAATACATATTTTCAGTTTCACACATAAAACGTCTATTTTATCTACTAGGACTCAAAATCACATCACAGAAAGAAGTAAACATGTCATTTATCCTGTATTTCTGCAGTGCGTTTTCAGAATCTGCACAGGTTGACTGAGAACACCCCCCACCTTCTTGCCATACAAAATTTTACATTCAAGTTCATGTTACTGCTGTTACACACACTAAGACTGCTTTTTTTTTGTTGTTTGGTAGCAGTAAGAATTGAAGATCTGCTCCTGTGCTGAAACAATTTTATCACATAACTGCAATTAGAAAGGTAATAGAATAAGTTTAAGCAAGTGTCATTGTCAGCAAAAAAGGCATGGTCTAAGAACAGATTTGACAAGACAGCATTTTCTTCCTCCCACTTTTATAGAATATTTCAGTTGGATGGGATCTACAGTGATCATCTAGTTGGAAGTGCCTGACCACTTCAGGACTGACCATAAGCTAAAACTTGTTATTAAGGGCATTCTCCAAATTCTTCTTAAATACTGACAGGCTTGGGGCATCAACCACCTCTTTGTGAAGCCTCTTTGGGTGTTTTGACCACCCCCTTGGTAAAGAAATGCTTCCTGATGTCCAGTCTAAACCTCCCCAGTGAAGCTTTGAACCATTATCCATTTTAGAGCCTGTGCCTACTGCCTCTAAAAGTCATGGGCAACTTCCATCACTTTCAGCAGATGAGCAATCATGACCTGAGGCCCTACGATACTCCCCCAGGACTAAATCCTACCCCTACAAAACTAGCATGTCTTGCTACTGCTTTGGAGTCCACACAGTGTTATTGTTAACACCCAAACAATGAACCCAGACCCCAATGAGATGAAGTCAGACTCCAGAATCACTGGAAGTTCTCCATGCAGCAAAATGCAGACATCATTCTCCTGACTAGAGACTGCTCCTATTTCAAAGAATATTGGAGCTCTACCTACCGCACATTATGAGTCCCTTGTGAATTAAACATCCATTTTTAACAACCATATTTTGCAGTAGATGTCTCCCTATTTTCAAGTAGGTTGTACCCAGGAGTACTACAAGCATTCATTTCAGATTTACAGACTCCAGCCCAGTCTGAGACCAGAGCTTCTTACATTGACTTCATTGTTTAACTTGCTATCTGAGAAAAAAAGGACAAAGAATGACACTAAACATCAGTGGGTGACTTTTTAAAAGGCTCTGTACAAAGAGGAATGTTTTAAATTTACAGGCCAAGACCAACAGGGAGGACTTTAAATCTTCACCTTATGCTGAAGATTAAAGTGAGAACATGTTATGCTGGGAATTCCCGGGTTATACTGGTATGAAAACGGAAAATGCCAACTTACCAGTACTGAAAAACTGCTTATTGCCAGAAATTTGGATCTAACAGCAGGAAAAGAATCACTTCCCAGCAGGCTACCATCACACAAAGAAATGCCTTTTTACCATAAAATAGCTAGAAGTTGGCCCAAATACTAGCTGACTAGAGAATCAAAAGCATTGTAAGTCAGCCCTGTATCATAACAGGAGGGCAGAACTAAATTTCTAAAATTCCCTTTAAGGAAATCTTCTGTCACACTAAGCTCAAAAATATATAGAGCTGAGCACACAAAAAGAGAAAAAAAGTAACTCCACGAGCATGAGAACAGCTTAAGCCTGGTTTTCAAAAGCTTTTCTTTTTCCCCCCTCAAGGTTGACAGACTAACTCCAAAAAACTTTCACGTAGGACTCATAACACATCTGCCCTGTGCAGACTCTCTGCCGAAGGAGGAATCAGACTGCAGAACTGCAGTTCTGAAACAGTTAAGTTGAAAGAATTCCCAAGCAAAGAAAAATCTCATCTGAGAGATGACAGGATTACCTAATATTTCCTAAAACCAAACTGCAAATAAGCATAGATACCAGCTCTTGTCTGCATGGATTTTATGGTATCTAGCATGCCCTGGAGCACCTGACAGGCTCTTAAATGCCTGTTTTCACAAACACATCTTGGTTCCAGAAGCTGTTTACACTAGCAAGTAGTAGGATACACCAAGAGCAGACTTTCAGAGTGGGACTGAAGACCTACTAACATGTCCACACTAAACATTCCAGAAGACTATTTCAAACTTAGGTCTAGTCTTGCCCACCAGCCAAGATAGATAAACACCTATACACAACAAGATTGCATCTTATAGCTTAGTTTCATCTGAAGGGAATCCCCAGTGATCTCCATAGGCTCCAAACCTATGAGACGTAAGTGGGGGCAGGTGGCAAACTTGCTGCGGGAAGTATGCTCCAAATCCCCACCAGGAGTAATGCAGGTGCACCTCAAAATTCCCCACCTGAGCAAGCAGACAGAAGTCAAGCACTTGGACAAAAAGTTAACGAGAACAGGAGAAAAGCAATTTCATAATTATTTTTTAGCCAAATTTAAGGAAAGAAGGCTTAAAATACAATTCCCTTAACAACTGTCCTAACCCAAAGTGACCTGAGCATTAAAAACTAACGCTGTAATAAAGAGTTCCTTCTAATGTTACGCCAGAAAGCATACACAAGAGAACAAAACAGACCTGAAGTACGTAGCATAGGTATAAAAGACTGATTGCTGAAGTAGCAGGAAATGTTGGAACTTGTTATTCAACTACTTTACAGGAAGTCCTTTGCTATCTATCTAAGTAAACAAGGTCGACGGGGAGTGTACAAGTCAGCTTTTCAGAACAACTGCCAGACAGATCTTCACTGCAGGTTTTTCTTCTGCTCATTCATCAACTTCAGAGAGAAAATTCCACGGGCCAAATTAGGCCTTGTGTGTGTTTGAACAGTTACAATATGAAGATTACGTTGTCAAGCTGTGCACTGGAGCAGTTTAGACCTAAGAGGGTTAAAACATGGGAACCAGGGAAAACAAAACAGCTTACCTCTTAAAAAGGAACCTACTTCCATATACAAGAAGCTCCTGCCTTGAAAACACCACTCTTGACTGTAACCATTCTTTGAAATGGCACACTCAGCCCTAGCAAATGATAATTAATACTAGCTACTACACTAATATCTTATTGGTATGCTTTTCAAAGGTAAGCCCTCACTTCAGAACCAAGACAGAGGCAGGGGGAAGTGAAAGAAAGAAGTGAAGATTCAGGAAGCGAAGGAAAAAACATCAAAAGTGAAGGAAAGAGGTATTCTATGCAGAGGCAGAAATAAAATTTTCTTCTGAGCTACTGAAGGGCATCTTTCCCCACCGTATGTCATTAATAATGCCCAGCTCCCTATACTGGTCTGAAGTCACAGAACAGACAGTGAAGACTGAAAAAGCTGAATAGTAAATACATACGGAACTGAGGAATTAGAAAGGCATAAGCCCTAACTGAAAGACATTTTATGCAGGCATTTAACTACTCCCTATATAGCTCTGGGTTCTTGCTCACCTGTAGTATCCTCCCCTCAAGCCCTGTCCAAGAAGCTCTCGCCACCTAGTCATCAGACTCTGGTTTAACCAAAAGTTGAAACCGAGGATCTTCCCCACATGCACTGTATGTATCCTAAGCAGAGGTACTTTCTGTCCTCTGATACTCTTTCAGTTAAATCATCTTGCAGAAGAGGAAAAGGCACAAGAGGTTCACTGACCCCTGCAAAAATAGCATATTCAGTAAGCAAGTCAGTGCTAACACCTCGCTGGCATCAGCAATTCAATGGCCTCAATGCACAAGACCAACTAGCAACAACCTCACCACAGGCAGAGCCAATAGAACTCTTACTTGACTGGAGAAAACACAGCCCTTCCCATTCATTCCCTGATGCAGCACGGGATATGACAACTTGACATACTAAACTCTTTCTTAAGATCACTAACGGCACTGCTGCGATGGGGGGAGCTCCAAGACCCTTGTACTGGAGCACTGACATAACCCAACAGTTGCATCCACTCAGCCTTTACAATAAACATTTGCCAACAGTTTGTCGAGCCTTTTAGGCAAGAAAACCCTAAGGTGGCAACTTCTTCAGTCAGGAAATTTATTTTGCTAGGATAAATAAAAGCAGCAAGCAGCCACACACTGTCTTTGGTTGTTCACAGCAAGTAAAATCTAGGATGAAATCTGAGCACCATCTGCCTATCTTTACGATCGTAAGGTTGTCAACAGCACTTGCAACCATGAGGTCATCTGACTGGTCATATTATCAGTCACCTTCAGCACCACTGTCACACTGCCAGACATAAGTGTAGTCATTCAAAGGGTCTTCCACTGATTTGCAATTGGATTAGCAAGAACTAAACAGATTATCAAGTCAAGTACTGGGATGACATAAATTTGATCAAAAGCTGAGAGGCTTCAGCAGATGACCAAAATTTCTCGTAAGTATGCTAAAGTACTGCTTGTGTGTAAAGCGAGCCACTGCTCTAGGGGGACACTGTCACTCCAAGAGTCACAACAAAATCCAGCTTTGTTCAGACACTGCTTTGCTACGGCTGCCACAGTGACAGTCTTGAGACAGGTGAACACTAAATCATGGGTTTAACATAAATCACATCTTGTTAAGAAATCTTGAAAGACGGAAGAACACTCTTGCAAAGGGGTAAAGACATTCTTCTCCACCCCAACCTTTCAAAAAGCCTTCAAGATCATTCTGAGCTAGCTCCTCAAATAGTCCTAAATCCAGTTGCACTGCTGATGCACAAAAGCTGCAGCCATATCTACAACCAGATGTGCCACCTAAGTGTGCCGGGGTCTTGTAACATCCTAATGTCAGTGGCAGGGCAGGCAACACAATCTCTAATTATGATCTGTACTGACAGATGTGAAACCAGATACTTTAAAGTAGAATCACATCAAAATTAAGGGGGAAGAGAGAAGACAACACTCTTTAGGAAGGTTGCTGAAATCTTGATTTTCATCAGGTATTTTTCAGATTCAGAATGCAGACCATTCAGTTTAAAAAACAGGAACAGGTCTCTGGCAGCAACTCTACGGTTATTTTCAAGAAGGTCAGGAGATTATTTTTCTCTGGACCATATGATATATGACCTCCCTCCCTATCTCTGTTACTAGAAGACTTGCAAGGGTCAAGCCTGAACTTTGAGCAGTTCTGGAAGGAGGGAGCAGCAGGGAGAAAAAAAAAAAAAGAAAAAAAAAAAGAGATTCCTTCTGACTTTTACAATTGGTTTGGGGGCCTTCCACATCTTCAAGGCTGAGGCACCCAAAAAAGCTGACCCTCCTAGTTTTACTGAAAAATGAAACATGTCCCAAAAAATGTGCTAGCTGGCAGAACCAAAAGCACCCTTAATCAGTTTTAATAGACCCAAGCAGAGATCCAAGTCATGTCTCTGAGACTAGAGGCTTTTATTCTTCAAAAGCCTTTTGACACAAGTTACTGTAGGGCAACAGGTTACAGAAGGCCCAGTTAAGCATTCATTTACTCAATAGAGAGAGTAACTGGAGACGAGTTACCCAGTGAAAGAGGCAAGTTTGCCTTTGCTGTAGGATAAAAGCATGCAAGTGAGCTGTTAGTACAAGTCTACTGTACTGCAGCAAGCACACTACCTTATCTCCAATAATTTGTGTCTCCATACCCTCATTTGTTGCAAAAGAAGAGCACTCACAACTTTATGTTTGTGCTACAGAAAGCAGAAAGATTCATATTTGACATGTATCAGAATTACAGCTGTAGACAGACTTCAGCTGCCTGGAGACGTTTCATAAGAAAAACTTAGTAAATGCCCTGCCACTTATAAACTCCTCAAATTACAAAATTTGTTTGAGGACCAAAGACGTTATCTTAAGTTGTATGCTTGGTTTGCTTGGGTTTTTTCCCCCTCTAGTACTAGATTTGCTCATTTAATACTTAAGAAAATTACTGTAATACCTATTTAAAAAAAAAAAATCAAGAAAACTTCTGCTGTGCAAAGGGATAATCTACTTTGACATACACACATCTTTTAGAGTTTCTTTCCTGAAAGATATCTTCCACTCGTTTATATCATAAATTGACTCTTCTGCATCTCACTCTGACTTAAAAGTCATTTCAAGAACTACAACTTTTATAACATTAAAGCAAAATTATTTAAAAAGTATTGATTTAATTTAAAAAAAAAAAAAAACCACAAAAAAAACAACAAACCCTAAAGGCCACCCTGACCAACCAGAGGGTGGTGGTTGGTCCAGCAAAGGGAGCTGGTATTTATAGCAGCTTCACAGAGTGCAAGGCTTTGGGGAGCTGTATACATGCCAGAACTGTCAACTACTTCTCCAATAGGTTACACCACTACATTGCTATCTCTGCTGCTACTCCTATGGCAGGGCTCAGTGGAGGCACGGTCAAGAGAGAAATTTACTACCAAATTCCTTAAATGAAAGGGAAATAGTGCTACTCTTTATAAAGTTAATTGGCTCTGCTTCTTAAGTGCTTGCCTGTGGGCTCAGGTGAGACAGTAGCTGGCTCTGAACACCACTCCATGGGTTAGCAAGTCATATATACATTTACAGATGATTTAAGATGCTTACCTGGACTTGCTGGGGTTGCTGAACCTGTATCTGCTGCTCTGGCTGAGTTTGTTGCTGGACACTGGTTGTCACAGGACAAGCAAGTTCAAGCAAAGACCCAGCCACCTCTGTGCTGTCTGTGTAAATGCAGTTGCCACCCTGCTGATACACCATGGTGGTGGTGGCCGTCTGCTGGAACTCCTGCAGAGCTTCCGGCCCCTTGGAAGCAAGGGAGTCCAGAAACTCCTTCATCCTGTGCTGCGGGATCGATCGCGCCTTCACACGGATGTATTCTTCAAAGGAAATGGTGTTCTCCAGAGAATTATTCATATTGCAAGGTCCGTAGGGTTCCTTAAGGAAAGAGAAAGTTAAGACTTTAACTACAGCACTCCTTTGGTGCAAGTATATTCCCAATTCCAGTAACTAATTTCTCCTACCGAGTACCGTACGAAAACTAGCAAACATGCACAGCCAGATGCCCGAGACAGATGCTTTGGTTTTATGAGGCATCTTGTGCTACTCCACATTTCTGATATTAACCCTTAGCAGCTCAGGGAAGTCTGAACAACAATCAGGTGTAACTGTGGTACTATTCCAAGAGCTCACTACCATGTAAAGTCTTGTAGCATTGTACTTCACCCAGACCAGGTGAGTCCCACTAACAGATCAAATCAAGACACACATTTCATTTGTTTACAGCATGCATTATTAGTGAGAGAAGCTTAGAAATCAATATCTGTGGCTCTGCTTTGCAGCCAGAGGTGGGAGAACTGAGCGGTATGTTTTACCAGGCCATGCAGTTCTATTCTAGGCAGCTAATGGGAAGCACAACGGAAGAGGATCAGATGCAGCGTTCAGCCCACTGCTGTTAGGACTAGGACAGCCTTATCGATTTGAGCATAGCAAGCAAAAGGATAGTGCTGAAATCAAGAGATTCCTCAAACAGGGAACTGTACACACAGAAGCAGAGCTCTGGAAATGACAAAGGCAACAGTAGCATCAGTTCTTGATGTCTTTTTAATATAGAAAGAGGTTAACATGAAACACGTCATGTATGAAGGTGAGAAAAAGAAATCAGATGATTGGGGAGGAAGTGAGAGCAAGGAAAAAAAAACACAACAAAAAAGATTACTCCACCTGAGAACATTAGACAGCTCTAGGGTATACTCTGACAGCATTCTTCTCTTATTGACTTGTTTAAACCCACAAATTGTTTCTGCAGTGAGTATACTGGTTGTTTCTAAGGCACTAATTAGTCTTCATAAAGTATAAATAGATTTGAGCTATAACTACTAGATATGGAGATGGTTGTGAAACAGATGTGAAACAGCACAAGATTAGGACTAGAAAGGGCGATTCAGTACTACTGTATCAAGCTGTGAAAAGGTAGAATAAGATACAAACACCACCATATGTACATTATGACTGCAGTTTTGAAGGTAAGAAAATAGGTAAGAAAATCAGAACCATCTATATATCATTTTAGTGTGATTTAATGGACTAGAACCAAGACAGAAATATGTGGTTGAACGTAAGACTGCAACAGCCTTTGTGGCAACGGGATCTAGGTCTCAACTCTCAGTGGCACCCAAGTGTATTCCAAAAGTCCAATTCTCACCAAAATCAGTGGGAGCTAAAGCAAATTCTAACCACTCTTTACTGTTTCGTGACAGCAGTTTAAACACACAAGCTTTTGTTTACCTGGAAGAGGTTCATGGCTAGTGCACTGGACCAGGCTCACAGGAGAAAGAATGAATATCAAAGGTAAGGGGAATGCACAAGGCAACCTGGGCTGTATCTACAGTTTCTGGAGTTATTAAGCAACATTTGTTACTGTATGAGATTACTACATACAATATTCCGAACACATGCATCAGTGTTTAGCAAAAAGCACCAGCTAACGGTGTTCTCTTAGTAAACACAACAGCTCTATAGAAATCAGCATACGGAAGGTCTCATAGAGCCCAGAGCTGGACAGAAACACAGTTCTCCTGCCTTTTTGGAGATTCTGATCTTCCTGTGGAAGGATTATTATATTTTCAATGGAACGGGTTGCCCAGGGAAGTGGTTGAGGCCCATTCCCTGGAGATAATTCAAGGTGAGGCTTGATGAGGCCCTGGGCAACCTGGTCTAGTTGGGGATGTCCCCGCTGACCCTGGGGGGGGATCGGACTAGATGACCTTTGAAGGTCCCTTCTGGCCCAGATGATTCTATGATCTGACACATTTTCAAGCCAGCTGTGCATAATAGTACCAGTAAGACTATTCACTTAGCTGCTAAGTGAGGTTCCCTCCAGGAGCCACATAAGCACAAACTAAGTACCCCTGTAAGCTGAACTCTTGCCTTTCCCCACAGAAGGGACACAGTAGGGAATACTTTCAGTCAATACTCTACACCTCCACAGGACACGCCGTTAACCCTTTCCCAGGTGACCGTACATCCAAGCTGGAAATGATGGAGAACAATCTTGTTAATGCATCCTCAGTGACTCACATGGGACCTACACCAGGCACGCTCAAATGCACCTTCCATCTAATTGTAAGATCCTCCGTTACGTACTTGGAAGGTGTAAGATTTTGAGCAATTAACTTGTCCTGATTTTCTACTTGGAACTTGAAAATATTTGACTTCAATACTACGGTGAAGTTTTCAGAAGAGCACAGACATCTTGCACGTCCACTTTGAGGTGCATTAGCGGATACAGCTTTCAGAGGGAAGACTTTCCTGAGGAACAAGCCTCAAGGATGCCACGCTGGGAATCCAGATGTGAACACTACAGGTGCTCTTCGAGATCACACCCTCTTTTGACAGCGAGCTGCTGCTGGATAGGATCGACTCACCTCTCAGCAAAGATCCTGCCTTCTTCCTTGCTCCTGCATTGGTGCTTATTATGTTGGAACAGTTCAGGGAATAGTTATTCACCTTCTGTTAATCTTGTCAAGGGAGAAATTGTGGGAGATCAAGGCCACTGTTTGCAACAGTAGCTGTTAGCCCTCGCTTGTACTTTTGGAACTCCAACCCTTCTGTCAAGAGCTGCTCACAGGTACATCGTGCTCCTGTGCAGCAGAGACCAGAAGCCACCAGAAACCCAGATGCACAAGCAGCAGGCACAAAGATCAAAAAGAGGTCCACCACCAAATCATCACCTACCTCTTCCAACCACCAGGAAGCAGAACAAATAGCATTAATTTCTTAGACGCAAGTCCTTAACCCTGCTCGGCTGCTCCATCTTAATTCATTCTTTTGAGTATCAAAATCAAGAGCCTACTTGGCCTGCCTCCCCCTGCTAGAAAATCTTTGTCACAAGCTGTCAAAAGGAATCTCTCTTTTCCTCTCTTCTAGCATGTAAAAACCTTCCTTGGTATTTGCTTGAAGTTACTACACTAAGAGCCACTAATGCCCAAAACAGTGAAATGCTCATCTTGAGCCACTGCAGCACTCGATGGTCCAACCATAGACCAGAACCTCACTGCGCCATGTGGTATTTGTTCCTGCTCTGGAACAGAAGCAGGATCTTCCTTTGGTCTTCTCTACAGTTCTCCAACTCTAGCAATCAGAAAGGAGCCAAAGACATTACAAGCAACAGTGCAGCCTGGAGTAAGTTATCTCTGGGGTTATTTAACTAAAAGCACTAAACTCTCATCAAAAATGCACTTTACAAAAACCTACATAGCAGGTTCCGGGTCTAGATGAAAAGTCAGGACAGTAAAACTGTGCTCCCAAAATTTTTATTTATTAAAACTAAACCCACCTGCATTTATGACAGAAAACCTCCTTAAGGCTCAAGTGTGCATTCAACAGGCTTTTGTAGGGAAACATGCACAGCTTGCTGCCGCAGTCACCACTTTCACCGTTAGTTATTAAGACGTACTAATTTACACATTCCATTTATCCGGTAGACACGCATTAGAAACAGCAAACACCCATCCTCACTGGGTCTCATCAGCACGCTTTCAATACCACATTTTAAATAAAAAAACCCCAACATTCAGGCAATAAGCTTTCCGTGATAAAGGGAAGTAGTTCCTCCCTGTTCATCAAAACTGCATTTTTTTCCCCCCCAAGAAATAGGTTGAAAAAACTCTTTGAAGATCATGAGCACATATGGTTAGTTCATAAAACTTAGACTGAGGTTACTGAAAACACACACACAACTTGCAGCATGTGGACAATCTGGACTCACCAGTCACCATGTTGCATGTATTTCTGCTGCTCTTGTCCTGAGCTCTTAGACTTGTAACGTTCTGGAGAAGACAGAACAAAGAAGCCCTTTCCATCCCCAGTTCCTCTTTCTTTATTAAAGTCATTTTATTTTTAAAAAATATGTATTCCATTAAGAAAAGGAAAAAAAAAAAAATCAGGAAAGAAAGATGCGATCATTCACGCAGCTTAGCGGTTCCTACTGATGGATTGCGAGATGCCCAATTCCTAACCATTGTATCCCTGCGTTACTGGGAACGGGTGTGGAGCACATCTGTCACGGGGCGCAGAGCGCCGAGCGGTGACAGGCGCAGCCGGTGACACCGGAGTTACTGGAAGACAGAACTTAGAACAAGGCAGCAGCAGTGACCGTATCCAGAGGTCCCCCCTGCTTCCCCCCCGGTCCCCTCCCCTTGCAGGTGTTCCCGGCAGAGCGGCTGCCGCTGCCCGGAGGCCCGGGAACTGCTCAGACCGCCCCACCATCCCGCCGGGACGAGGCGAAGCTCCATATTTAGCCCCTGAGATCATCGCCCGCCAGCTCCAGCGGGGGACGCGGGGCTTCCTCCTCCCGCGGCCGCTGCCCGGGCCGCTCCCCGCCGCCTTTGTTCCCCGGCGGAGCGCCCGGGTCGGCGGGAGGCGCCGCAGCTCCCCCCCCCCTCACGGCAGGAGCCATGTTTGGGGCTCCGCCGGGGACGGCGGCCGCCGAGGGCCGCGACCAGGCCGCGCCTTCCGGAGCGCGCCGCCGCCGCCCGTGCGGGGGGAGGCGGGGGAGGGGAGGGAGGACGCGCCCGGTACAGGAAAGGGGGGATTCGGGGTGGGGGGGGCGCACCGGCAGGAGGCGCGCGCCCCCGCGGGCGGGGCCGCCTCATCCCCTCCCCCTCCCCGCCGCCGGGCCCGCGCCGCCCCCGGAACCGCCGCCGCCGCCTCCCCCCCGCGCCCGACGGCAGGCCCCGCCCGGCCCCGCCGCCGCCACCACCTCCTGCACACAGCCCCATCCCCCCCAGTTCATTCTCCCCGTCCCGGCGGCCCCGCAGCGCGTCCCAGCTCCCGCCTCACCCCGGCCCCGCTGCCGCCGTCGCCTCGCGCCACCGCCGCCGCCTCGGCCCCCGAGTCTTTTCCCCTCACAGCTCCCTGGGCGCCATCTTACATTCAACCCCCCGCAGCCAATCAGCGCGCAGCCCCGGCCTCGCGAGAGCGCGACCCCCAAGTCCCGCGAGAGCTCGGCCACCGGCCCCGCCCCACACCTTAAAGGGGCCGCGCCCCAGCGGGGGGGGAGGGAGGAGGGGAGTGAAGGGGGCGGCCGTCGGGGGGCGCCCTCCGCCGGGGGGGGGGACACGCGTGGGCCCGGGAGGTCGCGGGGCCGAGATGCGCGCGGGGCAGGGGTCGAGGTCACCCACGGGAAGCGGGGGACAGCTCCCGGTGGCGGGCATGGGGCTGGGGACGCCACCGGCACCGCGTAGTGGCCGTGGGGCGCCCCCGGCCGACGGGGGTCCCACGCAGCTGCGGCGGGCTGGCCGCCACCCCCACGCAAGCAGCTGGGCCGAGGCCCTGGTCCGTCCCACGGGTGGGCGAGACACCACCGCAAGGGGCTCCCCCGGGAAGAGCGCGGGGGGCTCGACCACTGGTAGGGGTGGGGGCCGCGGCCGCCCCCCAGGAGGGACGGCGGGGCGAAGGGTCCACTCGCGACGTGGGGCCGAGCCGGGGCTTCTTTAACGTGCCCATGTGCTCTGCGCGGCCTCCCCGTCCCCGCTGCCGCTTAAGGTGGCCCGTAGGGCCGGGCGGAGCCTCCCCCCACCCACGGCAGGAGGGGGACCTACGTCCCCCTGTTCAACGATGGGGGGGGCCCACGCCGGTCCCGCAAGGAAACCTCCCCTGACCCTCAGCCGAGGGGGGCGGGCAGGGGACACCCCACTCGAGTCCACCTTAACGGGGGAATGGCGCTCCGGCGGTGTTTGTACACAGTGCGCACACCCCCGCCCTGCCCGCACCCTGCCCGAACCCCGCAACCCCCCTCCATCCATTTTCCCCCTTCCCCGACACCCTCAACCCCAGCCCAGCCTGGGGGGCCCGAGTGGGGGGAGCTGCATCTCCCCTCGGGGCAGCACCAGCCCCGCATGGGGAAGGGCAGACCCCAAGCTCCCCCCGTGGTGCTAGGGAGACACCCCCCCCCCCATCTGGGCACCCCGGGAGGAGACAGTGACACAGCGCAGGGGACAGCCTTGGGATGCTCTGTTTATTGAGGCGATGGTGTGGGGCGCCCCCCATGGAGGTGAGGGGGCTGCGCCAAGGCACGGCAGCGCTATGCGGGGGGTGCAGGGCCCCCACCCTCCCAGGGAAGCAGCCCCACGGCAGGACAGAAGCCACGGGGTCCTCAGGCCTTGCCAGGGTCCTCCTTCAGCGTCACCGTCCGGTTGAACACCATCTGGGGGAGAAGCAGAGGGGTCAGCACTGAGACCCACAGTGGGCAGGGGGGGCCCTATGGCCCCCATACCCTCCCCACTTCCCCAGGGCTCACCTTCTCCCCCTCGCTGTCAGGGTCCACGGAGAAGTAGCCCAGCCGCTCAAACTGGAACTTGTCGAAGGGCTGGGCGGAGAGGACAGAGCTGTCGACCATGGCGTTGTGGACCACACGCAGGGAGTCCTGGCAGGTAAAAGGAAGCTCAGATGGCATCTCTGCCTCCTCCACAGCCCTCTCCCCCCAGCCCCTCTCCCCACTGCGATGCAGCAGGGCCCTTGCCCAGGGAGCAGTAGGGTTCTCATGGAAGTGGGTGCCTGCAGAGTGGGTGCAGGAGATTCCCAGCTCCCCTCGGGCACACGAGCCCAGCTCCTGCCACTACTCACAGGATTGAGGTCGCTCAAAAAGCCGCCGGGCACCTCTGAGGGGTCCTCGGGATTTTTGTGCAAAAACCTGCCATGAGACAGAGTCTCATTTCAAAGCTGCTGGACAAGGGGACAGGGTGCCCTGCAGCAGCTGTGGGGCAGCAGCTCACAGGACCCCACACCAGCATCTTCTCCATCCGGAGCTGGGCAGACCCCAGTAGAGCCTGCTGGTGCACAGCCACGCTGCTGCTCCAGCGCCACTGAGCTTGCCCCCACACCTCTGGGGGTAGCCAGGTACTCACAGCCGCTCATAGAGCCGCACTTCACACACCACTGGCTCTGACACCCAGTGGATGAAGGCTTTGGGCTTCTCCGACACATCCGACTTGGTACAGGTCACCTCCAGCTCGATCACGCGCCCGCTGGCATCCTGGCCAAGAGGAGATGAGAGGAGCTGAGCTACCAGGCAGCAATTGGGCAGCAACCCCATCCCCAAGGGCAGCCCAGGGGTCAAACCACTAGCCTCCCAGCTCAGGGCAGCCCTGCTCCCCACCACCCACACTGTGTCCACAGTGCCCAGCTCAAGATGACAATCGCTACCCTCCCCTGGTGGGGCACAGCTGAGTTCTGACATCCCATGGCCCAACCTTGTTTCACCATCACCCACCTTGATGACGTTCTGGACAGCAATGACATAGCCAGCGTGACGCAGCCCCACTGGCTGCCCGGGGGCCAAGCGCTTGTAGCCTTTGTCCACCTCCTGCAAGAGAGTTCATGGCTGCATGAGGGGTCCCAGAATGGGAAGCAGATCCTCCTTCCAACATGTCTCTGTCCCCACAACTGTATTCCCCCCACCCACTCCTGCCATCCCAGGGATCAGAGCACCCAGGGCTGTTTGAACTCCCATGTTGCTGCAGAACATTCACCAGCACACAGACCAGGTGTGGGCACCATCAGTTGGACATGTCCTGGCCAGGCCGAGGGCAGTGGGCATTTCCCTAGTGCCCGTCAGAGCTGCTGGCATGTTTGAGAGTCACAGTTGATGCCAGACACCCGCCTGTGCCCCATGCAGCACCAGTGCTGCTCCCAGGTTCCTCCTGCCCAAGCTACAGGTCCCAGGAGTGAGGGCAGCATGGCCTGGTGGGCCCAGCTCACCTCCCTGAAATCCGTCTCCTCAATGTAGAC
Organism: Gallinago undulata; assembly: GCA_026546715.1. NCBI lineage: Eukaryota > Metazoa > Chordata > Aves > Charadriiformes > Scolopacidae > Gallinago > Gallinago undulata. The sequence continues at coordinate 5,761,196 of JAOTQQ010000003.1, read as the reverse complement.
AGTGGGCTTGAAGGGCACTTTGTGAAAACCCCGGCTCTCATCGGCTGGGAAGTTGGGCACAAGGACCTCGAGTGCCTGGGGAGAAGGAGGGGGTGAATACTGACCTTGGGGAACCCCACTCCCACCCCAGCCCATGGCAGTCTCACCTTCGGAGCAGGGAAGTTGGTGATGGTGACCTTGAGGGGCTCCAGGACGGCCATGGCACGGGGGGCCTGCTCGTTCAGCACCTCCCTTGCACACGCCTCCAGCAGATGCGGCTCCATGGTTGCCTGGGCCACCGTCACACCAACCTGCAGGACAGCCCGCTGTCACCAGGCCAGCCAGGGGACGCATCCACCTGCCCCATCCCACCTTGTCCCCAGCACCCACCCGGGCACAGAAGTTGTTGATGGCCTCGGGGGGGAAGCCTCGCCGGCGCAGGGCTGTCAGCGTGAAGAGGCGTGGGTCATCCCAGTCCCTGACAGAAAACACTGGTGTGACAGCCAGGCCTGCCCCAGGCAGGACCCACCCTGGCTGCTGGCCCCGCTCCTACCTCACGGCACCCGTCTCCACCAGCCGGATGATCTTCCTCTTGGAGACGACGGTGTAGAGCAGGTTCAGGCGCCCGTACTCCCACTGCACGGGGCAGTAGACGTCCAGCGCGTTGCACAGCCAGAAGTAGGAGGAGCGCCTGCCAGGGAGGCACAGGCACAGCCCGGCTCAGCCTCGTGCTCAGCCCACAGCCTCACGGAGGCTCTGTCACATGGACACAGCATCCACCGGCGCTTCGGCAGTCACCAGCTGATCCCCTCGCCCCCTCCTCCCCGAGCTGTGCTGTGCCCAGAGCTCACCTGGCCTGGAACTCCTTGGTGCAGAGGGAGTGTGTGATGTGCTCGATGGAGTCGCAGAGGCAGTGTGTGTAGTCATACGTGGGGTAGATGCACCTGCAAGGCAGACGCAGTCAGCCCTGGGGCAGAGCCTGGTGCTGCTTCCCTCCTGTGACCTCCCCATTCCCAGGAGACGCAGGCCCACTCCTGCCGTGACACCACAGACCCCTACCATTTGTCCCCAGTGCGGTGGTGTGGAGTGAATTTGACACGGTAGGCGACGGGGTCCATCTTCCCATCCTCCATCATCAGCTTCATCCGCAGCGTGGCCTCCCCCTCCCCAAACTTGCCCTTTCGCATGTCCTGTGGAGGGGAGGGAAGCTGTCAGCTGAGGCACGGACCCAGACCCCAGGGGCACGCAGAGCCTGCCCTATAGTCAGGAGTACCTCGAAGAGCACGAGCGATTCCTCCACAGGCCGGTCCCGCCATGGTGAGAGTGGTGGGTTGTGGCCCTTGATCTCCTCGACCTTCTGATGGCAGACGTACGCCTGGCCCCTACGGAGGGGAAACGCCATCACCAGAGGCGAGCAGCCCATCCCTTGGGCAACAGGGAGCCCCAGATGTGGCACAGGGCATCTGCACCACCCCAGCACATCCATACCACGCCGCCATGCTCACCTGCGGATGAGCTCCAGGGCCCAGGTGTAGAGCTGGTCAAAGTAATCTGATGCGTGGGTCACTGCATAGGGCTGGTAGCCTGCGGGGGACAGGGGAAACAGAGTGTGTTGGAGGCACCCCCAGGGCCCAGCTGCAGGACCTGCATGCAGGGATGTCAGGACCCAGCAGCACCTGGCCTGATCCTGCCCTCCCCAGCCCGAAACATACCCAGCCACTCCACCATCTCCCGGATGGCCGTGAAGTACTTCTCCTCCTCCTTCTCGGGGTTGGTGTCATCGTAGCGCAGGAAGCACACACCACCGTTGGCCTGGGGATGGGGGGATGGTGAGCAGCTACTCCCTGAGGGACCACAGGGCTAGCCAGTGAGGGGGGGGCAGAGGCTGGGAGAACTGCCAGCAGGGCTTGATGCTTCTCACCTTGGCATAGCCAAAGTTGAAGTTGATGGCCTTGGCATGGCCGATGTGCAGGATCCCGTTGGGCTCAGGAGGGAACCGTGTCCGCACCTGCAGGGGGAAAAGGAGACATCTCTCTCCTTCAGCAGGAGAATCTCCCCCCTACCCAACAGCAGGGGCACTAACACAAGCCCTCAGCAATCCCACAGGGCTCCCTGTGCCAGGAGGGTGCCATTTTTGGCCATGGCCCCAGCCACCCCACACACCCAGCCAGAGCCTGGCACAGCAGTGCCACCCTTGCAGGGAACTGCTGGGCTGGGGGACGCCACCTCACCTGCCCACCCGTGATTGCCAGGTGCTGCTTCAGCAGAGCCATGGTGTTGGGTGTCACCACGTAGCCCTCTGTCTTGTAGTTCTCTCCTGAGGGCAGAGGATGCTCCGGGCTGCAGCACTGACCAGACTGAGCCAAGCCCAGAAGGGAAGGACATGGGGAAAAGAGCTGGGGCCAGGCCCTGCACGTGGCAGTGGCTCCTCGCACTCACCGGGCTTGTGGAACTTGAGGGCTTCTCCCCGCAGCTGCTCCAGGAGTGACCGTGTCTCTGTGCCCACCTCACCTGCAGGGAGAGACGGGGCTGAGCAGGGTCCTGATGGTAGCTCCCAGGCCCAGCTTGGAGGCAGGTCCCGGCCAGGAACTGAAGGTCTGGGGAAGCTGCCTGCAGGAGGATGGTCTCTTACCATTCTCCACCACAGACACCTTCTGCTTCTCCACCAGGGCCGGCCGGGCCTTTGCAGCCTGCAGGGACCAGCACAGCACTCTGAGTGCCCAGACCAACCCAAACCTTCCCCTCCTGACCCAGCCTGCCGCCCCCCAGAGCTCTCTCAGACCCATGCCTGTGGTGGTGGGTGGGTCCAGAGCAGCGATTCGGGATCCTGCCCAGACACTCAGCAAGGAAATGCCATCCCAGTTCCCAGTCTCCTTGGCTCCACATTACCTTTGGTTTCTTTTCCAGGTCAGCTTCTGTCTTTGGCCCTAGTAAATGCAGCACCTGGGGAAGAGACACACAGACAGGGGTAGAAAAGGCTCCCAGTGCCCCAAGGCCTGGAGGTGGCCCCCACCACCTTGCCTGCACCTGCCTGGGGCAGGTTGTCCCCAGTGCCGGGCCCTCCCATCGGACAGGCCAGCAGGTCCCACACTGGGCATGGCACTGACAGGAGACACCACCCCATGCCTGACCCACCACCCTTGCACCTACCTGCAGGTCCACCTCGTTCTTGATGGTCTTCCCATCCGCCCACCGCAGCCGGCTCCGTGCTTCCCCTGTGGACAGGGCACCCCGTGGGTGAGGGGCACTGCCCAGCCCAGGGGGTTCCAGCCAGGGCCACTGATGCAGGATGCCATGGCCAGTGGCTGGAGGTAGCCCTTGCCTCAGGGCTGTCCCTGGCACAGGGCACCACAGGCAGCTGCCACCTACAGCCCTGCCCTCATGAGGGACACGGCAGGACATGTCCCCTGCGTTGGGTGGGCCGTGGCACAGCAATGCAGCCGGTGGGGCTGGGGCAGCCCAGGGCATAGGGCTGGCTCTGAGGATCCAGGGGAGCAGGAGTGCCCGGCGGGGGCTGCCCCACACTCACCCATCAGCAGCCCCATGTTGAAGTGGTAGCGCTCGGCCAGCAGCTCCGCTCGGTGCTCGCTGATCACAGCCTCCACCTGGGGAGTGGGGCAGGGGCACGGGGCTGAGCGAGGCAGGCATGGAGCGCGACGCCAGCCCATCCCGTCCCACGGTCTCCCTCATCATGTGTCCCCCCCAACTTCCTTCTCACCGCCTCCTCGATCTGCTCGGGGGTGACGCACACCCCCACGCCGCAGGCCCGCTCAAAGTCCACCGTGTCCAGGGGCTCCAGGGGATGGCTCCTCAGGTACTCCAGGGCAGCTGAGGGCAGAGCAGGAGGGTGAGGAGTGGGGCCCTCCCCTCCCAGCCCGGGGCGGGGGGGGGTGTCCCGGTGCCGCACGGTACCGCCGAGCTGCAGGTCGGTGAGGATCTGCCTCCGGGCGATGTAGCCCACCAGGAAGCCGAGGTGCTTCGGGTCCCTGAGGCGGGCGGACGCGTTGTACAGCAGCGTCCCGGTGGCTTTGTCCAGGGCCGACCCCAGCGCTCCCCGAGCCTGCCGCCGCCCGTGGGGGGAAGCGTCAGGGCCGGCCCGGGGCTGAGCCCCGGAGAACCGGCAGCTCCGGTGTGGGGGAGGGGAAGAGTGCCATGGGCCGAGGCCGCTCGGCAGGGCCGGGGATGGGGAGGGAGGGGGTGTCCCAGGGAAGGGCCGTGGTCCCGAGGGTGACTCTACCGGATCGGAACCGGTAGCGGGAGCGGGGGACCCGGGGGTGGGGACTCGCGGCGAGCGCACCTGCAGCACGGCCTGGCGGAGCAACGCGCTGAGCGCCCCGTTGCGCAGCGTCTCCCGCGCTTTGGCCTCGCTGAGGCCGATGCTGGTGAAGAGTCCCAGCGCCTCTTCCGCCTCCTCCGCCGCCATAGCCCCCGCCGCCGCCGCCGCCATGCTGCCGCCACTGACGGCCCAGGGGGGCGGGGCCGCGCCCAGCCAATCGAAGTGGGGAGGGCGTGACCTCAGCGCCAAAGAAGCCAACCGGCGGCGAGGAAGGTCCGCCTCGACCAATGGGATGGGGGAACTGGGCGCCAGCTCCGCGAATAGGCGCTGGGGGGCGGGTCCAAGCCCGCGGTCGGTTGCATCATTTAAAGGGACCGGCGGCGGCGGCGGCCACGTGGGGGGCGTGGCGGGGGGCGGGTCCGCCGTACGTGCCAGGCCCCGCCCCGCTGCCCTTTGTCCTCGCCCCACCCCAATCCCCCGCCGCCTGCTCCCACCGGCTGCCGTGTCCCGCCGTCAGCCCGGCGCTCCCGCGGCCCCGGCGGCCGTCCCGCCCCTGCCCCGTTCCCGTGGCGGGTCCCTGTGGGGTCGCGGTGCCCGAGGAGCCCGGGGGGAGGGAGTCGCTGTGGCTGCCCCAGCCCGGTGCGTGCGGGGCCAGGCCGACCCACGGTCATCCCGGCTGCACCAACCCAATGCCCTCGACTCCCCCAGCCCGGTTTCCTCCCTAGCCCCGTATCCCGGCCCGGCGTCCCCCCCCCAGCTCGGCGCCCCCCCGCCCCCCGAGCCCGGCGTCCTCCCCCAGCCCGGTGTCCCCACCCAGCCCAGTGTCCCTCCCCAGCCTGGCGTCCCCTTCCATCCCGGCGTTTTCCCCCCCCAGCGCAGCGTCCCCCCCCCAGCCCAGTATACCCCGCTAGCCAGGTGTCCCCCCGACTTTCCCCATGCCAGCCCAGTGTTCCTCAGCTCTCCCAGCCTGCTGTGCCCTGTCCCCCACCTCCAGCCCAGTGTCTCCCCTGTTCTCTCATCCTGACTGGGTGTCGCCACAGCCCAGTATCTGCCAGTTTCCCCAGCCCGGTGTATGTGGAGACCAACCTAGCCCTCCCCGCCCCCCCCTCCCTTTTCCCCCACCAAGCCCTGTTCCCCTGCTCCTGTGTCTCTCCAGCTCCTCCAGCCTGGTGTCCACCTTGGCTGCCCAAGTCCTGTGTGACCCTGGCTCCTCCAGCCTGGTGTCCCCCCATCAGCCCAGTGTCCCACCACACACAATGTACCCTGGCTCCCCCAGGCCAGTGTCCCCCCTCCCCGTCCTGCACCAGCCCGTTGTCCCCCCAAGCCCAGTGTAACTTGGCTCCCCCAACCCTGTGTCACCCCCCAGCCCCAGCAGCAGCAGACCCGAGCAGTTGGGGAAGGGGCTTTATTGTTAATACCCGGCTGGAGCTGTTTGATCCTGGCTCCTTCAGGGGTGGACTGGGGAGGCAGAATGGATGTCCCTGGGGGCTGCACACTCCTGAGGGACAGACGTGATGCCCAGCACCGGGATGGAGCTACAGCTCCTTCCTGGTACCAGGTATCATCTCTGTCCCCTTAGAGGCTGCCTGCTCCCCGCCTGCAGCCGGCAGAGGCTTCAAGCTGTAGCGGGCACTGATGTTGGTACCCGAGACGCTGCGGTACTCGCCCATCTCCGTACGAACGGCTTCATTCTGGGTGATGGTGAGGAGGACCGGAACGGAGAGCGTCACCTCCTTCCGCAAGACCTGGATGCTGAGCGCCGTGCGCGGGGGGATCTTAGCCGGCAGCTGCACCTCCACGCGTTCCCGGCGGGTGCTGGATTCGCTGCGCCCTTTCTGCACCGTGAAGATGTTGGAGGCTTCCACGGCCAGCGTGAAGGAGAGCCCGGCTTTGAGGCTGGTGGCGTTGCTGAAGTGGAAGCTCTGCCAGAGCGTGGTGGCGTACTCCCGGCTGCTGCTGGCCGCCAGCGTCTGCTCCGACTCCGTCTCGTTCACCCCCTCGATCTCATCCACCAGCACCTCCCGCTCTTCCTCCACCCGCTTCTGCTCCCAGAGGAGACGCGCTGAGACCAGGGGCCGCCCGGGGCGCAGCGGGCGCAGGTGGGACAGCCGAGCCTGGAAGTTCAGCTCAAGTTTGTAGTCGGCGAGGCGCTCGCCGGGCCATGCCAGGCAGTGCCAACCGCCCCGGCTGGGGTGCTGGTAGAGCAGCCAGACTCCCCGCTGCACCACATGGGAGGCCACCCGGTCGTTGAAGTACCCGTACGCCAAGTTGGTCTCCTCCGTCACCACTTTGCAGGCCCCTTGGAAGTTGGGGCGCTCATAGAGGGTGATCTGGGGGTCCCCCAGGTCGTGGTGCACGAGCCGCAGCGCTGAGAAGCTGTTGGGCCGCCCCACGGAGGGGTACTCGCCCTCCTCGAAGGCGTGCGGCTCCCCCTCATACTTGGGGTCTGTGTAGGCGATCCAGGGCTGCCCCACCACCTTCAGAGAGGCGATGCAGTCCCCAAAATCCATCTCGTGCAGGTCGGGCACATCGCAGGTGAACTCCCGGCTCAGCCCCTCAAAGTTGGCACGTTCGTACACCGTGATCCGGTTCATGGTGCCACAGGTACCTGCCCCTCCGAGGGCACGGGGCACATCAAGACCCCCCCCCCGTGTGGGGTCACGTAGGTGCTACGGGAAGCCTATGGAGAAAGCCTGGTCAGCAAAAGGGCCCCCTGGCACCCTTCTTATCCCCCCGCTTTCTGCTTCTCCTTTGCTCACCTCTGCCCGGTCCCTGTGCTCTCACCGTCTGTGCCGGCAGCGCCCCGACACCGGCCGACAGCCGTGACTCTTTAACAAGGGTGGTGGGGCCGGGGCGTGCAGCAGCACGAAGCCCAGGTGATGACAGCACTCACCCCCACGCCCAGCCCCGACCCCGCACCCGGCAGTGGGGAGCCAGCCGGGCCCCGCACGGCTGCGTGGTAGCCAGCGCACCGGGATGCCAGCCGGCCCCTCAGACCAGCCCTGCTGGAAAGTCCTGCCGCACCCGGGGCACACGGCACTCCAGCGCTAACGAGTCACCGCCAATTATCACTGATGCTTCCGCCCTACCAGTGCTAATTACGGTGTGTGTTGCCGGTGGGGCAGGAACTGCCGGCTCGCCCCGGCGGGGTGAGAGGGTATCGTGGTGGGGCGAGCCGGCGCCCTGAGACACCCCCTCCGGCATCCTGGTGCTGCCACGTTCAGGACACGGCACCGCTGTCCCAGCCCTGTGCCCGAGGATGGTTGGGGCAGGTGGTGGCACTTTTCTCCACTTGTCCCTCCATAGGCAGGATGGCCACGGACCATCCGGGGTGGCCACGGCGCTGCTGGAGGATGATGGGTGGCAGCGCTGGGCACGGTGGGACACCTCTGGCTTCTCCCAGCTGTGTGCCTGGGCCCAGGGGCTGCCTCATCCCCTTGTCCCTGCAGCCCTTCCCAGCCTGGAGCTGTCCCTCCAGCACAGCACAGGGACTGGAAAGCCCCAAAGTCAAGACACAAGTAGCTCTCAGCAGAGTACGGCTGGATCCCAACCCACCCCCTCCTCCGGGCTGGGGACAGCCGGGACCCCCTGAGCCTCTGGGCTGAAATCACAGAATTGGCCAACCCCGGCTGCGTGGGGTGCCCCAGTCCCACAGGGAAACCGAGTTTGGTGCCGCCTGTGGTCACCAGCATCCTGCGGTGGAGGAGCATGGAGACCTTGCTGCTCCATCAGCCTGTGTGTCCCCCGCCTCCCTGAGCCACCCCAAGAGAGAAACCCAGGTGTCCCGGCATCCCTGTCCCTCCCTAAAGCCCTGTCCCCCACAGGCAGGTGCCACCCCACATCTCGCCCCCCCGCCGCCAGCTGCCCGCCGCCGATGCCCTCCCCCTTCCCTGCCCACGGTGCCGGGGCTGCCAGGGTCTCCCAGTTTATTGCCAGATGTCGGGGCGGTCGGGGTTACACCAGACAAACGCTACAGGAAGCGGTTAGTGAGTGGGGGGGCCGTGGGGGCTGCAGGCGGGGGCTGGGGAAGGGCTGTCCTGCTCGCTCCCCCGGCTCACAGTCTCCCCTATGCCCCCCGCCCCCCCCCCCCCCCCCCCCGGGGGG
>JAOTQQ010000003.1:5649159-5747368 GCA_026546715.1 Gallinago undulata | reverse complement strand
CCCCCCCCCCCCGCGCCGCCCCCCCCCCCGGCCTCGCGCGCCCCTCTCCGCGCGTGGAGGCGTGACGTCAGATGTCAGCCCGGTGCGTGACGTCACAATGCAGAGCGGTGACTCACCCCGCGGCGGCGGGAGGGGGCGCGCCGCGGTCGCGCGTGGCCGTGGCCGTGTTTCCACCCCCCCTTCCCAACCTCATCCCTTTCCCCGCTTACCGGAGCCCGCGGGGGCAGCGGCGGCGGCAGCGTCGACGGCGGCGGCGTCACGTCGCGGGGCGGCGGGTGGCTGCGGAGCGGCCGTGTCGGTGGGGACGGGGGGCATGTCGCGGGGGTCCGGGGAGCGGGGTCGGGTCGGGGGCGGCTCCGTGGCCGTGGGGAGTAGGGGGTGAGGAGGGAGGGACGGGGGGGGCTCAGAAGCAATCCACGAAGCACTTGAAGGTGAGTCGGAAGAACCTCATTGAGGGCGGCGGGGCGCGGCGGGGCGGGCCGGGCCGGGCGGGCGGCTCAGAGCCGGGCTGCGGGGCCGGCGCCGCGCGGCCGCTCCGGGGCTCTCTGCGCCGCGGCACCGGGCGGCGGCGGAGGCAGAGACCGGCCGCACCGCCCCCCGAGCCCCATTGGATGCGCCGCCCGCCCGCGGCTTGACGGGACTTGCAGTCCCGCCGCACCGGCACCGGGGCGAGGCGGGGACAGAAGGAGCAGAGGGCGCGTCGCTGGGCACCAAGGGATACGGGCGAACGGGGCGTCACCGGGGGATACCGGCCGCTGGAGGACACTAGGGCACGCTGAGGAGGGGGACGGGGCGCACCGCGGAACACCGTCGGGGGGGGAACGGGGCATACCAGGCGTTAGGGGGCACCGGGACTTGAGGTGCAGCCCACACCGGGGGACAGCGGGTGATGTGGCACGGGGACTCGCAGTCCTGGCACACCGGCACGAGGGGACACCCGGCACTTGTAGTCCCGCTGTATCAGCACCGCCGCGCACCGGGACACACCGGGCGCTGGGACTTGCCGTCCTGCTGCACTAGCCCCGGGGCACACCGGGCACCATGGCCGTGGGGCCGCACTGGAGGACACCAGGTGACAGGGTGCAGCCAGCAGCAGGGCACACGGAGAAGGAGTAGGCACCAGGGGGACACTGTGTGTGTTCCCTTCCACCCCCCCACTGTAGGGTGCATCTGGCAGCAGGGTGTACCAAGAAACACCTGGCTCTAAGGGACATCAGGTGATAGCCAGCACCAAGGAACACTAGGGGCACTCTGTGAGCAGCCAGAGCCCAGAAGGGACAGGGACCGGGGGGGAGCACTGGGGGGACACAGAGCTGTAAGGAGAATGGGGTGCCCCAGCACACTAAGGGAGACGAGGGTACCCGGGGCATGGGGGTGCTGGTGCCTTGTTGAGGGGCTCCACCAGGCACCACAGGGTCAGGGGACAGCAGGAAGCAGAGTCGAGGGAAGTTTCGCGAGTTTAATGAGCGCAGGACAAACCCCGACCCCCACCCCAACCCCCCCACCCCCTAGCCCGCCCTGGCACCCCCCGGGGCAGGCACCCCACGATGCCCTAGTCGACTTCTTCCATGCTGCTGTAGGAGGGGGCCGGGCGCTCGGCGGGGCTGGCGAAGCGCTCAGGGAGGCCATCCGCGGCCAGCGCTGGGGCTCCTTCGGGGGCCAGGCCAGATCCGAACGGCACGGGGGGTAGTCCCTGCAAGCAGAAGGTGGGCGTAAGAGGGAGACCATGGGCACGACAGGAAGACCACAGGCATGATGGGGGCACCAGGGGTGCAAGGGGGGCACGAGGGGTGCAAGGGGGGCACTAGTCCCTAAGCTCACCCCTCTCTTCCTTCCCTCCCCACTTCCAAGGGGACCGTGGGGGATGCAACCCCTGCGGGTAGGGGACCCCACACAGCGTGGAGCAGACCGAGGGACCAATACCAGCCCAGGGCACCCAGTGGCAGCCCCCACTTGCCCGCCCGAGGAGAGCCAGGCTGCAGCATGCTCGGCCCAGCCCCGGCGCTGCTGCCTCTCCCCAGCCCGGCACTCATGGCCTCGGGGCTGTGGGCGGCCAGGGCCGGTCTGAACAGAGCCCCGCGCCCCCAGCACAGGCGCCCAGCCAGCAGCGGCGGAGGCAAGGGGCAGGCTGCCAGCCCCTGCTGGGGTCTGAGGAACGGCACAGGACCAGAGGGGATTTCCAGAGCCCAGAGCGTGTAAGCCTGGGCCTCGCTGCTGGCCACCCACCTCTGGGGACGGCGGGCAGGCAGGTGCAGGCAGTGGCTTGTGGGCCCCATGCCCAGGGCGCCAGTTGGAGCAGAGGTCACCCCACCGGCGCCGGGCACTGACTCAGCCCCATGAGGCCAGCGCCGTGGGCGAGCGGGGGAAGCCGCCGAGCCCCAGGGCTGCAGACAATGAGGCGACTGTTCCAGGACCGGCACCTCATGACCACGGCACAGCCCCCCCAGCCTGGGGGGGGGACACCCACTCGGCAGGGGCAGGGAGGGGGATAGAGTGGCGTACATGCAAGAGGGGTGCAGGACTGAGGTAGGGGAGCCCTAGGTTCCCCGCTGTCCGGCTCAAACCCCAGCCAGAAATCCGGGTGACCCCCTTCCCTGCCAAGCATCCTTCCTGAGCCAGCCAAGGACACAGCTGGCGGGACAGCAGCGGAGACGGAAAAGGAAGTCACAGGGCTCTGAAGTCACAGGGCTCTGAAGTCACCTCTCGCACCCAAACACACCCAAGCCCTCTGAGCCACACTCAGCCAAGGACAACACATCTCAATGTCAGACACCACTAGAGCCACAGCCTGTGCCCAGCCTCGTGGGACTGTATGCTGCCGGCCTCACCAGGCTTCCCGTGTCCTGTATGTGTCCCACGAGGGCTGCCACCCCACGGCTGGGGAGCCAGAGCCCAGCCTCTGCCCCAGGGAACAGGCAGGCAAGAGGTCTCCCCAGAGCCTGCTGCCACACAGGGTGTACAAGGGCAGGGTCACTACCTTGTACAGAGACAGTTAAAGCAGCTGCCTCAGGCACAGGAAGGTCACCGGCACCTGCCCCTGTGCTGGAGCAGGCTCTAGGGCAGAGTCCCTGTCTCACTGCGAGGGTCCCACCACACAGGACAGGGAATGCCATGTCTCTTTGGAAAACCTGGCTTTATTAACACACCGAGGTCCTACCTGCGCTTCCCAACCCCTTGTCTCTCCCATGCATGGGCAGCCGGTCCCCTCGCAAACGAGGTGCCACACTATGCTCCCCTAGCAGAAACCCGCCCCCTCAAGATGAGGCCAGTGGGGGACAGCCCACACAACCCCACAGCACTGGTGGAAGCCAGCAGCCCAGGGAGGTGGGTGCTCACCATGGGCACTACAGCCCAGTTTGCCAGTCTCCCCAGCAGCTGTCCGGGGGAGAGGAGCTGTGTGGGGCTGGAGGGGGAAGCACACAAGCCCTTGGTGACAAGCGCATTCCGTCCCAGCACAGGGCTGCGGCACGCACAGCTCCTGGTGCACAGGCAGCTGGCAGCAGGAGGGACTGGGCTGGCCCAGGAGACATGGGTCACACCAGCCCCGGGGAGAACAAGGCTCCCACAGCAGCACAGCTAGGACAGGTGGCCAGACCAGGACCCGTGTCAGGGCATCCTGCCCTTGCTGCAGCTTTCCAGTAGGTCTCCACTTCTTTCCTGGTAGCCAAGCAGAGGTGGTCAATATTCCCGGGGGGCTCCCAGCCCCTGGCCATGCTGCAGCAGCAATATCCCTTCTTGAGCAGCAGGTAGCCACGAGGTCTGCCCTGCTCCCAGTGGGCAGCAAGGGTAAGGGAGGGCTGAGGGACTCCTGGTTCTGGGCTGCACCTTGGCAAGGCAATGAGCTGGCCACGCAGCCCTGCCAGCTGGCACAGGAGATGCCAGAGCAGACAGGCAGGAGCCGATGGCCCCATGCTTCCCTTGGCGAGTCCTTCCCGGCTGTTTCTGTCCTGCCGCCCGACGTCTTTGTTTGTAGCATCCTAGGACAGCGAGTGCCCCGGCAGCCCTGCTCCCGCAGCTGGCTGCACGCCCGTGCCTATCTCCATCGGGTCTGGTAAATGAGTGGGTAGAAGACGTTCAGGAAGAGCGCGACAATTGCGGCCGTGGTGGCCAGGACGAAGTATCTGACGCAGCCTTCATCTGGGTGCTGGGGGGTGCCCGGACTCCGCTTCTGGCCACGGGGCCTCCAGGAGTTTCTCGCAGGCCTTTGGGGTGCCTCGAGCTGCAGCTCTTGTTCTTCAGCCTCCAGTTCCTGCCAGATCAGAGAAGCCTGCGATGTGGAAACCTGCGTCAGCACTTGGAGAACACAACGGGCAACACCCCTCGCCATCCCCCGGGGCAGGCGGGTGCCTGCGAGCCCAGCCCCGTGCCCAGCCAAGCCAGCCAGCCCGCCTCCCCATGCAGCACCGTCGCGGTCGCACCCGCCCCCGCGGCTCTTCGGGGTCTCCGGCACGTGGGAGGTTCTGCCAAGGCAGGGTCTTCGCGGGGCCACGGAGCGGGCAACCAGATCCCGATGGAGCCGATGCTCTGGCATTGGTGGGTCCAGGTGGCGAGGGGGCAGGCGGCAGCCAATCGCAGCCCAAGCTTTCCAGATCCCAACAGGATCTTTTCTGAGGATGGCCAATCCGGAGCCAGCTGGGGCGGCAGGAGCAGGAGGTGCGGTCGTAGCACAGCCAGTCACAGGTCTGCTTCAGTGGGTGGGGATGCTCTGACAGTCAATCACAGTCCAACTTCCAGGAGGATTATCCACAGGCAGCCAATCGCAGCCCAGCCCTTCACTGTGCTGGGGATCACGTGGGGCAGCCAAGGTGGGTGCAGGTCTCTAGTGGGCACCCAGCGGCCTGGGAGGGTGTGGGTGGTCCAAGGGGCTCAGGGACCTGCTGAGCCCCGGCAGGATCCAGTGCACCCCAGTGCTGCGGGGGATCCAGCGCCGTCGGACCGATGTGCCCCGGCACCATGGGGACACCCAATGAACTCAAGCGCCGAGGGGGGTTACAGTGAACCTCAGTGCTGCTCAGGCCCCTGAAGGCTCCCAACGCCAGCATGGGATGCTTATCACGGCCTTCTCATTGCCCAGGCTAACCCCCACAGCCAGTGGGGCTGCTCCAGGACACGCAGAGTCCCCCCAGCACAGGAGTAGCCTAGGCAGGCAGACACCAACATGCTGGACACCACCTGGCCACAGAGACAGAGCTCCTGTCCCCCAGCTGAGAGGAAAGAGCCAGGATGCCTAACCAGCCCCAAGCCGAGGGCTGTGTGAGCCAGAGAGCCAGGCCAGAAACACCTGATGGGGCACATATGTGCCACCATGCCAGAGATGAGATGAGCATCGTCCTCAATCCCTGCAGGGCCACAGGGGTGCTGAAAGCAGAGGGAAGAGTTGCAGCATAGTGATGCAGGGGGGCTCTCCAGGTGGGTGCTCTGTCAAGCCCCAGTCTGGGCCTTCACATCTGACGTTCATACAAAGATCAGCCCCACCGTTTCCCACTGGTGCATACCAAAAGCACCCTGCCGCCAGCTGGCCCACCCCTCCCTCCCAGGCGGCCCAGCAGCAGAGCTCGCTCTGGCAGGTTTCTCTTCAGCACCCTGCGGAGGCTGCCAGGCCTCTGGCTCAGCGCTGGCATTTGCCTTTTTTGCACCTAGCTTGGCCCCAAGCTGGGCCCCAGCAGAAAGCGTCCCCCACCCTGCCTTGAGAGCAGCTGCGGAGGGCAGGTTCTCACCGCTCCCCGGCACAGCCAGCTCCTGCTGCACCGCTCACAGCCTTCCTTCGGTGCAGACCCCAGTGAGGCTGGGCCCCCTCCTGCCTCCTCCAGTGCCCTCCCACCAGCACTCCCCACCCTGACGACAGGAACCAGCTCTCCTGTTGTCCCTCAGGGCGGGGACCAACCTAAGCACACAACAAGAACAGGGCAAGACAGCCCCCAAAGCTTGGCTAACACAAGCTCTTCGGTGTCGAGGAGGGGCAGGTATCACACTGCAGCTGCGCCAGGCTCCGTAGGTGCTGGCAGAGTTGGGCTGGGCCCTGCGTGTGGGCACCTTGGCATGTTTCACAGCTCTGTGGCTCCAACAGTGCCAAAAAGGACGCGAGCTCTCACCTGGCTAGCAGCAGCTTCTGCAGAGGGGGTGCGCTCAGCTCGGTGGTCTGGGGGGTGCCCTGGCAGGGGTCTCTCCACAGGAGAGTTCCTCCGGCGGTAGAAGAGGACATACGCGTATCTGGTTACCACTTGACTCTCGTCCACAGTGGTGACTGTGCTGTCATCGAAGAGCCGCCAGCCTGAGAAGAGAGAAGGGTTGAGCAAGCAGAGGGGCCACAGCTGCAGGAGAGGTGGGGCGGCAAGGCAGGCAGATCCTCACCCACGTCGCTGCGCTGGCTGTTCTTGTCGTTGGGCAGGCGGGCGTACGCCGTGTAGTGCCCTCCGATCATCCCTCCGTAGTGGTTGATCACAGCGTACAAGTCGTACATGGGCAGCTGCTGCTCGCCCTTACGGCCGATGCAGAACTTGCTCAGGTCCAGACTCCTGGGGAGAGACACAGGGACAGTCATGGCAGGCAACGTTAGGCAGGGAGAGACCAGACAGCACAGGCACTTCATCCCCCAGGCTCTCACCGGACGGGGAAGTCCACCATGTCATTGATCTTGTCCCTCCAAATAAAGCTGCGGAAGGAGAAGCGCTTGAGCTGGATGATGAGGACGTTGGGCAGGCGCCATAGCATCAGCTGCTTGGAGGCTTCACGGTGCTGCTTGCACTTGGGGCAGTACCTGGGGTAAAAGTGTGCTTGTTACTGGTGTGAGGAGAGCCCCAGGTCTCAAAGTCCAGCCCAGCCCCAAGACACCCCTACACGTCGGGCTGGCAGAGGGGATGTGGAAGGTCTCAGCCTCCCTTGCCAGGGGCAGGCCAGCACAGCTCTGTGGAGTGCTGGCATTGCTCCCTGCTGGCTTCTAGCCTCCCTCTCCACAGAGCACAGAGAAGGCCAGCCCAATGCTCCTGGCTGCCAGAAGAAACAGTGTGCAGGCCTGGGCAGCTCCTGGGAAACCCCCACTGCTGTCTGAGCCTACGGCCTGGAACCCACCCTGCCACCTTCCTCACCATGCTTCCTCTGGGGCCAGGACTTCGGGCTTGGTGAAGAGATTGAGGCACTGCTCCAGGGTGAAGTGGCCAGCCCGGGCTGCTTCGCTGGCCGAGCCCGGGTCCTCCACACACTCCAGCTCCTTGGATTCCACCAACACAAACTCCTTGAGGCGCTCGTTGTTCTTCCACACCAGGGCGAGGGAGCACTCATCTGTCAGGTCCAGGGGGGTGTCACCTGCAAAGTTGCACACATCTCACACACCTGCCCTGTCAGGCTACACCAGGCCACCTTACTGAACAGTCTTGCCTTCCCCAATAACAGCAATCACGTAGCACTGCCAGGAGGGGACAAGTGCCCCTGTGGGACACCAGGGTGTCATAAGCCCACAGCCAGTGGGGCAAGGCAGACAAAAACTCTCTCAGCAGCAGGTACATAACCAGCACCAGATGTGGTTATCCCATTCAGACATGATGTGACCAAGAGATCAAAAACCCTCTGTGGATACAGGCATTTGAAGGGAATTGGTCTATTTGCTGAGGAGAGTAGCAATGTCATGCCCAAGAAGAGCTTCTAGGCAGCACCTCTGTGCAGCAGAGCCCTGACCATCTCTGTGCCAGATGCAGTGCGTCCAGCCTGGAGCCATTGTCACACCTGGGTTCACCTTGTGCCATGCAGATCCACCACCCTGTCAGAGACTGCAAGGGATGAGGGTCGCACCTTCCAGGGCTCTGGGCTCACCTTTATCTTCCAGCTTGTGCTCTCGGTTGGCGGCATCGATCTTGTTGATGTAGAACTGCGTGGCGCGGGCACTCAGCGAGTCTGGAGTGTGTTGGTACCCAGGGATGGCAGCTGTAGACAGGCAGGGACAGATCCGTGGTGGCACTGCCTGTCTGCCCTGCGTAGGGGCCAAGAATTTGCAATGCCCCCACCCCCACCTCACATGCTACGGCCTTGCAGGGACACAACCACGTGCCCCGTGTCCTTGACTATTTTTAGCAGGCGCCTGCCCCTGGCAAGCTGTGCTCCTCTGCCTGCCTTGCCCCTTCACTGCACATTGCTGCCATCCTGAGACGAGTGTCTGGAAACGTGACAGCCAGGCAGCCGAGCGCGAGAGGCTGCTCCCGTGCAGCTGAGTCAGAGCGAGGGAAACGCTGCGCTCACAGCCCCGAGGGGCTCAGCCTGCGCCGGGCTCTGCCTTCCCACAGGACTCTGAGGCTTCTGCCAGCCCCTGCCTTCCCACCCCTCCCACATCACAACACTCCAGCCTCCTTCTTACTCAAGTCTCTGCTCTGCCCCGTGGGCCCTGTCAAGGCAAGGCAGAGGATGGGCAGACAGGCATTTCAGGTGGGGCAGCACTGCCAAAACACAGCTCCCAGGGCCTCAAGTATGTCCCCAGGAGACTCCAGACCAAGCTCACAAGGGAAGAAAAAGATGCTATGGTGGAAGGAACAATTCTCCCTCCTTGGGATGACCTGTCTTATCTTGGGTCTGCTGGGGGCTCCTGGCACAGACACAGTTAGTACCACAACCCCTCTTACCTTCTGGCTTGAGGGCTCTCTCATAGGACGGCTCCTTCTCACAACAGCCGTCGCTCTGTGACTCCATGTGCTCAGAGAAGCCTGAATCCAAGCTCAGCAGAGAACTTCTGGCTGCCAGGACCTTGCTCCGGACGGTGCTGGTGTCCCCCAGGTCTGGGTGTAGCTCAGGAACAGCTGGCGAGAGTGGAGGTTCCTGCAGGAGGCTGGAAGCCCTGTCCTCATCCCCCAGCTCGGGGATAGAGGTGGCTGCTGCACAGCTGCTCTTGGCCAGAGGCTCCAGCTTGTCTGGGAGCAGAGGCTGCAGCCCCTGCTCTGGTGACATCCGGCCCAGCTGGAATGGAGGCTGGAACACGCTGACCGAGTACCTGGGCAAGGAGGTGGCAGTCAGAGCCAGACAAGCACAGGGCTGAGCTCCGCTGCGGGGCAGAAGCGCCCTCCTTCCCTGCACCCTCACCTTGCGTAGCCCTCCAGCAGCTGGGCCAGGCGGGCATAGGTGAGGCGGGACTCCGGCACGCTGATGATGAAGGGGAAACCGATGTTCTCTGGGCGGCACAAAGCCTTGTGGTCTGGCCAGTGTGTCTTCTGACATGCCCTGTAACACACAGAGTCCCAGGTGAACCCAGCATCCGCAACCACCCTGGGCAGGATCACGGCACGGCCAGAGGGGTGTGCTGGGGACACGGGGAACTAGACTAGCTCTCTCCCAAAGGCCCAGCTCATCCCACCTCCTCCCAGTGGACTGAGTTCTCCCATCCATCCCTTAAAGGCAGAAGACCCTCCCCCCCTGCTAGGCACCAAGCCAACTCACACGTTGCAGTAACCGACTCGATAGCACCTCGTGCAGCGCTTGAGCTTCTCATCCTCAGGCAGCTGCTTCTTCTGGCAGGCAGCACACTTGGCGATGGGGCCACTGGGCACCTGCGGACGCTGCAGGAGAAAGGACCCATTGGGCAGGAGAAGGCACCCTTGGTGGGCAACCGTGCTCGATGCAGCTTGTCATCCTTGCGTGCAGGTCTCCCCCTCCTGCTCAGCCCCACTTGCAAGCTTAGCCTCTCTGCATGTCTCCCAGCAGTCCCAATATCCCCTCTTACCTGCTGGACCTGCAGCTCTACCACCCGCTCCTTTGCCAGCTCTGGGGACAGCACCTCGAAGCAGAGCAGCAGGTCCGTGGGGGAGACTGTGTCCAGTGAGTTGGATGGCAGGAACATGCGGTGGAAGCGATTCTTGATCACCTGCCAGGAAAGTAGTAGAGGGAGACCATGTAAGGGCTGCCCCACACTTCTTCTCCTGAGAAAGCCACAGATTTCAACCCCACAGTGAGCTGCAGGATCAGCAGCACCACAGCACCACCATGCTGTGCTCGGCTCAGCACCCACCAGGGGATGATGGACACCTCTTGCCATACCGCAGTGGCCCAGTCCTCCTAGGAGGTCTGTCTGGCAGCACCCTGTGCAGGACACTGCCACCCACAGACAAAATCTGTCCCATTAACATACTGGATATGGGCAAGTGACTCTCAGTGGCCATATTCCCCGCAGAGCTGTAGGAGCCGGGGCGCCCACAGGAGCAGCTCATGGCTTGCTCCCCAGCTGGGGCACTCTCACCTCTGCCAGGCGCAGGTTCTCTGGTTTCACACGCACACTGTGGGCCACAGAGTCGAGTACCTCCATGGCACTGGAGTTCTCCTTGCTGATACTCACGAGGAACTGCCAGCAAGAAAATGCCCAATCAGTCACGGCATGCAGGCCCTTAACTCAGCCTCTTAGCACATGATCAGCTGCCTGGGGCACTTCCAGGAGCCCTCTCAGGCTCTTACCCCTGAGTAGATAGTGTCATTTACCTTGATTGGTTTCTTGTGCGGCTCCTTTGCAAAGTAGTAGACAGTCAGCACCTTCTGCTTTTGTGGGAGAGGCACGGGGAGGTACAGGAAGGGGTCAAAGGTGATGGACACCTGCAGATATGAGCGCACACTCAGTTGTGGAAAGTGCTTATGGCTGAGATCAGTGAGGCAACAGCCCCAGCAGACTTGAGATTCAGCCTTGTCCTCTGGCCTGTGCTCTCTGAGGGTCAGGAGCCTGCTGCTGCACAGCCAGGACAGGGACAGAGCCTCCAAGGCTGCCCTACCTTTGAACACACCGGGCACACCAGCTTGGATTTGTACTGGCCCTGGAAAAGGTCCACAATGAAAGAGTCGTTCCTCATCTTGTGTCGCTGCCAGGCCTCCTCAGCTACCACCTGCAGAGAGAGAGGGTTCAGAACTACACTAAACCACCCAGGTCCAGGGCTGCTCCCGCAGTGGCTTTGCGGGAGGGACATCCTCACCTCATCGGGCCTTCCATCTGAGTCAACGGTTTCTGTATAGGGCTTGTTCTGGATGCGGTTGAGGTCCTCATGCAGGCCATCAAGCAAGAAGGCCATGAACTCCTGAGCATCATGCTGGGCATAGCCAGTGAACTGGCTAGCCTTGCTGGCCACAATTGCCTGCAGGGGAGCACAGAAGTCAGTGCTGGCCAGAGTCCCCTGGCAGCATTGCCTGTCCCATGCACAAAGCCTGCCTGCACCCACCCACACCCACCTAGCTCTCAGCTAGCAGGGTATCCAGGTGCCCAGAGAGGAGTGTTAAGGACCCACAGCAGCTCCTGTGTAGCACTGGTGCCTGTGGCCTTACCTTTAGCTTAGAGGGCTGGAAGGCATGGTGCGTGCCCTTCCACAGTGCTCGCAGCAGCATGGCAAAGCCGATGGCCAGGCGTCCCCCTGTGCCCAGTGGGTTGTTATAATTAATTTCTGACTCAAAGGACCGATCTGTAAGAGACACAGGAGAGCGAGGGTGACACTGGCTGCACCATCTGAGTGGCAGGGCTCTGCTGGGTTCCCAGTGTAGGCTCACCATGGAAGTAGTCACGCAGCTCCCGGGTGTTAGACAGGGACTGGATGACGCTATTCATGAAGCAGGTGTTGCCAAGGTTCACCAGCCCCGTGAAGCCAGGCAAGCACACCTTCTTCTTCTCGTCCTCATCCTCATCATCCTCCACACTCTCGGTGCTCACAGGGCTGTGTGTCATTGGTGGCACCATGCATGTCGGTTTGGGCTGCCAAAGCAAAGGTAGGTGTGAGGGTGCTGCACTCAGGGAGTCTCCCTGGGAACATCAGGGGAAACCAAAAGCCCAAGACACCCCTCAGACGTGACTGGGCCACCATCTCCCATCACCATCACACCATCTCCCACCAGGACTGGGATAGACAGGCCAACTGCTACCCCCAGTCCTGCCAGCTATGATGGCAGAATGCTGCCGCCTCCTCCAGGAACACTTTGCCAGTCCCAAAAGCAACACCAAGGGTGTGGGGTCCCACAGGAGGGACAAGTGGGCCTCCCTTTCACCCTGATGCCCTACCCAATGCAACCCTACTCACCGAGGGGATGTGTGGCTCTTGCTTTACCGCCACATGCTCTGGGGCTGTACGAGCTGCCACACCATCCAGACCCCCATCTTCCACACGTGGCTTCTCTTTGTCGCTGGCTCGGGCCTCCTCCTTGCTGGACAGGGGGTGCTGGTTACTGCCAGGGGGGTTCTTGTCCAGAGGGGTAGGGCCTGTAGGCATGGCAACCTTTGCACCACCCACTGCACCTTAAAAAGGGGGAAAGGTGGGCCTGTGGTTAGCAGCACCATGCGCTGCCCACGGCAGGGCTGAGCCATTCAGTCCATGCTCACACACAGGCTCTCTCCTACCCGACTGCCCTGTGAGCAAGGGGAACAGCTGCGCCCTTCCCCTAGAGCTTGGCTCACCCTGTCCTACACCCCTCCTGCTTGCATCCGCTCAGCCCCCTCCCTCCCCACAACTGCTCACTGGAGGATCTGGCACCATCCAGCTGCTGCCAGCAGTGAGGAGGGCCCCTGCCCCACTGGGGTGCAGAAGGCAGGCAAGACAAAAACGCAGGGTGCAGACCTCGTGTGGCTGGAGCCTCCAGACCCCCCCAGCGCTGGCTCTGGCGTTTCTTCAAGCTAACGTCAATGCGAGACACTGTGAAGTTATATGTGCACTGGTCCGGCTCAATAAGGTTCCTGCAAGATACACAGCAAGTCAGGGGTGCCCCAGACCCCCCAGCAGCCTCAGACATGCCAAAGCCTCTGCAAGGCAGGGCCACGGCCTCCAGGCAGTAGGGACCTGGCTAGCACCCTTCCTGAGGTAGCTCTGGCAAACCAGGATGGAAACCCTTGAGCCTGGCTGCACTGCGCACACAAAGGGCCCCTTTCCTGGCCGATCCATTCTCCACATGCCCCTCCCACTGGACATCCCACCCAAAGAGCACGCAGGCTGGTCTGGCTCTGTCCTCAAGAGCTCTGGAACAGGCTTGGGGGCAGGGGGGAACTGTGTGCAAGGAGGAACTGGGATTTCCTTCCCTGAAAGCCACCACACAGAGCCGAGGCAGCTCAGGCTTGTGGCATCAGTGCCACATGGTGTAAGGGAGACCTCCAGGTGCAGAAATGAGCATTCCTTGCACAAACCCTCCAGCCAGGACTGGCTCCTGCTCCAGCTCTACACTCTCAGCTCCCTTGCCCCGGTGCAGGCTAAGAGGATGGGAGCCATACCTGAGCTTCACCTGCCACCGGAACACTGTGTGGGGCCCACAGCCAGGATGGAGGCGAAGGAAGTTTGTGTCGCTGCAAAGAGATTGGGAGTGAGTGAGAAGTGAGTAAGTAGCCTGGCCACAGTCAGTTGCTCTGCAGCAGCCTGGCACCATCCCGAGGCATGCCTGTACCTTGTCTGGAACACCAGCGTGAAGTCTTGCTCCCGGAACAACACCTTGGACGTTTCCTTGTGGATCTCCTTCACGTAGACATGCACCACCACTAGGTCGTTGCCCTTTTCATACGAGTCATTCTTGACAAAGCTCAGGCTCACAAAAGGCTCTGGCTCTGAGCGAGAAAAGCCATGGAGAGAGACATTACTTTCTCTGCACACTGAGGCAGCACTGTGGGCTGACCCAGGAGAGATCCCAAGCAGATGGACTTTCCCAACCAGGCTGACTCCTGGGCTCCAGCCACTCACCATCAGCTGCTGCTTCCAGAGCCACATCATCCTTGGACCAGTCCCTCTTCTCACCATCTCTGCCCAGGGGAGGGGTGGCCACTGGGACAGCCTTAGAGCTCTCTCCCAGGACAGATGTGCAGTCCCGGACCCTCAAGGCCTCAGCAGGGCTGCCTGGCTGCAGGACCCTCTTCTCCACACAGGTGGCAACACGATGGGGGAACACCTCTGTGGTAGCTGCGAGAGGTGGCATCTCCACAGGAACAGTCTCCTTGGTCAAAACCACAGCCTTTCAAGACAGATGGACATGGTGAAAAACAGACACTGTCACCCCCAAGCTGCCCTGGCTCACCCGCTATGACTCCTGCCAGCCAGGCAAGCACAGCCTCACACCACCCACTTCAACCCCACATCCCATGCTCAGCTCAGCCTCATTAGCACCAGAGCACATGCTCAGTCCAGTGATTGCAAGGTCCTCATGTCACCCTCTCCTTTACCACAGCCAGGCCCATGCCAGCCCCCAGCACCACCCATGGAACCTCAGAGTCCATCTCATCAGCACCGATGGGTCCCTGTGAGAGCAGCATCCTCTGCATGGGGGCTAAGGAAGCAGGGGTGTCCCATTCAGCTGGTCCTAGGTACCTTCTCCAGTGGCGGTGCGAGGTCTGTGAGGGCTGTAGGTCCATCAACCTGGCTGGCTCTGCCATTGCGGCGGCTGCCTGTCCTCCCACTGTGCCCTTTGCTGGGTTCCACGCTCCCAGTGACTCTGGCATTTGGCTCCTCTTCAGCAGGAGCCACTTTGAGGTATACTGCCCGCTTGGCGCTGGGGCCACTCTGTGTCCCTGGGCTGCCTGGGCTTTTCCCTCCCAGGGCCTCACTTCTTGCCGGAGCACGCTTGGGGTTGGAGGGCTCCCTCCGGGACCTCGGCGGTTCTGTGCCTTCAGCCCTCAGCTCTTCAGGGGCCAGCTCTGTAGAAGCAGCCTTCTCCTTCCCATTCTCCCAGCATGCGGCCCCTTTGGCCAGCTCTTTGGATCCATCTTTCCTTTTTTTCTGTGAAAAGCAGTGCAACACAGTGGGAAGGTATCCAGCCAGCAGCACCTCTCATGCTCTTTGCCAGCCCCTTACATTCACTTCCCCTTCCCCGAAGGCAATAGGGTTCTGTTACAGAACCTGGAGGCTATGTGGTAGACAGGAACAGGGATATGATGACACCCCCCTCCCTACGACAAAGGCAGCTGGCTCACTGCCCTCAGGAAGCACGGGGATGCAGGATGTGCCCTGCATTGCTCCCTGACCAGCTCAAGAGCAGGGAGTGAAACCCTCCCCCTAGCTCCATAAGCTCCCTCAAATGGCAGATCCTCCCCTCCTCACCAGAAGCGAAGTCCAGTTATGCAGTGGTATCTTCTTCTGAAGCACAAGGTGTAGGAAGTTGCCCTTCTTGCACTGGATCTTGCTGCAGGAGCCCTCAATCTCCTCGTAGAACTGACAGCTCCACTGGCGCCCATCTGCAAGCAGAGGGTAACTGGCATCTCAGGTAGTGCTCCAGAGAGCTGTCACCTAACCACAGCCCCCTTTCACCTGTCCCAAGGATGACTCATCCAGAGCCAAGGAGGCTGCAGGCAGACTGCCACCATACCCCAGGAGCCTTCAGGGTAATGCCAGCTTCCCTGGATTTGCTTTGTACATCTGGCTGGCCTCCTTCCCAGAGGGAAGGCCCTGGGCCTCTCTGCCCTCAGGGGGCACAGTCACTTTTCCAGGGAGTACCTGGGGTTGGCTCAGTCATCCCAGCAAGCAGGGGACAGAAATGCACCAGCACAGCAGTCAGTGGGCGCTTGCTCACTTGGCACAGATGCCAGCTCCTGCCCTCCTCAGCTCTACACCCTTCTTCTTTTAGACTGCTCTCCTATCGGCCCTGCCTGCTGGCTGAGGCTGTGCCAGCTGACAGCAGGGCACTGCCTCCAAAGGGAAGGTTTTTGGATCAGCCCCACGTCTAGCTGTGCCAAGCCCTGCTGAAAAAATGCCTGCAGCAGTCCCTCTACTCCCCATACCTGGTAGTTTGAGCAAACAGTCCTTGTCGGTGAAAGACGCATGCACATCCTCCACCTTGAGAGCTCCACTGCCCAAGTTCAGCTTGACAATGATCTCATCAGCGTTCTGCTTCCAGTCCAGCAGCAGCTCTAGGAAGAGGGAGAGAAGTGTCACCCACTTGCTGGGGCACGAGCCTGCAGTACCCACTCTTTGGCTGGCAAACAAAAGCCTGAATGCACACTCAGTTCAAGGAGGTCAACGCAGGGAGCACAGATCATGCCAATCAAATGGACGCTCGCAACTTGCTCTCAGAGAGGCCACAAACTGTTGTGGCAGGGCAGGTGAACCCTGGTGGGAACTGGAGAGATCAGAAAGGCAGAGCTGCTCTCGGCTCTGTCACGTGCAGCAGCAGCAGCTGGGAAGAAGGGGTGGCTCCTGCCAACTACAAAGCAATTGCTGCTTTCCCCAGGGAACAAGGAAGCCACAGAATTACTCCGGGGGATTCAAGTGGACTCTGCCCACAACCAGAAATTACTGCTTCCTCTTTGCATATGCAAACTGAGCAGCCCAGCTGTAATCACCAAAGCACCATACTCCTGCCAGGTGAGCACTGTTACCACAGCTGAAACATGGGTGGATTGGCCAGCCGGGCAAGCAGGCCATAGCCAGGGAGAAAATGGTGTGGCAGCATCACTCCACTGCAGGCAGAACACCCATCAGGTGTTTGCCAGGCTCCGGGCCTGGCCCTGTGGTGTTCTCAAGTCTTCAAGGCAAAAAGGTGATTTCAATCACCTTCATTTCAGTCGGGTTCTTTCTGCCCTCTGTGGCATAAGGGTATGCTACTCAAAGCGGGCCTGGACCAGGCAGAAACCAACCAGCAGGACTTGCTGGGTGACACAGGTTGAGATTTTCCCAGCCCAGCTCCCTGCTCAGAAACAAGCAGGACAGATGTGGGCATCAAGACATCCCAGGACTGTGCTCAGCAGCACCGTGACACCCGAGTCAGATGCAGCCTGCCATGTGCTCAAGGCCTCCTCCTTGCAGACAGCCTTTCCCAGCCACTGGGAATGCTGCATCCTGTTGAAGACAAATGCTGTGGCAAGGAGCACTCAGGTTAGTTCTGCTCAATGCTAGAGCATGGGACAACGACAAGGTGAGAGCTTCAGATCCCTCAGCAAGGGCACTCCATGGCCATGCACTGACAGCCAGCGCACACCTTGACTTACCCTCCTCTGAGTCCTTCTCCTGGGCAGTCTCAGCCTGCTCGAGCTCAGGGCGAGACACTGGTGGGCAGAGAAGCAGAGCATGGGCAGGTCTGTCATTCTGTCATCTCAGAGCATGGGCCGACAAGCTGATGCCCAAAACCTCACTTGTCACCTCCTTATCCCCTGAACCTCTGTCTAGGCCTTTCATACTGCATGTGCTGCTCATTTCCCTGCTCTGTTTCCTCACACCTCTCCCTTCCCTGGACCCTTGCCTGCAGCACCACAGCAAGTGAGCCCCCAGCACAACTGCTCTGGGCCACACCACACCACCAGTCTAACCACCACCACAGTAGAAGTAACACAACATCACTGCACTGTGCAGACAGTGCTGCTTTGAGGCGTATCTCAGTGTTGGGCTTGTGGCAACCAGGCTGTGTGCCCCAGCTCAGTGCACCAGGCCCTCAGCCTCCAGCTGTACAGAGGAGTCCTGCCTTGATCTGACAAGGAGAACCTGATTTTTGGTTGTTGGCTTAAACCAATTCTGCTCTAACGAGAGAACCACACAGCCCAGCTGCACTTTAGCATTCCCATTTCTGCACAAGCTGCCAATGTCCACAGCCAAAACCTCCTTCCAGATCAGGCTGGGGAGCCAAACCAACCTGATACCTAATCCCTGCTCCCTGCAGGATTACCTCCAACAGCCAGAAGTGTCTCAAAGCCTGCTCCACTCCCACAAGGCAGTAAACTCTACCAGGCAAGGGGCTCAAAGCAACAGCACCTTATTCTGGAGCAGAGGAACAGCAGCAATGGGAGCTGTGGCCTCCACCCTGGAGTGCCCAGAGGGCTGTTGCTGCCTCCCTTCATGAGCTACAAAACAGCAGGAAACCTCTGCTGACCATCACAGCCACTGCTGCAAAGGTGCCGGTGGGGCTGGCAGTGTGAGAAGCTTGCTATGGCCCCTCGCCACCCCTGCACAGAGGGGGCAGAGGCAGTGTGGCTACACTGCAGCCTCTCGGAAAGTAGAGCATGGGACCCTTGCATCAGAAGGTGCGGAGGGTCAGGCCTTACCAGAGATACAGAACACCTCCCATGGCAGAGAAGGCACAACACTACACTCTCTGCACTGTGGGAGGTTTGCGCTGGGGACTGCAGCCGCCCATTCCAGCACAGACCTCAGCAAGCGCTCGTTTACCTTGGCCTATAAAACACCCTGTGATTTTGAGGTTACAACAATCATAACGGAACAGGCACAGAAATCAAGCAATTTTCCAGGGCCGCAGGAACTCATGCCTGTATCCTGCCCGCAGGTGCTCCCTGCTCCATACTAGAGCCTGCACCTGAAGCATCGCTTTTGTCATTGGATACACAGCAGCTACAGAGGGAATTACTGCACAGCAACTATTCCACTTGAGCCACACCTTGCCCTGACACAGAAGCTAAAGCACCAGCTCCACCCACAGGCCCCACACTTGGCAGGCACTGGCATCTGGCCTCGGCAAACCGATGGGGAAGCAGCACTGCCTCCAGCTGCAAAAGTACCCACAGACTTCAGTCTCACTGCCTCTGGATCAGGGCAGCTCTGCCTCAGCTGAAACCAGGGTCCAGAAACAACCACCGAGGCCAACTCCAGGCTTAAGTTAACAAAGCCATAGGTCCGACCTTCCTCACATAGCCAGGGCTAAGTAACGCCTGAAGGAAGGAGGTTACAGGTCCGGGGAGGACACTCTGTTGAAGAGGATCCCACATCAGACGGTTTACCATCAGCTGCAGGAAGCGATTAGTTAAATCTGCTTATCCTGCAGCAGATGGCTGTGAGGCTTCCACCCTGCAGGGCTGAGAAACCACGGGTCTGCTCGTCGCAGCACTGCCAAGGGGCTCTCACCTTCCTTGCTCTCCTGGTTGGCTCGATCCTTCTGCTTCTTCTTGTTGGTGGCATCATCCAAGCCCCGAGACACTCTCCTCTGGCCAGGGGCATTGGTGCTGCTGGACATTTTCAGCCGTTTGGAGGACACAAACGGCCCGCCGGGGTCAGTAATGGAGTCTGGGTCAGGGGTGCGACGTTTTCTTCCTGGCCCAGCTATCTTGGCGACTCTCTGTGGTCAAACTCTCTGGCAAGGAACTAGTGGCCTAAAGAGAGGAGAGAGCAAGCATGGCAGGAGGAGCGGGTGGAGAAGGCCCAACAGCATCAGGATCCACTCTCTGCCCCAGCGCCAGGCCCTCACAGGGCCAGTGCCCTGACATGACCTTCACTGCGGTGTTTATGGGAAGCCCCACACAGTGCTTGGTGAGGAAACCTACCTCATCACAGCTGTTACAATGCTTACTGCCAAAAGCATGGGCTTGTCAGAGCTCCCAAGATACAACCAGGGGTCTTCCGTATGTGGCACTCATTAAAAACCTGGAAAGCAATTGTCATGCTCATGGCTCCCACTACAGCAACACTGGCCCAGAGGAGCCACCGGCGCTAACACCCAGAGGCAGAGCTGAGGGTGAGGACAGGGGAGGCCCCAGTCTGCAAAATTGAGCCTCCAGGGTCAACTGGGGCAGCCTGCCCCACAGCTCAGGGTGGCAGCTATTTCAGTCAAACAGTGCCCCATGTAAGAGGGTGGGAATGGGAGCGAGTAACACCCTAAGAAGGAAGAAAGGGGAGAAGCAGGAGCAGGCCTGGGACAGTCTTCCCATGACAGATGACAGCAGAGCTCCCTGGCAAGAGAAGGGTTCCTCCCCCTCCGCCCACCAGCTGGGAGCTTAACCAGCACGACTGAACCTTGCATATTCATCTCCCCTCCAGTTTACAGACAGCACCAGCAGGGCCTGGCCTGGAAACAGGACACCTCTGCTCTGCCTGCCCCAGGGAGAGGGCAGGGCACTTGCCCCTGCCCCCTTTGACTGGCCCTCCCAGGCAGAGCCAGCTCCCTTAAAGGGTTTGGGAGCTGCTAGCCCAGGGGCTGGTCTCAGTTTCGCTCTCCAGTTTCACTCTCGGGTGTTTACGGCTTCCATAGAGGAGAGCTGAAATAACTCACTGAGGATGGTCCTGCCCGAGGCGCCTCCATGGAACTAGTGAAAGCGGATAGCTGGGAAGGCTTTTTCCCTCACCCTGACCCCAGTAGCGTTCACGGATCTGCTGGGGTTTGCTGCGGGGGAGCAGACTCAGCCACACGGATCCTACCCACCCCCAGGTGCCAGCAGCAGCTCCCGGTGCACTGATTCACACCCCATCCCACAACCCTGCTCCTGTCTGAGGACACAGAGCTGAGCCTAACAGCTTCTTGGTCTAGCCCAGCTCCACTGAGTCTGCCTCTCCCTCAGGAATTCCCCATGCCCTTGGGAGGAGCCTGTCCTGCCCTCACCCAGGCACAGACCCCACAGCTCTGCTTGGGCACGGCTGGGGGCAGGAGGCACCTCCAAGGGTAGCACTCAGTTGAACCGAGCGCACTGGCAGCTCTGCAGGGTGTTTGTGTTCTAGAAACACTCAGGGCAACAGGTAACCACAAACATGGAGTCGTAGCCACAAACTGCAAGGAAGTCCAGAGAGCAAAGTAGTCCTGCCCTGCCCTCAGCTCTGGCAAAGGCAGCCCTATGACAGGCACCGAGCCCAAACCCTTTATCTTCAGGCCAACCCGCCCTTGTAACCAAGAGCCACTGAAGCCAAGTGAAAAGCTCAAGCACCGAGTCCAGTCCAGCTGCCTGGCACAGGCAACTCCCAATACCCACAGTGGAAGGGCCCAAAACAACCTTGAGACAGGGATGCTGAGCAGGGTCCAGCATCAGCCTCAAAGCTTGGAAGAGTGTGGGAGGACAGCAGTGCCACCCACCAGCTGCCACACACACTGGGTCTCCTGGGAACACAGCAGCACCTCTGGCTGCAGAGGGGATGGGAAGGGCCCCTCGCAGCGGCAAATGTGGCTCTGGTTCACAAGGCTGGGCCTTTGATGCCAGCAGGCTACTGCTGCCAGCAGAATGCTGCTGCTCAGCTCCCGACACCACCAACACTGAAACATGCCAGCTACAGATGCTTCCTGGTGCTGAGAAAGCTAACCTGGGCTTGGCAAACATGGGAAAGCATTTTTTTGGTGAATTTCTTTTGCCTCTAGGGTGAGAACTTCCAGAGCAGCAGGACAAAAGAAGCAACAACTGCTTTGTGCAAGGCCAGGTGAGGCTCCATTGCCTCTCTCCTGTGCCTCTGAAGGGGTGGCACAGGATAACTGCTGGGCAGGGTGACATCAAGCTCTGAGAAGGCTCCTAGAGGGCTGAGAAAAGATCATCCTCTGCCCCAGAAGGGGTGAGGAGGACAGCCAGGGTCGCGTGTCTGCTGTCACTCCTCCAGGAGAAGCCTGCTGCTCTCACACCTCATCGAAGGCCTGGCTCCCTCAGGTGCTTTGCCAACAGTTATTCCTAACGGCAGGCAGGAATCAAGCTGGTATGGAGCTCTGCCCAATTCCAATTGCCAGACTGATGGAAGCTTGAGGCTGCTGCAGATACCGTGGGGTTTTGGAGGAGTACAGCCAAAGCACAGGTAATTGCCATTCACCTATCCTAATCCCTAAAACTTCCTGCCTCTCTGCCATCAGGAGATGTGCAGCCAGGTAGGACATTCAGCCCCCAGGTGTGCAGGGACACAGAGGTTTTGGCACTGCTAATGTCAGCACTGTAGAAGCTGCTGCAGGGGAGAGACAGTGAAAGGCCACTCTGTCTGGATGCCAGGTGTACCTCTGAGAAGCACCCGATGGGCTGGGCACTTGTACAAGATCTTGCTCAATCCTTCCCTGAGCTGGGAAAGCCTGGCCATGCTGCTGAGAGAGGAGGTGCCTCCTTGCCCTCTGCTCTCCCAGCCTTTGTGCCGGTGCGAGCACCCACGTGGCTGCAGTGCGTACCAGATCAAGACGCCAGCCAGAGGGAAACTGCTTCCCGCCATGTTTGTCTAACCCTAGAGCAGTTCCCCAACCCAGTTCATGCTGGGGCTGAGCAAACACTTTTTTGCTGGCCAGAGGAAAGGGAGAAGTCAGGAACGGGAGCAAAAGGCCGGAGAGAAGGGCTGCCCCTTCCCATGGCATCACCAGACCAGGCTAGTGTAAGTGCTAAGGGAATGACAGCAGAAGGTGCACAACAGGATGCAATTTACCCCTTGTGTTTGGGTCACATTTAGCACTTGGCAGGAGGAGGTCCCCTGGTTCTTGCCTGCAGCACCTCCCCCTCAGCACCTAAAGGCCTTTACTGGGGTAGCTATAGCGGTTGCATGTCTCCCAGCCTCATCCTTTCACAGAGTTTTGGCTCTCCACATCCCAAATAGAGCCAACAGAAACACTTCCCTCATGCACACAAGCACTTTTGTCACCTTCTGCTCTTTGTCCCCCTGAGGGATCAGAAGTTCCAAGACTCAAGCTCCTCTTTTACTACAGTTTCTCAGCGTGCCTGATGCACAGGCTGAGCCAGGACATGCACGGAGCTGCTTGGGGTGGGCACCGAACCCAGCACTGCCACACATATTTCCAACCTATGTGGAAATCACCGTGCCAGCAGCGAGCCCTTACAGCTGTGCTGCGTGGGGAGCCCGGCAGGCCCAGCTCCCCTTAGGCTCTAACAAGTCTCTAGGGAAGACTAGTCTGAACAGACAGCAGCCGCCGGTGGTTCCCCGGCCTGTCTTGCGCTGCTACCGGGCCTTCAGGAGAGGAGAAAGGGACGGGAAACAGTGTTTCTGCCCAAGGGCCCGCGGCCCGCAGGCCCAGGCAGTGCCCCCACGCAGGCAGAGCATCAGGCCACGGCAGCGGCCCAGCCCCGCGACTCCCGACCGAGGCTGCCGTCCCCCTCGCCGCACCCCTCGCTTCAGGCCCCTCTCACGCCGCTATCCGCCAGCTCCTCCCGCGCCGGCTCCTCCCGCACCGCCTCGCTCCCCATCGCCCCGGCCCCTGCCCTCCCGCCGCCGCGGCTCCGGCCCTCATCCCGGCCGCCGCTCGCCTCCCCGCACGGCCCCGCCGCCGCCGTCCCGCCCCGCACTCACGGCCCCGCCCGCCGCTCCGGTCTGTTTTGTTTCCAGCCGAAGTTCCGAGCGGGCCGACTCAGGAGACAGGCCCCGAGCCCGTGACGCACTTCCGGAAGCCGGCGGAACGAGCCCACGTGACGCGGAAGGGCGCGGATGCGGAGGAGGGATGATGGAAAGCGGGGTCACGTGACGCGCGGCAAGGGGCCGCCCGCCGGCTCCGTTCCGTCCCCACTCTCCCGCCGGCGCCATGGCAACGACGCCCGCCGTGACGCCATCACGGCGTCTAAGGGGTGATTTCCTCCCCCCCCCCCCCCGAGGGTGCGACCCGGCCCGCGGCTGTCGGGGCGTTCCCATGGCAACGGGCCGGGCGACGCCGCCAGGCCCCGGCCTGCAGCGGGTCTGCGTCCCCGGCCCGCCGCCTCCCCGGGCCTCGCTGCTGGGTCCCCAGCCCCACAGCCAGCCCAGGGCCCCCACAGCCAGGGGGTTGGCAGCGAGTAGGCCCCACCCCGGGAGGCTCGGGGAGGCCACCGTGGGGCCACCCGGGTGGAGGAGATGGGGGCCCACAGCATGGAGCAGAGGCGAAGCAGTCTTGCTCTGTAACTTTATTCACACAGGGATTGCCCGCGCAGCCCCCACACCCTGCCCACCACTTGGGGGCCAGGCGGAGGAGGGGCAGGGGCAAGGTGGGGAGAGGGTCCAGGCCCCCTTCAGGGAATCACTGACAGGTGTTGTAGATCTGGACCTGCTGGTTGATGGTGGCCAGCACCTCCCTCATTCTGGCCTCCAGCCCGCCCAGCTGGGCTGCCTTGGCATCCAGCACCCGCTCGTTCCGCTCATATGCCTCCTCCAGTGCTGTGGGGAGGGGGGCAACACAGGTCAGCATGTCCCCCTGCTGCCTTCCACCCCCTCACCCACTGCCCCGGGCCTTACCTCGCAGTCGCTGCAGCTTGTCCTGGGCGTCCCGCAGCAGCCCAGCAGCCTCATCCCGCAACTGCTGCGCTCGGCTGCCCGCCTGCTGCGCGCCTTGCGCCCGGTGCTGCACCAGCTCCTGCGCCGTCCGGTAACGGTCCCGCAGCGGCCCCTCTAGCACCTGTGAGAGCAGGACAGGTCAGCAGGGCAACAGCTGGACCCCTGCCCGCCTCCCACACACCCTGCTCACGCACCTGCTTGGCCTCACTGGCTCGGTCCCGTGCGGCATTGGCCGCTTCCTGGGCACGCGTGGCTGCCAGGCTGTTGTTGGCACGTTTCACCTTCAGGATATCTGTCTGTCCACCCAGGACCCCAAGCCGCCCCATGGCACCCGCCAGCCACTGCTCTGCACTCGCTGTCTGGTCCTGCATCTGGGGACCGGTGGCATGGGGGACGGGCATGGTCAGGGTGCCTGTATGGAACGGAGGGGACCCTGCCTGTCCCCGTGGGGCTGAGGTCATGGCGACTGGGCCCTTACCGTGCCAAGGGCTCTCTCGCTGTGCTGGATGTCACTGGCAGCATGGTGCAGCGCCTGCTCAGCCATGCCCTGGGCTCTCCGAGCCTCCTCCAATGCCTGCTGCACCGCCTCGGCTGTGCCCCGCACACCCTCTGCCCGTGACCTGCAGCCCGGGCAGCACAGCCTCAGTGCCAGCCTGGGGAGGGGGGGCCGAGGGCAGCCATGTCCCCATGTCCCCAGCCTCACCTGGCCCGCTGGGCATCTTGCAGCAGCTGCCCTGCCTGGCGCACATCACCGGCTGTCTGCTCCAGGATGGCGTCCACACTGGCCAGGCTGCGCACACGTGTCTTGATCTCCTCGGCCAGGCGGTGGATCTGGGCTGGTGCGGCGGGGAGCGACAGCTCCAGCACCCGGCTGGCGACCACCTCGATGCTCTCGGGGTCGGCCCCCTCCTCTGGAGGCAGGAGATGTCAGTGTGTTGCCAGCAGCACCCAGGGGAGGAGGGGACATGCAGACTGAGGGGCTGTGGAGGGCATGGGGAGCCATGGGGAGGGAGCACGGGGAAGGGCAGGGGGGCAGGGGGGCAGGGGAGCAGGGGATGATTGGGGAGGCATAGGATGGTTGGGGCAGGGCAGGGCAGGGCAGGGACCATGCAACGCAGCGTGGGGCAGGGGCTGTGTGGTGGTGCCAGGGCTGCACAGTGCCGGGGACAACCCACATGCAGTGTGGGGACCGTGCAGTGCGGTGCAGTGCGGTGTGCGGTGCAGGCACAGAGCCTTGCAGTAGCAGGCAGGGGCAGCCAGCCCCCCCAGCACGCTGTCACTCACGGCTCAGGAAGGCCTTGACATGGCTGATGAGCTCCCGCAGCTCCTTGTTGGAGCTCTCCACCTGGGTCCTGGTCTGGTTTGCCTTGTCCAGGGCTGCCTGTGCCCGCAGCCGGGCCTCATCTGCCTTCCCCTTGGCTTCTGCCACCTGAGCAGGGGCAGAGGCACTCAGCGCCAGCCCCCAAGGGGGGGCTGCCACCCGCTCTCGCCCAGTGCCCATGTGCCACGCACCTTGTGGGAGAGCTGGGCCACCTCGCTGGCTGCCCGCTGCAGCTCCTCCTGGGCATGGCGTGCCCGGTCCAGCGCGCTGTCAGCTGTGGACACGGCTCCACCGCAGCTCAGACCCCCGCAGCGACGCCCCCCGTCCTCGTCCCGACACCCGGCTCCCCCGCAGGGGCTCTCGGCACAGGGCACGTCACCCGCTGCACCACAGACCTGCAAGGCAGCGTGGGCTCAGGGTGGCTCCGGGCTCCATCCACACCCCCCCACCAGTTCCCCTCCCTGCACCCCACCTTCTCATTGAGTGGGTGCAGGCTCAGTGCCTGCGCTCGCGTTGCCAGGTCCATCAGTGCCCGACGGCTGGCCGCGTTTTGGCGGTTGAAGTCATCCCGCCGGCTGGCCAGGAGCTGCTCGGTGCGGTGCCGGGTGGCTGCCGAGGTGCTGACAGGGCTGGGCACAGCGCGGGTGGAGGCGTCTGCCCGGCGCTCAGCCTCCCGTGACTCCCCGTGGGACTGGCGGATGCTGTCGTAGGCACCTGGGGACAGAGGGGGCACCGTCGGACCCCCCACCCCAGCCACGGCCCTGCCACCCCGGCCCACCTTGGTGACATGGCTCACCGAGGAAATTGGAGGTCTTGAGGGCATCCAGCCGCTGCTCCAGGTCCTGCAGGCTGTGGTTGAGGGCACGGGCACCCCGGTCTACCGTGCTCAGCACATGGCTGGCATTGAAGTTGGCATCCTGGGCGGCTGTCAGCTCCCCTTCCAGCCGTGTCAGCCTCTCTGTTGCCTCCCCAATCTGCTGCCTGCAAGGCAAGGGGGTGACAACCTGCCCCCCGTGGCCACCCTGGGAGCCATGCCCCACGCTGGGTGCTCACCGCAGCCCCTCCGTGATGTGCGTCAGGTAGGCGGCAGTGGCGGCAGTGGCATTGCGGGTGGCCACCACGTTACGCACGGTGGCCAGGCTCTCCTCAAGCCGCCGGAAGGTGCCCTCGAAGACGCCGGCGGCTCCGGTGTGCTGCAGGAGGTTGGCCCGCTCCGCCAGCGCCCGGGTGCGGGCAGCCAGGTCCTGCACCACCCGGTCCCAGTCCCCAAAGCAGGGGTGGCAGGGCTGGCAGGCGGGGAAAGTGCCGGAGAAGCCACGGGCACACTGGTCGCAGCGGACTCCGGAGATGCCGGGCCGGCAGTCACAGTGGCCGCTGCTGCGGTCGCACTGGGTGCTGGCGACGCCACGGGGGTCGCAGTCACAGGCTGCAGGGAGAGTGGGGTCAGGGTGCCGTGGGGCTCACTGTGAAGCCCCCCACTGGCACACCGGCTCTCACCTCGGCACAGCTGCCGTGGGTCGCCCCAGTGGTGCTCCTGGCAGTCGGCACAGGTCCGGCCCCCGAAGCCTGGCCGGCACGAGCATTGCCCTGTGAACTGAAAGACATGGTGCAGCCGAGGCTGGCCCTCCTGCAGCACACCCCCCCAGCCCCATTCCACCCCCCCTGCCCTGTCCCTGTCTCACCTCGTTGCAAGCGGGTGTCAGGGAGTGCTGGGGGTGGCAGGCACAGGGCTGGCAGCCCTGCCCGCTACCCAGGTTCCAAAAGTTGGGGCTGCAGCGGTCACAGTTCTGGCCCTCTACGTGGGGCAGGCAGTGGCACTGCCCGCTGCGCCTGTCACATTGGCACTGCTGGGGCCCGCAGGTGCTGGGGTCAGTGCCCAGCGTGTTGCAGGAGCAACCTGGAACCGGACAGGCACTGAGTGGGGACAGGGATGGGGACAGGGACGGGGGGATTGAGGGGGATGGGGACAGGATGACAACAGGAATGGGATGCGGAAGGCGACGTGTGAGGGTGGAGGCAGGATGAGGCAGGATGGAGACAGAGATTGGGTAGGGACAGGGTGGTGACTGCATGGAGTTGGGATGGGAATAGCATGAGGACCACTGATGGGAATGGGATGGAGATGGGACTAGACACAATTAGGGACACAATTAGGATAGAGATGGGACAAGGATGGGATGGAGACACAGCCAGGGTAGCATGGTGGATGGTAATGGGACAGGAATGGGCATAAGATGAGGATGTAGATGGGATTATCTGGGCATGGGGACAAGGATGGGCCACAGTGCCAGGGCTGGGCTGCAGGGATGCGCACGACCATGGGCAACCATGGGTGTGCATGGTCCCCAGGGACTTGAGGGGCCCTGGAGGCAAGTCTCTCAGCATGGCTGTGGGTACTCACGCCTGCAGCTGTGCCGTGTGGCATCCCCGTAGTAGCCGGGCTGGCACTCGGCACACTGTGGCCCCGCCGTGTTGTAGAGGCAGCGCAGGCAGTGTCCCGTGCGCCGGTCGCACGCCTCTGGGTCCGTCATGTCGATGTTATCGTGGCACTGGCAGGGCAGGCAGCGCCCACCAGGCTGCAGTGGGTCCCCATAGTACCCGGGGGCACACTCATCACAGCGGGGACCTGTCAGCACAGAGCGTTGGGCAGTGCCTGGGGATGGGAGACCCCCAAGGGCACCAAGCGTGCTGTGGCGGGCACCCACCTGTGTAGCCGGGGCTGCAGTGGCAGACAACCTGCCGGGACTGGCTGTCCTGGTAGCAGGAGGCAGCGAAATGGCGGAGGCTGCCAGGCCCTTCGGGGCAGGGGCATGGCCGGCAGTGCTGCCCAGAGCCCAGCGACGGGTTCCCAAAGTGCCCGGCCACACACCTGCAGGCAGGCGGTCAGCGGGGGCCAGGACTGTGGTCGGCACCCTGCCCCAGTCCAGGTGTGCGCCCGCTTACCTCTGGCACCTCTCGCCGTCCGTGTGGTCCCGGCAGCGCAGGCAGCTGCCCGTCCGGGGGTCGCAGTCCTCGGCATGCCCGTTGCACTGGCAGGGCCGGCAGGCGGGGAAGCCCCAGTGGCCGGGCTGGCAACGGTCACAGCGCGGGCCGTGGGCACCCTCGCGGCAGGAGCATTGACCTGTGGTGCTGTCGCAGACGGTGCTCACCGAGCCCTCCCTGCTGCACTGGCACGCTGAAAGGCATGGCACCTGTGGCATCTGCCCCCAGCACGCGGAGAGCATCCTGCACCCCCAAGCCCTAGGGTGCTCGGGCTCCTCTCCAGAGCAGGGTGGCACAGCCCCATGGCACTCACCTCGGCACCCTCCAGGCCCAAAGCCGAAGGTTCCCGGGAAGCAGCGGTGGCAGCGCCGTCCCATGACGTTGGGTTTGCACCGGCACTGGCCGCCCTGGGGCTGGCACTCGGCGCTGAGCGAGCCCTGGGGGTCGCAGAGGCAGGCTGCAGGGCAGAGAGCGGGGTGAGGTGGCGGTGGCCGCTGCGGGACGTGGGAGGGGGCACAGGGCCGTACTCACGCAGCGCGCCATCGTGCAGGATGGCCGAGAGGCTGTGCAGGAGGCTGGAGCAGGGCTCAGCCACCGGCGAGGGCCCCGCGGCGTGGAAGGGCTGGGCACAGCGGTACCGCTCAAAGGTCTCCCGTCGCTCCATGGAGCCGGGGTCACCCGCGATGAACATCTCCAGTGAGGAGTAACGGGGCACGAGCACCAGCTGGACGGGGTGGGGGGGCAAGTCAGCAGGATGTCAGTCTCTGCCCATGTCCCCTACAGCCACGTCCTGGCCCCGTGAAGGGCTGGTGTCCCCTCTTCCCCTGCCAGGTTGCCCCTCACCGAATCGATGAGCACGCTAGCGGTGGGATCCTGCCGAGGGGTGGCACAGCCCAGCTCCAGGCGGAGGGTGTAGGAGACGCCCCGCTCCAGGCAGACGGGCTGGGGCAGCACCACGTACCTGGGCAGAGGCAAAGCAGAGCATGGGCAGCTGGGTTTCTCCCGCAAGCCCTGGCACAGCTGGGTCTTGGTGAGGCGCTCACCTGGCACCCGAAGGGAGGCTGGTGGAGAGCTGGTCATCAGCTGGGATGGTGTTTCCGCAAGGGCTGCTGGCGGAGACGGGGCTGGGGCGCAGCACTCTCACCCTCACCTCCTGCCAGGGCTCCGGGTGCTGCCGGCGGAGAAGAAGATGGTGCTAAAAATCCTCCCTGTCCGGCATGCCCTACCGCCACCCGCCAATTTGGTGAAACAACCCCGCTCACCTGGGGCTCATAGCGGATGATCACATCATACTCAGTGGAGAAAGGCACGTTGTTCACGTGAAACTCCACCCAGCCGCCCTCCAGCATGCGGGCAAAGCCCGTTCCTGTCCACGAAGCTGGGTGGTCCGTGGGGGGTTCACGCTCCACCACAGAGCCCTGGTGCGAAGCGAGGTTTGTGAGATGAGAAAACTGCTTTGGCCACCAGGCACCACTCTGCCGGCCTGGGGACCCTGCAAAGAGCCAGCTGCTGCCCTGCTCTCCCTAATGTCTCCCCACCAGGGACACCTTTGTCCCTTACCTGATGCAGCCGAGCATCCTCAGCCTCGTAGGTGTAATGGTCCAGGTTGATGCGGTAAAAACCGGGCTCCACCTGGCCACACTGCCGTCCCACCACATGGCTGCGGCACTGGCACTGCCCTGTCTCCACGGCACACCTGGTACCCCAGCGGCATTGTTAGCCCCAATGCTGGCAGGGAAAGCCCCTTGCCCCCTGCATCCCCGCAAAGACTCACAGGTGGTTGCGGGCACCTCCCACGTCGCAGTCACAGGGCCGGCAGCCCGGGAGGTCGTGGCTCAGCCCCCAGTACTCGGGCTGCAGAGGGCAAGCGTGTCAGGGAACATCTGGCTGCCATGCCACGGTCCCAAGCACCAAGCATGGCCACCAAGCACGGCCCCCACGCACCGTGCATGGCCCCTGGCACAGCCCCACTCACCAGGCACTGGTCGCAGCTGCGCCCAGTCACCAGCCGCTTGCAGAAGCACTCGCCACTGATGGGGTCACACCGGCTGCCCTCAGCCACCGTGCCACGGGGGTCACACTGGCACCCTGCACGGAAAGCCAGCACCGTCCGGAGGGGCCGAGCCACATGCCCCGATGCCGGCGGGTGCTGCCCCGGTACCTACGCTGGCAGCCCTGCGGGTTGGCAGCACTGAGGCCGAAGAAGCCAGGTTTGCAGCGGTCGCAGCGGGGACCAGCCACGTGCTCCTTGCAGCGGCACTGCCCCGCAATCAGCCCCCGGGCTGGGTCGTCGGCGCCATCGCACAGCCCCCCATCCAGAGAGCCCTCGGGGTCACAGTCACAGGCTGGGGGCACAGGCAGGGTCAGCATCCCGACCCCCCACTCCCAGCCCAGCCCCATGCCACGCACCCCCCAGCACCGACCTCGGCACACTGCGGGGTCCCGCAGGTCCTTGCTGGGGTCCTTGTAGTAGAAGGGCTTGCAGAGGTGGCAGCGGCGACCCATGGTGTTGTGCTGGCAGCCGTCACACACGGCCCCACTGGTGTTCCCTGTGGCCAGGAAGACGGCCATGTCGAAGTGGCACCGCTGAGAGTGCTCGTTGCAGTCGCAGCCTGCAGGGACGGCACCGTGGCACAGCATGTGGCACCCCAACTCCTCCCCTGGCAGGACCCCCACTGCCAAACCTCCCCAGCCTTGACCCCCCTCACTCCAGTATGCAGCACCCCAACCCCAACCCTCCCCAAAGCACAGCCTGCAGCACCCAACATCCCCCAAAGCCAGTCTGCAGGACACCAATCCCACCCAACCACACCCCAGCATGCAGCACCCCAAACCCCCCGGGCATGACGCAGCCCACCAGCCCTGGCACTGGCATTTCCATGCCAGGAGATGGTGTAGGGCACTCACGGCGGCAGGCGTTGGTGCTGGAACCCTCAGCTGGGCGCCAGGGCAGGTCGTGGTAGAAGTCCTCGCAGCGCTCGCAGTTCAGCCCCTGCGTGTGGTGCTTGCAGACGCAGCGCCCGTGCACCTGCCGGGACACCACGGTGAGGGGCTGCGGGACCAGGCAGCGCAGCCACCTGGCTCCAGCAAGGGCACGTGGGGTCAGATGGCCTTACCATGCCGTCGGTGGTGGCCGGGGCCCCACTGAGCGGGGCGCACTCGGAGGCGTGCCCGTAGCAGAAGCAGTTCCCGCGCATCACCAGCTCGTAGAGAGCGTAGTAGTACTTCTCCCGGATCTCCTGCCGCGAGTCCAGCAGGTTGTCCCCCAGCGTGTGCAGCTTGGTGAGGTTCACCCGCAGGTTGGTGACACGCAGCAGGTCTGGGGCGGGGAGAGACCCGCGTTGGCACAGGGTGGCTGTGCTCGTCCATGCATGGCTCGGCTCTGCCGTGTGTGGCAGGGCTGGGCTGTGCATGGCACGGGCCGCACGCCATCGGGCCGGGTTGTGTGTGGCTTTCCGTGCCATGGCTTATTGGCGTGGGGCTGTGCGTGGTTTGGCTGACAGGCACGTGGCTGCACGTGGCCAGGCTGGGCTGTGCGTCGCTGCGGTGGTTCAGCTCCCGTGCACGTTGTTGTGCATGGTCAGGCTGTGCAGGATCCCCCCAGCAGATGAGGGCTGGGACCCCACCAGCGCGGCGCAAGTGCCCTGGGTGAGGCCACCTCTCTGGGCACCCACCACCAGGGCTGTGCCCTGAGGCTGGCTGTGCCCGGTGGACGCAGAGTGGGGGCCCCAGCAGGACAAGACTGCTGCCCTGGGGACTCCAGCTTCCCAGCAGCCCTGCCCTGCAGATTCCTCCCCTCCTGCTCCCAGCCTAAATTTAGCCCTGCGTGATTAACCCACTGCGTGCTGCGCTCGGCCTGGCTCCTCTGCCCGTCACCGACCTCATCCCACACAACGGCCATCACTCGGCACTGGGCTTGGCTCCGGCAGGGCTCTGGCACAACAGTCCCCCCCTGCTCCCCCCCCCGATGCAGCCCGACCTTTAGCTGCTCCCATGGTGGGGGGGAGGTTGCAGGAGGGACTCGAGCCCCCACAGGCTGGATCCAGCTCTGACCCCGCCGTGGAGCAGGGAGAGAGCGTCCAAAATAGCTGTGCCCAAAATAGAGCAGCCAGCAGGGAGCCCCAGAAGGGGCAGGCAACTCACTCTGGATGGCAGGGCTGTAAGGGTCCCGGATGGGGATGGAGGGGTCCAGCACCCGGTAGATCACCTGGGGGGGGGAAAGGCAGGGCGGTAAGCGGAGAGCAGGAGATCCCCTCAGCCTTCCTGGGGCAGTGTCAGGGACTCACCTCCCCCTCGGTGGAGGGCTCAATGTCGGAGTAGCGGGACTCGCAGACAACGTCGTCGATGCGGCGCGGGGGTCCACGGGTGACGTGGGGGAAGGCGGTGGCGCAGTCATAGGCGAAGTAGCGGTAGACCTTCCAGCTGCGCCCAAAGTCGGCCGAGCGCTCCACCAGCATGGCCGCGGGGCGGAAGGTCTACAGGACAGCCAGCTGGGATAGGGGCCAGCCATGCAGCCCCCACAGGCCCCATCCCGTCCTGTCCCATCCCGTCCTGTCCCATCCTACTCCCAGGAACCCATGTGCCAGGACCCACCTTGAAGGTCATGATGAGGTGGGTGAAGTGGAACTCGGCCTCCAGGTCCAGCTGGATGCTGACATGTTCCACACCTGGGGGCAGCACATGCGACTGTGGGGAGCACCCACCCGCGGGTCCCCAGTGCTCATCCCCCGCACCCAGCCGTGGTCCAGGGGTGCGGCCGCAGCCGCCGGGTGAGTCACGCTTCCTTCGGCGTGGGAGGAAGGGAAGGAGAGCCCCCCGGGACGCCCTGCCGCCCCCACCCCGTCACTCACCATTCTCTGACTGCCACCAGGCTTTCTTGGGGCGGGGGGCGAAGGTGGTGACCACGTTCTCGATGCGGTGGCTGTTGGCGTTGGTGCGGGCGTCGTAGGGTCGCCGGGAGTCGCAGATGAAGCACTTCTTCTCCTCCTGCAAGAGGGGGGCTCGGCAGTGTGTGTCCCCATCCCCGTCCCGTCTCCCCCACCCCCATTCCTGTCCCTCAGGTCCCCATCTGGTCCCCGTCGCACTCACCTGAAGGTGGCTGACGATGCAGTAGGGCTGGGGCCGGCGCAGCCCGCAGGTGGAGGTGGCACTGAGGCGGGGGGCTCGTCCCACCAGCAGGTCCCCGGTGGCCGGGTAGCAGCTGCCGCGGGCACAGCCCTGGGGGGTGTCGGGGGCCGGGGCCCCCCCCAGCCCTGCGGAGCAGCGGGCGGCTGAGGGCGTTGGGGGGGAGGGGGGAACCGGGGCTCCCCCCGCCGCCGCCCGGGGCCCCTTCCGCGGCCGCCCGGAAACAGGGCGGCGGGACCGGGCCGGACCCTGGTCCCTACTTTTGCGGGGAGGGGGGGAGCGGACTCACCGGCCAGCAGCGGCAGCAGCAGGAGGGCGCCGGGGCTCCGCATCGCGGGGCGCAACCGGGGCGCGCAAAGTGGGCGCAAAAGGGGGCGCTCGGCAGGTGCCCGGCAGTCCCGTCCCGTTCCCGTCCCGCCCCGCCGGTTCCCGTTCCCTTTCCCGTCCCGGTCCCTCCCGTCCCCCCCCCCTCCCCGTCCCCCCCGCTCCGAGCTGGGCGGCGGGCGCAGCGGTCGGGGCTGCGCGGAAAGCGCGGGGCGGATCCCGGCCGGAGCGGGGAAGCGGGCGGGAGGCAGGAGGGAGGCAGGCACCGGAGGCAGGCACCGGACACAGGCAGCCGCTGTTCAGGGCTTTATTTGCAAGTACGGCCGCGTTACAGGCACCCGCGGAGGCGACGGGACCCCCGGGCTGCGGTGAGCAGGGGGGGGGCTGCAGGGCAGGACCAGCCCCTGGCCACCAGCCCCCGGCCTCTTCGCTGGTCACTAGCAGGTGGCGTAAGCGTTGGCCCTCTCTCGGATCTCCTCCAGCAGCCCCCAGACCCGCTGCTCCAGCGCCTGCAGCCGCGTCACCTTCTCCGCCATCACCTGCTCGTTGGCCCCGAAGTGCTGCTCCAGCTCTGCGGGATGGGGGAATGGTCAGGGTGCAGCCCCCCGCCGTGTCCCCAGCCCCTGTCACCCTTGGGGCACCAAGCTGACGTGCTCAGGGGACAATGCACAGGGGAGCGGGCACTGAGCAGAGTTGGGATGTCGGGCAATGCCCCACACCATGCTCTCCCCCCTCACCTTCCAGCTTTCTCTTGCTGTTGTTGGCCTTGTCCAGGAGGTCCCGGGCCTCCGCGTTCAGACGTGTCACACGCTGCAGGGCCCCACCAGGCACCCCCTCCAGCCTGCTCACCCGGCCCTTCAGCATCACGTAGCGCTCCGTCACCTGCGCCAGGTCCTGGTGGCACAAGGGCATGGCGAGGCTGAGCCCCCCTGGCACCCCTTGCCCCCTTGGTGCTGCGCAGCAGCCAGGGCAGGGCTAGAGGTCACCTGGCTGAGTGTCCCCGAGGCGGCAGTGGCACGCTGCGCCCCGTCCCTGGCTTGCTGGGCCAAACGGCGGGCATCCTGGCCCCGCTCCTGCAGGGTGGTGACGTGCCGCGCCAGCTCCTGCAGCCGCTGTTGTGCTCGAGACTCCTTCCCCTCCAGCGCCTGCAGCCTGCGCTCCACCTGGGCAGGCACGGGCATCGGTTGCCGGCAGGCACGGCGACCGCCGCACCCACCGTGCCAGCCCCACCACTTTGGCAGACCCACAGCACCGCCCCACATCATCCACATCCCCCTGGCACAACCCCACCACCCTTGGTGTGCCCATGGCATCAGCCTGGCTCTCCATGGCACCAACCCCGTTACTCCCAGTGCACCCATGGCACCAACCGTATTCCTCCAAGTGCCCCATAGCACTGATCCCATTGCTCCCAGTGCACCCAGGGCATCAAACCCATTGCTCCCAGTGCCCCCCACGGCACTAAGCCCTTTGCCTCAAGCATGCCCCAAGCACCACCCCGCTCCCCAGCCCTTCTGGCAGCATCTGCCCTGCTCCCACAGCCCTGGTGTCCCTCACCTCATTGGCTCTGCTCTCGGCCAGCCGGATGGCATCCTTGGCACTCCGCAGGGCACTCCCTGCCGCCATCACCTGCACCCGTGCTGCATCCAGTGCCTGCTGTGTCCCCACCAGCTCGTCCCTCACACCTTCCGCTCTCTCCCTGCAGCAGCATGGGCAGTTCCAGCCCCTGGCAGCACTGTGGGACAGACCCCCCCCTCCCTTGCCCTCCCTGGCACGTCCCCTGCCACTCACCGAGCATCTTGTCCTTGGGCCAGCAGCCCCCGT
The DNA here is from genome assembly GCA_026546715.1 of Gallinago undulata. NCBI lineage: Eukaryota > Metazoa > Chordata > Aves > Charadriiformes > Scolopacidae > Gallinago > Gallinago undulata. Next base: position 5,711,977 of record JAOTQQ010000003.1, on the reverse strand, counting down.
GCTGCAGCCAGCCCCTGCGCCGTGCTGTTCAGCACCGCATCCACTCCCTCCAGCTGGCTGATGCTCTCCCGCATCTCCCGCAGCAGCTCCTGGATCCGGCTGGGGCTGCTGGGCAGGGAGATGTTCAGCACCTGCCGGGCCACCAGCTCGATGCTGCCGGGGTCGGCTCCCTCCTCTGTGGGGACAACGGCAGCGGGGTGGGCTCGGGGTGGGCACGCTGATGCCCCACCATGCCCGTGCCCACCCTGTGCCATCCCTACCTGCCAGGAAGGCCTTGATGCGTCGGATGAAGTCCCGCAGCTGGGCCGTCGCCTTCTCCGCGCGGCTGCGGGCGGCCTGTGAGCGCCCCAGCGCCTCCTCCGCCCGGCTGCGTGCCCCCCGCGCCAGCTCCTGCACCTCCTGCGTCTGGGGTGGGGGGACACCGGGTGGAGTGAGGGGCACCGGGTGGAGTGAGGGGCACCGGGTGGCCCCAGGGAGGGGACATGTATGGGGAAAAGATGGGGGCATGGAAGGGAGCGTAGTGGGGTGTGCAAAGCGGCACGGGGGGCACGCGAGGGGGCATAAGGGGGTGTGCAACAGGGTACAAAAGGGTATGGACATGAAGGGGGTATGCAAAGGGGTGCAGCATGGCCCAAGGGGGCACACAAGTGGCACAAGGGGTATCTGCAAAGGGGCAAAGGGGCATGAGGGACATACAGGGGGGATATGTCAAGGGGCGTGGAAAGGGCACAAATAGGACATAGAAGGGGACATCCAAGTGCCATGAAAAGGGCACAAGTAGGATGTACAAGGGGACATCAGTGGGGCATGATAAAGGTATAAGTGGGACATGGAAGAGGACATCAAAGTGACATGGAAAGGGCACAAGCAGAGTATGGAAAGAGCCACAAGGGGACCCCCAAAGTGCCACAGAGCTACCACTCCTACCTTCTGTGCCACAACACCCAGCTGACCCAATGCCACCTCCAGCTGCTCTGAGGTGTTATGGGCGCTGCCCAGGGCTCGAGCCGAGACGGGCAGTGCCCCCATGCACCCTGTGCCACCACAACGCCGTGTCCCCATGCTGTCTCGGCACAAGGCTCCTCCACAGGGTGCTTGCTCGCAGCTCTGGTCCCCAGGAGCCCCACAGATCTGCAGTGATGCCAGTGATGGGGATGGCAGCTCAACACTGCTTGGGGGGGAAGACCCCCATGCCAGGGTGGTCCAGGCTTGGCACAGGGGATCCCCCAACCCCAGTGTTCTTATTTACCCCACACTGGTCCCACTCTCACCATCTCATTGATCCTGGTGACACTGAGTCCCATCACCCGTTTCTGCGCCTCCCGCAAGGATTTCCGTGCCGCGGCGGCGCCACGGCGGAAAGCATCGCCCCGCTGCTGCAGCACCCGCTCGGCCGCCCGCCGTGTTGCCCGTGCCTCGCTCAGCTCACCCGCCGTGCCGTTGGCCACCGCCTCTGCCCGCCGCGAGTCCTCCGCCGATGCCAGGATGCTGCGGTAAGACTCTGCGGGTGCCGGTGTCAGGGCGCACCCGGGACGGTCGCCACCGAAGCCCCCAGTCCTTTTTGGGTCCTCTTACCGCTGAATCCAGCCGCTGCCACCGTGCCGAGGAGGGTTTGGAGGTGGGAGGCAGTTCGGTTGAGACCCCCCAGCTCGCGGCTCAGCCCGGCCAGCTGGTTGCCATGCCGCACGTCTGCCTGCGCCAGCTGATCCAGGTGTTGCTCCAGCTCTTGGACCTGCTTCCAGAAGTCATCCAGCTCCATCCTTTGGTGGGGGAAAAAAGGGGTCTTAAGCCTTTTTGGATGACAAAAGGGGTTTTCCCCCAAGCCCAGCCCACCGTGTGTGCACTTGCCTGGTGCCATCCAGCCGCTCAAGCAGCCCGTTGAGAAGGGGGCCATTGGGGCTGTCCCCCTTGGTCAGCAGCTGCTCCAAACGCCTCAGGGTCTCCTCCAGTGCCCGCAGGCGGCTGGGGCTGAGCGTGGGCATGGACCCCCCTTCCTGCAGTGCCCGTGCCTGCTCCCCCAGGCGCAGCAGCCCATCCCGCAGGCTGCCCAGGGCCAGGTCCCAGCGCCCGAAGCAGGGGTGGCAGGGTGAGCAGCGGGGGAAGGCCTCCTGGTAGCCCCGCTGGCAGCGGTCGCAGCGCAGCCCCCCGAAGCCAGGTCGGCACCGGCACTGCCCACTGGCCTGCTCACACTGCGGGCTCTTGGCGCCCAGCGGCTCGCAATCGCAGGCTGCAGAGACAGGTGGTGGCATGTCCTGGCCTCCCCACGGACCACCATGACCCCAGTGTTCCACTGCACCCTCCTGCCTCTCCACCATGTACCCTGGGTCTCCTGTGTCCACACAATCCCAGGGTCCCGAGTCCCCCCATGTCCCCAGACACCCCCCATCACCCCAGGGTCTTCCATGTCCCCAGCATCCCACTGTGTCTCCATGTCCCCAGGACCCCATCATGTCCCCAGCATCCCGCTATGGGTCCAGGGTCCCCCATGCCCAAAGGTATCACCACGTCCCTGTGATCTCGTCATGTCCCCAGGATCTTCTGAGACCCCAGAGTCCCCTGTGTCTCCAGTGTTTCCCCAGGGCCCCCATGTTTAGAGTCCCATTGTGTCCCCATGTCCTTTATCTCCCCATTGTCCCACCACATCCCCAGCACTCCCAAAGTCCCTAAGAGTCCCACCCTGCACTCCCAATGACCCCCTCTTTTCCCAAGACCCCTCATTCCCTGGGGTCCCCATGTCCCCAGACACCCCACCTCCCCAGATCCTCTGCACCCCCTGTCCCTGTGCCATGCCCCCACCTCGGCACTCCCGCTCAGGGTCTCCCCAGTGATACTCCTGGCACTGGGAGCAGACGCGGCCCCCAAAACCGGGCCGGCACTGGCACTGCCCCGTCACCTGTAGTGGGAACGATGGGCTCAGCCGAGCAGCTCATCGGGCACCAGGAGGGTAGTGGAGCCATGCCAGGGTGCTGGAGGGGGGTGGCTCACCGCATCACAGGCAGGGTGCAGGGCACGTGTGGGGTGGCAGCCACAGGGCTGGCAACCCCCTGCCCCTCCCAGGCTCCAGAAGTGGGGTACGCAGCGGTCGCAGCTCTTGCCCACCACGTTGGGCCGGCAGGCACAGGCACCCGTGCCACGGTCACAGGAGCAGGTGCCGGCAGTACAGTGGGAGGCCAGGGTCCCCCGCGGGTCACAGCTGCAGCCTGAGGGAGGGTGGGAGACCGCATGGGGCTCAGCCCGAACCCCCCACCCAGGCAATGCCCTCCTGGCAACTGGTCCCAGCACTTCAAATCCCTTGCCCATGGCCCCAAACCCAAGCACAGCCCCATCCGCTCTGATCCCAACACCCCTGACACCAATCTCTGTCCCCTGCCCAGCCCCGACCCCAGGCACAGCCCCAAAATCACCAAGAGTCCCAAAACCCCCAACAGCCTCAACCCCGCCCCAACAGCCCCAAACCCCACCTTGGCTTTGACACCACCCAGCCCCAAACCCCCCAACACCCTCAAACCCTGCCTAACCCACTCCCTCTCACACAGTCCCAATACTCTCATACCCCACCCCAAGCCCTTGCATCACCCCAAAAAACCCAGCACATCTCTGAACCCTCACACAGCCCCCGCCCCAACCCCCACACCACCTCCAAACCCTGCCCTAACCCAACTCCCCCCACATAACCCCAGTCCCCTCATACCCTACCCCAGCCCCAGCCTCACCCCCTCCCCGAGTCCTTGCATCACCCCAAAAACCCCCAGCACATCCCTGAACCCTAGGGTGTCCCCAACCCTGGCACAGCCCCCCCTGCCCCACTCACGCCGGCAGCTGCGCTGCAGGGCATTGCCATAGTAGCCGGGCTGGCAGTGGGCACAGTGGGGCCCGTTGGTGTGGTACAGGCAGCGCAGGCAGTGCCCCGTGTGGGGGTCACAAGCCCCCGGGTCGCTGGCATCGATGTTGTTGTTGCACTGGCAGGGCCGGCACACGCCCCCCTCCGTCTCCGGCATCCCGAAGTATCCGGGGGAGCATCGGTCACAGCGGGGCCCTACGGGGAGGGCGAAAGCCATGGGTGCCAGGGCTCCTTGCAGCCCCGGTGCTGGGGCTCCCCACTGCACGGCAACTGCTCTGCCCCTCACCGGCGTATCCGGGCGCACAGAGGCAGATGATGTGGTGGGTCTCCTCGTCGGCGTGGCAGGCGCTCCCATGGTAGAGCCGTGTGCCAGGGTAGCCAGGGCAAGGGCAGGGCCGGCACTGCTGCCCCGAGCCCAGCACTGGGTCCCCATAGTAGCCATCCTGGCATCTGCAAGGACAAGGGGTGAGTGCATAGGGGTCCATCCCATCCTACCCATCCTATCCCATCCCACCATACCACCTCATCCATGCCATGCCTTGCAATGCCATGCCATGCCACTCTATGCCACTCTATCTCATCTCATCTCATCTCATCTCATCTCATCTCATCTCATCTCATCTCATCTCATCTCTTCCCACTATCCCATCCAATCTCACCCCAACATATCCCATCCCACCATTCCATCTCCTCCTGTCCCGTCCCGTCCCATCCCATCCCATCCCATCCCATCCCATCCCATCCCATCCCATCCCATCCCACCATTCCCGTCATATCCCATTCCATCATAACCCATCCCATCCATCCCATCCCACACCACGCCATGCCATGCTGTCCTATCCCCTCCCGTCCGACCAGGCTCACCTCTCGCAGTGCCGGCCAGTGGTGTGGTCCCGGCAGCGCAGGCAGCTGCCCGTCCGGGGGTCGCAGTCCTCGGCATGCCCGTTGCACTGGCAGGGCCGGCAGGCGGGGAAGCCCCAGTGGCCGGGCTGGCACTGATCACACTGCCGGCCCACAGCACCGTGCTGGCATCGGCACTGCCCACTCACCGCATCGCACAGCTGTGACACTGAGCCCGTCGGGGAGCAGGCACAGGCTGTGGAACGGAACATGGGTCAGGCACATGGGAGCAGGGACACAGGGATGGACAGACAGACAGACAGGGGACCAGCATCCAGAGCATGCCCAACCCATGGGCTATGACACAGTGGACACAGAGGTAGGCAGACAGATGGGTGGACAGACAGATGAGTGAGTGCAAGGCAGGGCAGTGCCCACCCCAGGCAGGAGCACAGGGCTTGGGCGGATAGATGGATGGATGGATGGATGGATGGATGGAAAGACAGAAGGACAGAGGGGGAACTGGGACCCAAGCTGCAGGACAGCAGGGCTGAGATGGACACGTGCATGGAGAGATGGACAGACAGACAAGTGAACAGGCAGATGGGCAGCGAATGGGGCTCTGGCAGCTGGATGGACAGACAGACAGGAGGTACAGGGATGCCCGGCAGGCGCAGATCCCGCTACTCACGGCTGCAGCCCAGGGGTCCGAAGCCGTAGCTGCCTGGGGCGCAGCGGTCACAGCGCCGGCCGAGGACGTGGGGCTTGCACTCGCACTGCCCTCCCTGCACCTGGCACTCGCTGCTGCGGGAGCCCTGCGGGTCGCACTGGCAGGCTGCGGGCAAAGGGCCAGCGTGGGGCTGGAGACTGCCCTGCCCGCACCCTGTCCAACCCTGCCATGGACATAGGCCCATGCTCACCCACTGCACTGGGTACTTCTCCCCACCCTGCCATGGGCACAGCCGCATCCTCACCCACTGCCCCGGGTGCCCCTCCCCACCCCTGCAACAGGCATGGCCCCATCCTGACCCACTGGCACAGTGCCCCTGCCCACCCTGACATGGGCACGGTCCCATCCTGACCCCTGGCTCCACCCTCACCCACCGCCCCAGGCATGTCCCCCGACCCCAGCAGGGTGACCCCACTCACGCAGTGCCCCGCCATGCAGCAGGGCTGAGATGCTGCAGACCAGGCGGGCGCAGGCCTGGGCCAGGGGGGACGGGGGGGCCATGCGAAACGCCTCCAGGCACTGGTACCGCTCCAGCTCCTCCCGGTGTGCTGCTGCCATGGCATCCGCCCCATGGAAGCCAGGCAGCTCCAACACCCGCGGCAGGAGCACCAGCTGCAACAGGCAATGGGAGGGGGAGAGGAGATGGGGCCACTGTGGGACCTGGACCCTGCTCCCAGGATGGATCCACCTGCCCCAGGGCAGCCCCAACCCTGCTGGAGGCTCAGCTGCCCTGGTCCCAGCAACAGCCCCAGCTCCATTGACATCCCCAACCCCATCAGCATCCCCAGCCCCATTGATGTTCCCATTCAAATTGCCATTTCCACAGGCATTCTTATCCCTACCCTCTTTGACATCCCCAAGACCAGCCCCAACTCCATAAACATCCCCAGCCCCACTGACATCTCCAACCTCATCAGTGTCCCCATTCCCATCCCCACCCCATCAATGTCTCCATCCTCCTTCCCTTTCCCATCCCTGTTCTCATCCCTATCCCATATCCATCTCTGTTCTCATCCCTATCCCATACCCATCCTTATCCCCTCTCCCATACACAGTCCTGTCCCCACCAACATCTCCATCTGCATCCCCATCCGAATCCCAAGCCACTTTCCCATCCCTATCTCATCCCCATCCCATTCCCATCCCCATCCCCATTCCCATCTTCACCCCATGTGCAGCCCCAGAAGGAGGGTCACTGCCCACCCCAGCCCATGGTCCCCCATCCCTGCCCATCACCCCACCCCTACTGAGCCCCACGTGTGGGGTGCAGCAGGTCCCCCCTCACCGAGTCAATGAGGATGAAGGCACCGGGGTGGCGCTGGGTGACACCAGCCCGCTGAAGCCTCATGGTCACCTCGTAGGGGGTGCTGGGCTCGAAGCAGAAGGGCCGGGAGAGCAGCACATACCTTTGCAGAGGCAGGTGTCAGGGCGCAGGCACAACAGAGCCATAGGGGCAGCCAGGGGACAGCAGCAGCACCCGGCCACCCTCCTTGTCCCTGTCCTCATCCCTTGCCTGTGTAGCAGGACCATCCCTGTTTCCACCCCATCCCCATCCCTCAGTTTTGGGAGCATGGCAGGGCTGTCCTTGTCCCTGTCCCTGTCCTCACCCCATCCCCACTCCCATCCTCATTCCACCCCCATTCCACTCCATCCCCATCCCATCCACGTCCCATCCCACCTCTGGCTGTGGGGCAGGCTCTCGCGGTACATCTGCTCGGAGGGCAGCAGGTTCCCACAGCGAGGGCTGGTGGGCAGCACCCGGGAGCTGACACTGACCACGGCCTCCCAGTCCTCGGTCGACTGCGGTGACAGGAGAGCCAGTGTCAGGGCCATGCCGTAGTGGACACACCAGGACCATGGCCACAGCCATGGCCGCACTCACCTCAGGCTCATAGCGCAGCAGCAGCTCGTAGTCCATGGGGTAGGGCACGTTGTCCACGTGGAAGGTCAGGCCGGCCCCGTCCCGCACCCGGGCGAACCCCGAGCCTGTCCATGTCACCATGCGCCCAGCGCTGTCCCGCACCACCTCCTCCACGTCCGGCTGGGCAGGACACCGACACGGCTTGTCCCTGGATTCAGCTCTGCCTCTGTGGCTGCCCCTGCCCCACGGTGCCCGCAGTGCCCAGCCCCATGCCCTATCCCACCCCCCTGACGCTCACCTTGGGGGGCTGCTGGCGGCTGCGGCGTGAGGGGGCACGGGGCTGGAGGGCACGGGGGGGGCTGCGCTGGTGCCGTGGGCGCCCCTTCCGCCCCCCCAGCTCCCCAGTGTCATACTCCAGGCAGTCCTGGGGCACCTCTGCCCGGATGGCGCCCTGCAGGGATGGGTGGCCATGCACGGGGACAGCCGTGCACGGGGCACAGTGACAGCCGCATGCGGGACAGGGTGACAGCCATGCATGGTGCACAGTGACAGCCATGCATGGAGCATGGTGCATAGTGACAGCCATGCACAAGCCTGGACTGGGGGTGCAGGGACCCCCCCAGGAGACTCACCGGGAGCTGGGGGTGGCCGTGACCATGGCCAGTGGCCTGCTCAGCCTCATAGGTGTAGTGGTCGAGGGGGGCACAGAAGAAGCCGGGCTGCACCTGATCACACTGTCGCCCCATGAGGTGGGGACGGCAGGGACAAGCCCCGTCCTCCATGGAGCACCTGTGGGTGACCAGCCCATCCCTCTGTCCATCCATCTGCCTAGCTCTGTCTTCACCCATCCATCCTTCCCTCCCTCTCCACACCCCTCCCTCCATCCCTGTCTCCATCCTTCCAGAAGACCCATCTCACCTCACCCACCCTCCCTCCCTCTCTCCCTCTTTTCATTTGGGCCTGCTCTGCCCTGTCCCCATCCCTCCACCAACGTCCCGATCCCTGTGCGTCCCTCTCCCCATGCTTGACCCCCAGCCCTGTCCCCACTAATGGCCCCTGGTCCCTGTGCCCCATCAGGTGCTTGTGCTTGCCCCACCGGTTGTTGTAGGCTCCCCCAAAGTCGCAGGCACAGGGGTGGCAGCCCCCCACGTCATAGCTCAGGCCCCAGAATTCAGGCTGCAGTGAGAGAGAGGGGGGGATGTGAGGCAGGTGGGGGCCAGCCAGGCCCTAGGGGTTGCTGTGGGGCTGGGGAGAGTCAGAGCATGGAGTGGGGCAGGCTGTGGGGCAGGCTGGGGCACTCACCACGCACTCGCTGCAGGAGCGCCCGGCCACGAAGCGTTTGCAGTAGCAGTCCCCGCTGATGGGGTCGCAGGGGGAGCTGCCCGCCACCGTGCCCCGTGGGTCACACCTGCAGGCTGCCCCCCCCCCACACACGCACCCCAACGTGAGGGGCTGCCATGTGGCACCACAGCCCACAGGCTTCATGGCCCTCCCTTCCCATCCTGTGTCATTCCATCCCTCCATCCCTCCATCCCACATCCCTCCACCTCCTATCCCTCCATCCTCATGCCTCCATCCCACATCCCACCATCCTCATCCCTCCATCCCATATCCCTCTGTCTCCATCCCTCCATCCTCCTGTGCCCATCCATTGGTCCCGACTCACGCTGGCAGCCCAGTGGGTCGCCATGGCTGAGGCCGTAGGCGCCATGCCGGCAGCGGTCACAGCGGGGACCAGCCACGTTCTCCTTGCAACGGCACTGCCCAGCAATCATGCCAAGTGCCACATCCGTGTGCCCATCGCAGGCGCCTCCATCCAGGGAGCCCGCCGGGTCACAGTCACACGCTGTTGAGAGAGACCATGGGGAGCTGGGGCTGGTGGCCACCAGGAGCCATAGGTCTGGGGTGCTGGCACCAGGAGCCGTGGAGCCAGGACAAGCTGCCAGGCTCGGGTCCCGTGGCACTCACGGGCACAGGCGGTGGGGGAGCGGATGTCAGAGCGGGGGTGCCGGTAGTAGAAGGGCTTGCAGAGGTGGCAGCGGCGACCCATGGTGTTGTGCTGGCAGCCGTCACACACGGCCCCGCTGGTGTTCCCCGTGGCCAGGAAGACGGCCATGTCGAAGTGGCACCGCTGAGAGTGCTCGTTGCAGTCGCAGCCTGCAGGGACGGCACCGTGGCACAGCATGTGGCACCCCAGCTCCTCCCCTGGCAGCACCCCCACCCCAGGCCTGGGGATGCAGCTTCTTGATCTCAGGCCCCAGCTTGCAGAACCCCCATCCCACTCCCCAGCAGAGTGCTCCCTAACCCCAGCCCCCACCCCAAATCCCAGCCTGAAGCACCCCAACCCCCCCAAACCCCGGCCCCACATGCAGCATACCCAACTCCGGAGCATGGCACACAGGATGCTCAACCCCCAGATCCAAGCAACAGCCCCCAGGATGCTGAACTCCCCCAACACAACATGCAGGACCCCCATTCCCCCAGCCCAACACGTGGGACCCCAAGCCTCCGGGCACAGCGCGCTGCCAGTGCTGGTGCGGGGCACTCACGGCGGCAGGCGTTGGTGCTGGAACCCTCAGCTGGGCGCCAGGGCAGGTCGTGGTAGAAGTCCTCGCAGCGCTCGCAGTTCAGCCCCTGCGTGTGGTGCTCGCAGACGCAGCGCCCATGGATCTGGAGGGGGAGCACCTGGCTCAGCGTGACCGATAGGTCCCACCGGGCACCATGCTGTGCCGGTGGTTGTGTGTGCCTCACCATGCCAGGGACGGAGGACGTGGGGGCGCCGGGTGCCGGGGCGCAGTGGGCGGCGTGGCCGTGGCAGAAGCAGCTCCCGCGCAGCACCAGCTCATCCACGGCGTAGTAGTACTTGTGCAGCACCTCCCGCCGCGAGTCCAGCAGGTTGTCCCCCAGCGTGTGCAGCTTGGTGAGGTTCACCCGCAGGTTGGTGACACGCAGCAGGTCTGAGGGAGGGTGGCACCATCAGCACCTGCCCCACCGCCCGCCAGCACTGCAGCCCTGGCACCCCCCGGCACGCACCCTGGATGTCTGGGCTGTAGGGATCCGCCACAGGGATGGAGGGGTCCAGCACCTTGAAAATAACCTGGGGGGAAGAAGGGGTGGGTGAGCCCAGACGCCTGGATCCCCCCAGCCCCACTCTGTGCATCCCCAGCCCCACGTACCTCCCCATGGCTGGAGGGCTCGATCTCAGAGTAGCGCTGGTCACAAAGCACCTCGTCCACCAGCCCTGAGGGCTGGGTGGGGACACCAGGGAAGAGCTTGGAGCAGTTGTAGGCGAAGTAGCGGTAGACCTTCCAGCTGTGCCCAAAGTCAGCCGAGCGCTCCACCAGCATGGCCGCGGGGCGGAAGGTCTGCAGGACACCCAGATGGAATGGGGGGCTGACCCCACAGCCCCCCACAGGTCTGTCCCGTCCCGTCCCGTCCCGTCCCATCCCATCCCATCCCATCCCATCCCATCCCATCCCATCCCAGGCACCCATGTGCCGGGACCAACCTTAAACTTCATGATGAGGTGGGTGAAGTGGAACTCGCCCTCCAGGTCCAGGCGGATGCTGACATGCTCCACACCTAGGAGGGACAGAGAGGTGATGGCCAAGGCTGGGGAAGACCCCCCTCCGGGTCCCATGGCCACACAGCCCCAAGGCACACGGACTCAGGGGCAGTCCCGCTGCTGCCCTGGTCTCACCGTTCTCTGACTGCCACCAGGTCCGCTGGCCATGGGGGCCGCTCAGGTAGATGACGTTCTCGATGCGGTGGCTCTCAGGCAGGGACGGGTCCCGCGAGTCACAGGTGAAGCATTTCTCTGAGTCCTGTGCCAGGGAGCGGCACCATCAGGGATGGGCGGCTGGAGGCTGCACCGGTGCCCGGCCGTGCCAGGGCCGTGCCAGGAGCCGGGTGGGCTCACCTGGAGGTGGCTGACAATGCAGTACTCCTGGGGCCCGTTCAGCCCGCAGGTGGAGGTGGCACTGAGGCGGAGGGCTCGCCCCACCAGCAGGTTCCCGGTGGCCGGGTAGCAGCTGCCACGGGCACAGCCATGGCTCGGGTCAGGCTCCTGCCAGCCCCCCACCGCTGGCACCCCTGCTGCAGAGAGCACAAGGGCACGGGCTGGGGCTGTGCCAGGGTTCCTGGGCATCCCCTGCCCCCCCCCCCCCCCCCCGCACCCCAGACGCCTGCCTGGCACCTACCCCACCCCCAGCCACCCCATCCTGTCCCATCCCTGTGTCCCAACCCACTGATGCAGCACAAAGCTCCGTGACCCGGAAAGGTGCTGGCAGCAGCGCTGAGACCTCGTGACTGGGGGGCAGGGAGAGGCAGCGGGGGGAGTGGGGGGCTGGTGGCCGTGAGGACGGAGGGGCCCGGCAATGGGGTGGCTGCCAGTGCTCCCGGGGTGCTGAGTGGTGCCGGGGAGAGCCAGGAGCTGGGTCAGGCGCTCGCTAATCCTGCCAGGGCTCAGCACAGCCCGCATTCTCTGCTGGGATTTGCAGCGGTTGGGCCCTGGCTGCTGCTGGCCGGGGAGCATCGCCATCGCCACCACCTCTGCCATCCAGCACCCTCTGCCCGGGCTGGGGTCTCAGGGCCACCACAGCCCCCAGCACCATGGGTCCAAAAGTGCCCAGCTACGTGCAGTGCCCCACTGAGGCCAGTGCTTACCCAGGAGGAGAGCGAGTGCCAGGAGGTCCATGGGCAGCCACGGGCTCTGCCTGGGGGAAGACGGAGATGGCGCTGTGGCAGGGCATGGGGTACGGCACAGGGGGGCCAGGGCCTGGCTTCACCCAGCTCCGGCATGGCCATGCACCCCGGGGTGCACCCACCCAGCTCCAGAACTGTGGTGCACCCCAGGGACAGCACCGGGAAGTGGGATCAGGTGGGGCAGATGGGTCCCAAAGTCCCTGGGGTGTCACCCCGTGCCCACCCTCGTGGCCGTGCCCTGCACAGCGCTGGGGGGCTGCACCACACAGACGCGGGTGCACGGCCAGGCCCTCCACCCCCAGACCCTGCAGGATGTCGTGCTCCATCCTGCCTTGCTCGGGGTGGATCCGTCCCACCAGTGTCACTGGTATCCCTGGGGGGCCGCAGCACCGGGCCAGGGACAGCCAGGGAGGGGAGCCAGGAACACCGGAGCTGGCTGGGCAAGGTCGGTCCCTGCCCACTGGCTGGGGTCCCGCTGTTAAATTTAGGCTGGAGCTGCCTTTTGTGCTTCCTTCTCTCCCGGTACCGCCCGCTCCCAGCCTCACAGGCGCTGGATCAAAGCCTGGCCCCGGCGCTGCCCAAACACATCTTTCCTGTCCCCGCACGGCAGCCAGACAGGGGCTTGGGGCGGCGGGGGGGAGCCGCCACTCTGCCCCGCCATCGTCCCCGCTCGAAGCCATGCCCAAGGCGGTGGAGGAGGTGGTGCAGGGCTGTGTGCCGGTGTCGGGGTCCCCAAGCCCCGCGAGCCCCCGGTACCTGGTGTCCTGCGGTGTCCGGTGAGGCTGAGACCCCGGGGGTTGAGGGCGAGGCAGGACCCGCTGCCCCCCGGCCTGGGCGTGCAGAAATGAGCCCGGGCGAGGGCGGCGATGGGATGGCGGCGGCCCCCCTTTCCCCGCGCGCACGATTCTTATTCAAATGGGCTGCCCGCTGAAAGGGACCGGCGGTCTCCAGGCTACGGGAATGTCACTGCCGATTCCTTCTGCCTGGAGGCCCCCGCTGCCCGCCCGCCCGGAGGCCAGGCCAGCCAGGCGTCGGCACCCCGGGCACGCCCCGGCCCCCGGGCGGCACGGCGGGACCCGCCGGCGAACAAAAGGGCGGCACGGCGGGATGGGCACCCGACGCCGGGCACGGCTGGGCCCCCCCCCGGGCGACAGTACCCATGGCGGAGATGCTGGCGTGGCTCAGCCACGGGGAGCCCGTCTGGGCACAGCCACCGTGCTGCTGGCTGGGCACATTCCTCCCGAGGGACCCAGCCCTCCCCACCGCCACGGCTCCCCGGGCAAAGTCCAGCGGGCGCCAACCCCGGGAAACACAATGGTGGTGAGGAGGGGGATCCATCCTGTCCCTGCCAAGGGACCCTGCTGCCCCTCCCTTGTGTGCTGCCTGACGGTGCCCGGCCTGTGCCCCAGGGCTGTGCCCTGTGCCAACGGCTGTGCCGCGCCCAGGGCTGTGTCGTCCCAGGGCTCCCTGCCGGCATGCCGGCTCCTACCTGTGCCCGTGGTGGGACCCAGCGTGCCAGGCAGGTGGTGGCGGTGGCCCGGGTGGGCTGTGAAGTCGGCCAGGTCGGCCCCGCTTGGCTCGGGCTTGACTCTGCTGCTGTTCCTGGAGGAGGGCGGCCGGCGCCTGTCTCCTCCTCCGGCAGCCGTGCCAGGCGAGGGGAGGGACCTGCCCGCACCGAGACTTAGCCAAGGTGAGGCAGAGGCCAGGTACAAGCCGGTGGTGGCCCGCTTGTGGCACAGTGGTGCCCCGTGTCCAGGCTGGTGGCGAGCTGGCACACGGTATCCCCAGAGGGGCTGCCTACCCGGTCGTGCGGCACGTGGGGCTGCCGAGACAGGCAGCCCGGCCGGGACTCGCCCGGCACCGCGTGGGCTCGTCTGTGCCTATTCGGGGCACCGGGAGCCCCAGGGTGGCATGGCAACCAGCCACACTTCCCCGGCAACCGTACCAGATGGATCTTGCTCCCCTCCCGTCCTGGCACCCTGGGCACCGCCGTGCCCTGAGCCAGGGCCCCACTCACCCTGTGCTGGTCGGTGCTGCCTGGGATGCTTTGGACTGGCCGGGCGCTGAGCCGGCAGCCCTGGATCCCCACGGAGAGCACGGTGAGGAGCCGGGGCCACGCTCGACAGAGACCTCGCTGTCATGCAGGGATGGTGCCTTTTATTAGCTGAGGCCAAAGGAAGGAAGAGGAACTGTGTGCTCCCCACACCAAGGCTCTGGCCGCCTGCCAGCGAGCAAGGTCGCAGGACCCACCTGGGCCATGTGGGTGCCAAAACCCATGGCCACAGGGACACCCCCAGACAGGGCAGGCTGCTCCCATGTGTCTCGGTGGAGCGAGGGATGCTGTAGGCAGAGCCCTGCCCCCTCCCCATGGCCGTGCTCTCAGCAGGCACTGGGAAACCTGGAGGAAGGGCAAGGCTGTGCCCGGCAAGGCTCTGGCAGCACAGGGTGGTGGTGGCCAGGCACCACCAGCTCCTGGGCTAGATCTGGCAGGAGATGAGCTGATAAAGAGCCATTAGCACTGGCCAGCATGTCCGTGTTGCAGGGATCTTGCCAAGCAAACCTTATCTGCTCTGAGGAGATCCAAAGTGGTCTGATAAAGGTGACTGTAACAGGATCTCAGGCCTCAAAAGGCAGGGTAAAAGCGGGAGGGAGGGATTCTCAGTGGGATCTGAGGGACAAGTGAGGTGTCCCAGCCCAAGCCCAGGCACATCCTGGCTGCCCCGAATGTTGCTCTGACCTCCCACCCCTACTGCAATCCCCACAGCCTCCCCACAGCCACATGCGTGGGGGTGGATCATGTCTGCCCGGGGAGGTGACACGGCCAGGGACAGCTCTGCTGGCCGGAGACTCGCCAGCAGCTCTGCCACAGCCCTGTCACCAGCTGAGCATCCCCTGCTCCCAGGGCACCCATGGCCTCGGCTCCACCAGCGCCTTTCAGCAGCGATTTCACGGACATGAGCAAACCAGACAGCTCGGAGGGGCAGCAGTGGAAACCAGCAGCACATCGAGGAGGCCCCCCACCCCCCATCCCCCCACCCCAAGCCTCGGCAGAGCCCCTGAGCTCCTGGGGCAGGCTCTTCACGCCAGGCCAGTCCCACTTGGACTGACTTCAGTGCGCTCAGCGGGCGCTCAACGCTTCCCTGAACATCCTCAGCGAGCGGGAGGACCACTTAACCCTTCCTGAGGAATGAGCTCCGGCACCGGAGCCGCTGTCTGACGGGGGCTCACGGTCCCACCGCCGTTAGTGCCGGGTCAGCGCACCCTCAGCCCCGCAGCACAAACCGGATCCGTATCCCTCGCGGGCAAACAATGGCATTTTGTGTTGGATTAGCCGGCCACGGGGTCCCTGTGCAGACGGGAGAGATCCAGTGGGAAGCTGGTGGGCAGGCAGGAGCTGGCAGAGCGCCCACCAGTGAAGCGGCGCGTTTCTAGGAACCAACCTGGAATGCGGATTTATGCCATTTTGCACTCGTCTGGAGCATTTTCCCATCCTTAATAGGGCCCAGGTAATCCCACCATTGGGGGAAGTGGGAAGAAGAGGTGGCGGTGGTTCCAGCTGAGTGTGCCCCACGCAACGGCCAGGCACACAGGAGACACCATTCCATGGAGCTCACATGGGGCCGGGAGCTGGAGCCCAGGGAGGAGCAGTCTGGCGGGACCCAAAGAAAAGCTGGACACACTGGGTGGTTCTGAGCACCATTTTACTGAAGGGCTGGACACCTGCTAGGACTTCATAACAAAAAGTTCACTTCATTTAAGAAAAAAGACAGCCTGGTTTTTGTCCCATTCCCTCCAAAGAGCAGAATAATAATAACGCTGTCTTTTCACTAAACAATGCCATTCCAAAATATACAACACTGAGTGTGGAGCAGCCCAGCCTCGTATTAAACATTAAATATTAATATAGCTTCGGAAACATTCTACACAAACAAATGAAAACAGTAAAAAGTTCACTCAAGAACAAGATGGTCAGTTGTTGTAAATTCACCATACAAAAGTTTGTTACTCGCCCTCCCGCGGGCTGCAGCTGCTGCTCCCCGGCTGTTGTTCGGGATCCCCCAACACCGGGATGCCCACGGCTGAGCCGGCGGCACCAGTCCCAGCCGGAGCAGGTTGGTCACGCTGTGGCGTGGAGACGATGGTTGGCAGAGACAAGCGCGAGGGGCCGGGCAGTGCCCACCCAAAAGCCCCCATGTTTCCCCCCAAGCCTCTGCTCTGGAAACACTACTCCTCAGGAGCGCTGCACCGGGAAGCAGGAGGAAGGAACAGTGTCACACACCGAGCCTTCCCCGCTGACACTTGTTTTGTCCCCTCCCAGGCCAGGGTAGTGTGACAGAGCAGGGGAAGGAGGAGAGGTATTTCTGGGAGTAGCTTTGCAGCACCTCTTTTACAACAGCACCGTGTGCCTGACTGCGTCTGTGGGAATCACCAGACTCTCACAGGGGCTGCCTGTAGCAACAGGAACGGAAAGGGCTAATTAAGACAACAAGGAGAGTCCCAGACAATAATAAGGCCTTTAAGGGACTCTCAGGGACAAGGCCTAATTGTCCCTGTTGGGGAAGGTATTTTGGATGCTCACCAGAGAAACTGCTACCCTTCCTGCGAGGGTCTCCAGGGCGTAAAAGTCAGCACACACAGGGCTGGGGGGGCTCTGCAAGCTGGGGAGCAGCTTACCTTCCTCATGGTCACTGGAGCAGGGCTAGGGTATGTGTCTGATGAACGACGGAAACTAAGGGTTAGGAGGGGCACCTGCTCCAAAAGGTGGAGCAGTCCCCAAGCAGTCCCTCACCAGTCCCCAAAGCCCACAGCACCAGTGCCAGCGCAGTGCTGCCAGATCAGGCAGAGCAGGCTCCATCCCAGGCAGGGACAGTGGAGACAGTGCTATGGGACGCCACAGACCTGGCTCCTCTCTTTGCAGGTCTCAGAAGCAGAAGCTGGCTGGCCAGGCGCTACTGACGTCTTTGGTTTCCCCTAATCCCAGCTTCTTGCTTTTTCACCAGACTTCCTCAGTCTTCTTAAGCAAATGGAAGGGTCTGGCCTCAGCACCAAGGCTTTGGAGGCGGCAGCCGGCCAAGCTGCAAGTGCTAGCACAGTCACACCTACAAACAGGGGTCATTTGACACTCAGGGCTGATCCAGCAACAGGGGCTGGCTCTCCTGTCTTCTGGGACAAAGTGCTCCACCAGCCAGCGAGGTACCTGGCACCTTCTAACAGCACCTAGCTCCAGGCAGGAGCAGACTGCAAGGAGAAGGAAAGCTGAGCATGGTGCTCTCTATCACACAGGCCCCAACATGAGGGCCTGGGAGCAACCTGCCCTGCTGCCCTCCCCATGGATGGTGCCAGCCCACCCAGCTCGCAAAGCCAAGGGCTGCAGCACAGTCGAGAAGGTGAAGGGTGCCTCAGAATAGCTGTCCTCTCCTCAGGCCACCTCAGCTCCTAGAAGGCCGTCCCCATCTGACCACTCTGAAGACTGAAACAGAAACTGTCACTTACACACAAACCAACCAACCTGCTTGAGGGGCAGGTGCTCTACACAGCTCAGCACCAACCCTGCCAACCATGGCCAAAAAAAGGATCTTCTCACCTAAACATGCCCTCCCACCCAGGAAAGCTGCCCAGCTTGCATCACACTCACTGTCCAGCTGCAGTGAGAGATAAACCTGCTCTCTGTCCCCACATGTCCCTTGTGCTGTGGCCAAATGCCCAGCTCCCAGACAGGGCAAGGAACCTGGACCTAACGGGGAGAGCAGCTGGAGTGGCTGCACCCCCTGCACGCTGGCACAGTCTGGCCATGAACACAGCACAAGTCACAAGTGAAAGGGCCCAAGTTCTGTGCTCAAGCCCAAAACACAAAGTCCCCGAGCTCTCCTGCCACAGCTGGAGCCGGGGGACTTCCACCAGCTCCACCGGTAGAGAAGTGCGAGGGTGGACACGTGGCAGAACAGGGGCAGCTGCAGAGCAGAGCCAGAGAGCTGGGTGAGCAACATCACCCACCCGTCCTCTTCTGCTCCCAACTTCCCTGGCGACTGGCTGAACTCGGTGCAAGGAAACACCAGGCAGCGAGGGGTCTCAGCCCACTGCCCCCATCCCTGTCAGCATGAACGCTGTGGGCTGGGCGGGTAATGGCCTGGTCTGAGAAATATTCAGCTATGTGAGTGCTCACAACACTTCACAGAGCATACCTACTCCCCACACTGAAATACCACTAGTGGGCTACAAAACAGGAGTAACAAAATAATCCCTTCTTATTTTGCAGAAAAGTGCTTAAGAAATTCTGTACATGGATTGCTATGGCAGCTGGCTCTGCGGGGGAGAGGCAGTTTGGAAGTAGGGGCACCACACTACATGGCTTGCAGGGTAGAGGCCAAGGAGAAGCTTCTCCAACTGAAAGCAGTGGCAGAAGGTGAAATCCGATCACAGTAGACATGAGCTTCAAAACATTTCTACCAATTAACAATGTGATTTCAACTGGTGTCTGATGTCAGCTTCCCCTTCAGCTGCCTGCCTGACAAGCTGCTCTCCCCATGGACCTTGCTGACGGACATCTGAAGCATGCAGGAAGCTCGAGGACCTTGTCTGGTGGAGGCGAAGCATAAACTCTGGCTTCTTGGCAACTGAATAAAAGGATAAATGATTTCCACAAACTCAGTTGGAAATACAGCCCTTTGACTGCTGGCTGAATCATTTCTTGAAGTGACAGTGGCACAAATCCATGCAGTAAAAGCATTCCTAAGAGAGTCTCCAAAGCTCTCGGCTGTCACAGTGCCCAGGAACAGCATAGGCCAGGTTAGGCACTTGGATGAATTTAAAGTGAATACAGAAGCAGGTCTGAACCACCTGCATACAGCCCACTCAGCAGAGACCACAGCACTCCAGGCAAGGCATTTCTACATGCCCTGCCTGTTACTGCTGCGCAGGTCCCTGGAAGCCAGGTGCTACTCTGTTGTCACAGACTAACACGGGGTGGGAGGGACCTCTGGAGGGTGATCCCTGATTAGAACAGGTCTTAGGCAGGTCTGGTTTGATCAAACCCTTTATCTTTCCTAAACACCAGACAGCAGCGTTCACAGCACAGCCCCTTCTGCAGTCTCCTGCACATCAGTGTTGAAGGCCCTGGACACCAGGAGCACCAGCACCCAGCCATGAGATGAAGGACAGCAGAGCCAGCCACCCACAGGCTGCAGGCACCGTGTCCGCCAGCACTGGATGAATGCAGCAGTTGCTGATATTGGCACCAGGGGCTGTAAAGTGAATAAGAAGCTGCAGTCCTTCCAGCCAAGTTCCCAAATCATCTGTGAAGAGGAACAGGAGACATCAGGAGGGCAGAGAATTGAACTCCAGTGCTGCCCAATAGCTCAGGGCCCAGTGGCCTGTTAGAGACGTGCAGAAGAGCTGACAGAGACTGGACTGATGACGAGCAAGTCCCCAAGCACACAGCTGTGGAGTGCTCACTTCCCTGGCAGGAGCCTCAATGACACAGAGGCGTTTCTAATGCTCATCTTTCCCTGCAGAGCAGAAGACCTGGACCAGGAAGGACAGGAAGGACGCTGGGTCAGCTGTTGCCACCAAGCATTCACAGAACTCAGCTCGGTGCCGGGAAAGGCATGGCAGCACTACAGCAGTATGTTTTGCTGGATGTGGTAAGCAACAGGACAAGCCAAGTCCTTGACTGGCAAGGACCTGGGCTGTGAAAGACAAGAGGTGGCGGAGAAGAGAGGGGAGGCAGGCAGCAGCACAGCTGGGGGAAGAAACACAGCAAAGGGGAGGGATGAGGCCTGGAAAGCTGGCCTCAGGTACTCAGCTTCCTGCTCAGGCTGAAGGAAAAGCAACCTCAACCCGAATCCAGACTTGTTGATGCACGTTGTTTTCCCCACCAGAGGCCAGGCACTCAGCTGGGATGTCTGCGCCGCACGAAGAGGCTCCAGAGAGAGCTCTCAGTGCCCTTATAAGGGGCTGGGAAAAGGGGAAGCTGCTGAGCAGCCTGTCAGACAGCGATACCGCAGGCAGGAGTTCAGAGCCCTCCTCGGGAAACAGCCAAAAAGAGAAACTCCAGTGCAAGACTTCAAGACCTGGCATTTGAGAGCGTGGGAATGAGAAAGGTCTGAAGGAGTGGGAACAAAAGGGACAAAGCAATTTTTGGCTAGTTAACAGTGATGGAGGGTCCCTGTTCATCCAGCATCATGTCAAGACAGGGAACTCTCTGCCAGGGCATTTTAAAACACAGAGGCTGAAGAAAATATTTCCTCCTTCTCCTCTGCAGCCAACCAGCGGCATTCACAGGTCAGTCTCAAACACTGCAAGTTACAATCTCTGAGAGCAACTCAAGACAAACACGGTAAAACCACACAATGTAACACACCGAGTGTGTGATTCAGAGCCTGCAATTAGCCCCTGAGGGAGAACCTCTACCTGGGTGAGAGCACAGAACCCCGTCTATGCCTTGGGACACTCAGCTTCTCTGCCTTCTCACTCCCTCACAAATCTCCTCTCTTCTCTCCATGCCATGATTTTCCTCTCTGAGCTGGGGATCAGACACTGACCCCTTTTACAAAGCACTGAAATCCAGCCAGGTGCTAGGGAGGGGCTGAAACGTAAGGAGCTGGGGCTTTCCAGGGGAGCTCATCCCTGCAGCCAATGTCCACAGAGATTACTAGGTCAGACAACTGGTATTTTGAGCTGGTGAGAGAATGAGTGGATTACCAGCTGAACGTACGGCAGCGTACAGAGCCGAGCCCATGCCTGGCCCGATGCTGCTCCCTCTCCCTGAGCCACCAGGGAGATCATCTCATCAGAGACCGTCCCTCCCAGGTGACAGTGGCAGCGCCCACTGCTCCAACGCAGTGTTTCTCCTGCAGCTGGCAGATCTTTCCCTGCGGAGAGCTGACCCACTCAAGCAATCTGTGTTTGCATCTGACGGCATGCCCCCGGCGCAGGGAGGCTGACACAGCCCCCTGCAGCAGTTCCACAGTGCCTCCTGGGGACAGCAGAGCCTGCTCTCCGGGCGCTTTCACACCTGCATCACACCTTCTCACAACATCCCAGATGGCACAGCAAAGCTGTCACACTTCACAACACGGTGCTGGCCTCCTCTCCTACTGCCTCACCCCCACAAACACACAGAATGAAACTCTCCACGTTTAAGTACTGGCGTATATCCTCTCAACTCTTCTGCTTTTCTGCTTTAATTCAGGCTCAAATATCCCACCGAGCTCTGGGACAGGATGTATCTAATACATTCAAACACAACCTGTGTCTTCACTACCAGCACCTAGAACCTGCTCCTGAAACATCCAGCAACAGCAAAGCAGTTACATGGCGGGCAGGACACTTTACCAATTCCTGGTAACAACTCCAGCCCTTCGGCTCTAATAGTCACAGTTCACGTTCTACATCTGCACCTGGGATATGGGAGAGCAGAGCAACACTGGGTGCTGAGGAAGAATGGCTCTTTGAAGGCAAACCCTACCAAAAGTCCAGTGCCTCCAATAAAGGGAGGAGGCACCTAGAGACATCTGGCAGACTTGCAGGCAACAGCCCCGTAACGCTCCCCCACTCTTACACAGAGGTAATACCAAAAGCATGATTAAAACTAGAGTCAACTATCAGCTGGTAATTTTCCAAATTGCTTGGCATTTCTGGAGACAAACAAGTGGCTATAACTGCGCCTGCCTTTGAGCTGCTCAAGATAGCTCAGAACAGACTGTCACAACACTGAATCACAAAGAAATCCTGGCACCTCTCAACAAAGGACTGGCTGAAGGGGAGGGGGAACAAAAGCTATCAAACCCAATCCCAGAGGGATGGAGGAAGTGCATCTTCCCACAGTTCCTGGGCCATATGCACATATATGGGCATATAGAGAAAGATAATAAAGTTATAAAATTTGATGAAAATAAAACCAGTAAATGTACAGCTTGAAAAAGAGCGGTATCACAGTGCATCAATGTCATGAGAAAGTCTCGTGTTCTCCCCCTGCACGAGAGCACAGCCTGCCACGTTCAAAAGAGTGCCCGCTGGAAGTGAGCCCTCCGGCCTGCTTGGCTCACCGTGGGCAAGAGTCACCATCCCACCTTCCCAAACAGGATTTTTGTATTCCTGCAGTCAGTTCTGTGTAGCAGTGGCAGACAGGCAGAAACAGCGCTAGAGCAGGCTGCTCCGTCTGCAGGTTAGTTGACATATCGTCACCGGGTACCAGAGATCCAGAGTTACTCAAACTTCTCCACACTCTGGTGCCAGGCTCGTATTAACTTACTTACAAAAAAAAAAAAAAAAAGTGACAAAGTGAAGAAACTCAGGGGACACTGTGAGGGTGGGACAAGGGCTGAATTCGGATGACGGGGGACAAGTTGACCCTAAGGATCCTCTGTGCTCTCCTCCTCACTTCATCATCAGAGGAAGAGCTGCCCACCTTGATAGTCCGGAATTTCAGCAGGTTCAAAGTGCTCTGAGGCTGTCGAGCTTTATTTCGAACAGGAATGATATTTGCTTTCTTCCTCTTCGGTGCTTCTCTTACCTCTGTAGCTCTTCTCTTCTTCTGCCCAATGCTCTCCAGGTAAGTGCTGCTGTCCTTCCACTCTGTTTTCCCCAGCAGAGCTTCCTTACCTTTGATTTTCAAGGTCCTGGACTGCGGTGCTGTGGTACAGCCTTGGGACGAGCTGCCTGTGACTCTCCCATTCAGAACTCCTGAGGCTTTGCAAGCATTGCTCTCCTGCAGCACTCCACCTTTTGGTCCCTTCAGAAGATTAAAAGCGAAGGTGGCAGAATCAGGTGCTTTCTTTATCAAACGCTTGTACCCCTTACCTTCTGCTAATTTAGTGGTCTTGCCTGAAGAAAACTGCCTCGGTGGATTTGAAGCCTTGAGGAGTTTAAGGTCTGAGTGGGAGATCCCAAGACGCCCCTGTGTGTACTTGGACTCCAAACAGGATGCGGTAGTTTTCAGCGGCACCAGAGCTTCCAGAACCACTGACAGTCTCATGGCTGGATACACGTCAGGATACATGCCTGTAGGGAAGCCCACTGCCGCGGCCTTGGATGCGCCGGATCTCGTCTGCTTCAAGGAGCTCAAGAGGAGATTTGTGGAATCCCCTTTGGAGACAGGCTGAGTGGAGACTTTTGAAGAGTTCACTGAAATGCTGGCAGAGGAAGCAGACACCTTTGCAACAGCTGTGGTGCTTCTAGCTGGACTCTTAGTGGACTCGGCGGCGTTGGCGCAGCTGTGCGGGGTGCTCTCTTTTGTTTGACAAGGTGTGTCTGCCGTGCACGAGCTGTACCCGTACACATCCTTACTCCTCAGAATTGTGGGCTGGTAGCCCTCCTCCTTCAGGCTCTGAATGAAGGCCACCAGCTGTGTCTCCGTGTCAGAAAGATCCTTGGACATTGGGTTGAAGACTCGGAGGGCTTCCTCCAGCACTTTCTGTCCTGCAGAGGAAATTCTTGACCAGGAATAGACAGCTTTTTCTTCCACATTGTTCACTGCAATATTCATGGCATTAGGAAAGCGGGCACTTCAAAAAGGTCCAAATTACTGGAAAAACAACCCTTGACACCTCGAAAGACAGAGAAGATAGTTAGCTTACAGCAACTGAAATCATCTTGCATTTTTAAGCAGGGACCTGAAACCATTAAGCACAGGCGTGGCTACTCACAAACACTGGGGCAGATTCTGGGCATAACCCAAGTTAAAGCAATGACAAGAATATCCCATCACTGATTTATCTCTGTAAAACTACAACATCTCCTGCAGAAACATCCTCAAACTTAAAGATTTCAGGCAAACCCAACCAATCCATCCCAAGGCGAAGGGTTCCAATTTCTCAGTGAAATCTGCAGCTCGTTTCCAGTTTGAGTTTGACACGCCCCAGCTTTGGGTAACCAGATCTCATTTTCACTTGGTGAAGAATCCCTTCATCGAATCCTCTCCCTGTGCATGATCGAGCCATCTCAACACTAAGCAGCCTGAGCACCTCAAATCTATCCCAGCATCATGTTCAATTTTCCAGCTTCCTAATTGATTCTGCTCAAAAATTGATTCTGAGCCCCTGCCAAAGCTGCAGCTTTGGTCCCGAAGACCTGACAAGCAGAGCTGGAGGCTACATCGGCTGTGCTTCATTGACGGTGAACGCTGTGGCAAGAGAACACCGCTCCTTGCTGTTCCCTTGTTTGAACAACGGTCTGCAACTTGCTGTCACAGCAAACTGGTGTTGATCCAAGGGCACTCGCTGCCAAGTGAGGAGGAAGCAGGAAATTCAAGCAGGGCAGCATGAAGGAAACACATATCACCAGGGCCAAGTGTACAGTGGCCTGAGGGACATCACTCTGATCATGCTCAGGGCACCACACAGCTGTCTGCCTGGGATAAAAGCGCTAGTTATTGCTTTTAATAAAAAAAAAAAAGCACTGAAGGGCAGTCCAGACAGGACTTTGTGATGCAGCTGGGAGAACTATGATCCTCCCACGCTGTTATAAACTCTCTAGCTTCATTGATAGCTCTCAAAATAATGAGGATTCAGTGAAAAGTCCTTTTTAGGGGAATGCAGAAGGTGTTGGAGACACTATCGGAGAGGGCAGTGCACAGGCAAGAAAGCTGTGATGGAAAAGTTAGTGCCTGAGCAGCCACAGCACAGCAAGGAACTATTCATGTCTGAAGCTCCTCCCTGAAGTCCAGTTTCACTGCAACCTTGGAGCCTGGGAGTGCCAGCCCCAGACTCATACCCCATGCCGCCAGTGGCTGCACAAGCCAGGAAGAGACACAAGCCAGAAGCTGCTGCAGAAGGGGAAGCACAGGTCAGCTGCGGGGGGGTAAGAGCCTCCGCATGACAGACTAATCTCAGTCAAGTGTTCTGCAGACGTCACGGCAGAAGAGGGATTTGGAGGAGGATAATGTAGTTGCTCTGTGACAGGCAGGGGATCTCCCACGGAGGAGGGGAGGCAGGCAGGGGAGTGCTCCAAAGGCTGTGGCCAACGCCATTGGCCAGCGGTGAGAATTGCCACCTCCAAAGTGAACAAGCGGTAGCAGGCAGAGGGAAGCCAGCAAGAATGTAAAGCTTAATCCCACACTAGAGAGGGAGAAATACAACTAACAACATGCGCTCAACAGGCTGCTAAATGGATCGTCTTCTGCCAAGAACTTCAGGCTGCAGCAAGCCTGGGAACAGCTGGGACACCTTAAGGGACATTCTGATGTTGAACAAAGCGGCTGTGACATCTCAGCGGGGACAGGACATCTCAATATCGATCTGCCCAGTCTTGTTTTGTGCAGTGAAAGTTGTAGTAGGAGTGAAAGCCAGCCGTAAGCAGGAACACCCAGAAACTCTGTCCACCCGGCAGCAAGATGGTTCACTTGACGTGCCAGTGGGGGACATGTCCTGGCTAAAGTGCCAGGGGGCCACAGGCTCGCAGTGCTCCTGGCAGGGATGCAAAGCACAGACAGGACCCTCACGCAACACTCGAGCGATGCCAGGCCCAGCTGATGGGCACAGTGCTCAAGGGACGGGCTCTGCCATGCTTCTCCGGGCATACGAGGGGGGAAACCGGCTGTTGGCAGGGCCCAGACGTGGGGCTGGAGCAGCCCGGGGAGACGGAAGCTGGTGTGGAGACCCACGGAGGGTTCGGGAGGGGCTGCCCTCCCCTGCGCGGCCTCTCTTCCTGGCCCACCCCTCGAAGGAGGGGACACCCCTTCCCGAGCGCCCGTCCCTCGCACACCCCTACCCAGGCCCGGCCCGGTAAGGAGGGGCCGGCGGGAGTCCTGGCCTTCATCCCGCCGACCGGAGGGGCCCCGTGGCGGGGACGGCCGCGCGGTGCCAGTGCCCTCCCTGCGGGGCTGCGGGGCGGTGATTGATGCAGACAGCGGGTGCGGCCCCCCCGCTCGGCCCCGCGACGGCTCTCGGGCCCGGGGGGGCGGGGCCCGCAGCTCCCCGGCCCCGGCTCCGCCTCCAGCGCCCGGAGGCCGCCCCGCCAGGCGGCTCGGCAGCGCCCTCGCCCGGGAGCGCGGGGCCCGGGCACCGCCGGCCCCAACCTACCGGCCGCCGCCAGACCCGCACCCGCCGTTGCGCTGCGACCGCCGCTCCAACATGGCCGCCCGCAGAGCGCCGGAAGCACCTCCCACTTCCGCTTCCGGCCCCCTTTCTGCGGACCGCGGCCACGCCCACCCTCACGGAGAGGGTTGGGCCACGCCTCCCACCCCGACCTTCCGCCCCCCGCCGCGTTCGCGGTCTCCATGGCAACGGCGGGCGGGGACGGCAACTCCCCGGGCCGGCAGGGGGCGCCGTCCGGCGGAAGCGGCGCGGGGCGGAAGCGGTGCTGTTTCCAGGTAACGGCGGCGCGGCCGAAGCCGGTTCCGGTGGCGGGACCGTGTTCGGGGCCATGAGCGGCGGCGGCGGGGTCGGGGGGCGGCGGCGGTTGGTGCTGCACGTGGACCTGAACAACACGGTGTTGGCGGCGGACGCGGTGTCGGGGCAGGGCCCGCGGGCGGCTCTCAACGCGTTCCTCAGCACTGTCACCTGGGGCCGTGACGGGGCCGCCGGTGAGCCGCCGGGGCGGCGGGGACCGGGCGGGCGGCGGGGCGGGGCGGCAGCTGAGCACCGTCCTCTCTTGCAGGCGAGTGGCAGTGGGCGAGCGACCGACCCTCCCTGCGGCCACCCTGTCCCGGTGTCCTCAGCTACTACAGCCGCCACGGCCGGGACCCCGCCTTCACCGAGGCGGGCCCGGGCCGGTGCTTCGGTAACCTCCACGCCCGCCATCTACGGCTGCTGGAGTGGCCGGGCCGGCCGCACGATGTCTTCTCGGTCCAGGGGGAGCCCAGCAAGAGCTACCACCTCATCCTGCCCTCTTTCTTCCATCTCCTGGACGCCCTGCACCGGGAAGGGAGAGACTTCGCTGTCGTCTTCAGGACCTTCGGCACCGACCTGCCCCGCGCCCTCCGGGCCGTCGGCTGCGCCCTGGCCGGGCAGCACCCCCAGTTCCCTGCTCTGCGGGAGGTGGCGGTGAGTGGCACCCCGAGAAGGGCTCCTCGAGCCGCTCGGCCATCCCGCTCCTAGAAGCTTGTGCAGGGAGGAGATGCTGAGTGGGAAAGGTCTTCTCTCAGGGTGTCCTGGGTTGGACGGAGCATCCCTTCTCCCAGAGAGGGGCCACTGGAGCAGAACAGGGCTCCCTGGCTCAGCAGTGCTGTGCTCTGCCCCTGGCAGCACACCGGGCAGGAACACCAGGAAACAGCTTCAGAACCTGCTCTGGATATTGACAGAATCATCGAATTGTTAGAGTTGGAAGGAACCTTCTAGAGATCATCCAGTCCAACTCCCCTGCCAAAGCAGGGCTGCCCAGAGCACATCACTCAGGACTGCGTCCAGGCAGGGCTTGAAGATCTCCAGAGAAAGGGACTCCACGACCTCCCTGGCAGCCTGTTCCAGGGCTCTGGCACCTTCACCCTAAAGAAGTTCTTCCTCATGTTTGAGTGGAACTTCCCATGCTTGTGCCCATTGCCCCTCGTCCTGTCACTGGGAACCACTGAAAAGTGTCTGGCTCCATCATCCTTCAACCCACCGTTTAGATACTTATAAGCATAAATAATGTCTCCCCTCAGTCTTCTCTTCTCCAAGCTAAAGAGTCCCAGCTCTCTCAGACTTTCCTCATCAGGGAGATGCTCCAATCCCTTAATCATCTTTGTTGTCCTTCGCTGGACTCTCTCCAGTAGTTCCCTGTCTCTCTTGAACTGGGGAACCCAGAACTGGACACAGTATTCCAATTGTGGCCTCACCAGTGCAGAGTAGAAGGGGAGAATGACCTCTCTAATTCCTGGGAGCATTGACAGGGAACAGAGATTGAAATGGGGGCAGTGTGCAGCTAGGAGGCCATTCCTTTCCATCCCAGGGAAGGGGATGATTTTTGGTAGGGGGGGAGGATTCCATGCCTCTTCTTGTCTTCTCCCCAGCGCTGTCTTCCCACGCTGCGGTGGTGGGGAGTCTCCACCCTGCTGCTTGTTGTCTCTGCCAATGCGTGAAACAACCTGCCTGCTTTCGAAAACTTTCCTCTCCTGCTTTCTGTGGTCCTGCAGCTCCCTGTGGACCTCACCCCTGGCCAGATACGCTGCAGCAAGCGAGAGGTGGTGCTGACAAGGGGAGCAGAGCGGCTGGCCAGCCGGGAAGATGGAAGAAAGCTCTATGACTACTTCAGCTCCTTGGAGGGAATTGGAGGCTTTCAAGACCACTTTGACTGGTGAGAAATGGGGTACTGAGGAAGTGAGTTGGGCTTTTTCTTCTCTCCTGTGGTTCTCCGAGCTTCTCCTGGTCTGGGATAGCTCCTAGTTTGAGGTCTTAATGTTTTTGGGGCCCCTTTCACTTACGTGCTCCCATTTTGCCTGTGGGCAGTCTGATGGGGCTCTTGCATCTTTCCTTGGGTCCCCATCCCCTGGTGTACCTCCTGCTTTTCTTCAAACACCCTCTGATTTGTCACCTCACTGCAAAACGCCTCTTTCCCAGGAGGCAGCAGTGGGCAGAGGGACAGGACGCTCTCCATCCTGCTGTCCTGGCTCACAGGGTTGCCCTGAACCTGTGATGCAGCCTTTCCTGCCCCTGTCCGAGAGCTGCTGCCCTCTCCCTCCCCTGACTGCTCCTTGCCCCGTTTGCTGTTTCAGGTGGGCCAGAAACCAGTTCTCTTCCAAGGGTGGGAAGCCCCTGTGGATTGACCCCCATGATCCTGACGTTCACCACATCTTCATCGACGACAACATCCGGCTGGATGATGCGGACACCATTGTTCATCCCCTGGTAGGTGGCTGAAGGCTCCTCTGGTGCCAGTTGCCTGTGCTGGGGGGTGTCTCCGGTGAGGTCAGGCATGTTTTGTCCCCTTTCCATGAGCATGAGCCTGCAAAGGGGGATCAAGGCGTAGCCCCGGTGTCACTGTGCCCTGTGCCACCAGTGTTGGTGACAGCGATGTGCAGGGCTGCCTGTGGGCAGGGTGAGATGGGCCGTCAGCAGAGAACAGCGGGTGCTGGCTGCCTGTGCTTGCTGCCGAGCGCCTCTGCTCTGCCCGCGTGAGTCAGCCCCGCTCCCGGAGGCAACCGGCCAGCCAGCCTCGGCAAGTGGCCACGGCTCATCTGCGGCACCAAATTGAAGGGGCAGTGTTTGTGGTGGAGCACGCTTGGAAAAGGGAATGTTTATGTAGACAGAGATGCGCCTGGAAGTTGGACAACTGTCGATGCTCGAACGAGAGCCATGGGTGAGCCTGACCTCCTGCCCGCTTCCATCCGGGAGGAGACAGCACCAGCCGGTGTCTGCCAGGCAGCTGGGGAGTGGTGAGGGATGGGATGCTCATCAGATATTCCCTTCCATACAACCTCTCTCAGCTCATGGATTTGTAGGTGGTGGCAGGAGTTGTTGCTGCCCGGAGCAGACCTGTCAGGAACAGGCTTCAGTCTGTGCTGTGCCTGATTCAGGGTAATTGATGCGGATGGCTCTGCCGAGAGCCTGAGGGTCCTGTGCACAGCAGCTGCTGCCTGTGTGTCTGCAGCAGCCGGAGTGTGGCTCACGCAGCTCCACTCGCTGCATTTCAGGCTCAGGCTGTTTCTCTGAGCAAGGAGTTCCTCCTTTGCCTTGCTCAAACCACAACACGTCTGTATCCAGCATGGCTGGTCAGTCAGGCTGCACGGCTTGTCTTGGGGCGACCATGCAGCCAGCCCCAGGGCTCCCCACACCGGATGAGTCAGGTAGGATCAGGTTATCGTGGCAGCAGACCTCGCTGGGGTCTGGGTGGCAGCTGAGCATCTCGTCAGCGGGGCTCATCCCTGCTGCTAGGACTTTGCTGTCCTGCAGCCAGGATCGATAGGTTTGGATGCCAGTTTCCCCTCCTCTTGCGTCACCAGCTCCGCAGGGCTGTCCCTGTGTCAGTGACAGTGACAGAACAGCAGTGGGAGGGAAAGAAATTGCCAAGTGGGCTTAGGCAGAGCCATAGTTAAGATCAGAAGGTGAAGTCCTTGTTCCCTCCTGTGTGACAGCCAAAAGAAGAGCTGTTGGCAGAGGTTTTCCTGGGGTTGGCTGCTTCACAGAGGCAATTTTCTTCCAGCTATGTGGTGTGGCCCATTCCTCAGGGGAGGCTCAGCCACACATGTGACAAGCTGGTGTGGGAGGGAAAGGAAATATGGAGAAACTTCATCTTCTGCCACTGGAGTGGAGATGGGAACCCCTGCCCTCTGCCCCTGACCCACATCCAGCGTGAAGGCACCTGGCCAAAGAGGAGAGCAGGGTGCACCACAGGATGTGCGTGCTGCCACCAGGCTCAGCGCTGGTGCTGGGCGTGGCTCTGGCACTGCTGCCCGGGGGAGGCTGCGAGTGCTTCTGTGCGCTGCTCTCTCCCTGCAGGTGTTTTCTGAGCAGGGCAGCAGCAGCCCCAGGCGTGTTCCCACCTCGGAGCTGTACGACGTTTGCCTGGTGCAGACCGACCTGCTGGAGGCCATTGCCCATGAGGACTATTTCCTGCGCTGCGTGAGGAGGTGTGAGGAGAACTACGACCGCTACCTGGCCAGCGTGGAGAAGGACACCCCAAGCCAGCATCAGGATGAACAGTGATGCCACCTCCCAGGGCCGAGGGGCTCTGGACTGGGACACCCACTCCTTCCTGCTGCATGCAGGCAAAGTCCTGGGCTGGGCTTCTGCTTCGAGCTGTCCCTTTTCTCTCCGATGTGTGATGTGCCCACTCAGTCCTACCAAGAGCCCCCATGCCCAAGCACAAGCATCCCGGGAGCTTGAGTGACACGATCACTGGAGGAAACAGCTTTTCTGTCCTCAGCAGCGCTGTGGGGAGCTGCCGGCCTGGCTGGCAGGGCAGGGGCAACACAGGCAGCCACGCAGTGTTCACTTCTCCCTTCCCACTGCTGCTCTGGTGGCTGGTGTGGAGTGAGTGCCCGGGTAAGGGCAGTGTTACCGGCGGCACACACAAGTGCCGTTTGTGCCATGATGTTCTCCCCGGCAGAGCTCGCAATGTCCCGTCACTTCTGCCCGTTTTTAAAGCAAACCTTTCTAGCTTGGTTCTGTTGTGAGTTTCCTCCTGTCCTCGGTTCTGTCTGTGCTGGCGGGTGGAAAGTGCCTTTCTTGGCAGGGCTTAGCCAAGCAGGGATGGAGGTGGCGGTGGAGGGCTTGGGACCTGAGTGCATCTTCCTGATGCTGCCAAGAGACCCCCAACCATGGATGTGCTCGGAGTGGGGCCGAGTTCACGCTCTGTCCCCAGCAGCCCCGCAGTGGTGACAGGCAGGGGGGTCCGCTTCAGGGCAGGACAGTGGCTTCTCAGCTCCGTGAGCCGGGTGTTGGGGCGGCACTGGCGGGGGAGGTGCAGAGCCGGGGGGGGTCTCTCCGGCCCCTCTTCCCGGCGGGGTGAACGGGGCAGGCGCACGGTGGACCGGGGATCCCCGGGAGGGCCGGGCGGAGGGGAACGGGGCCCGGCGGCGGGGGGGGGGGGGACGGACCGGGGCGGGCGCGGCACCGCCCCCACCAGCGGCAGGCGGGCCCGGAGCGGAGCGGCGGCGCGGAGCGGCGAGGAGAGCAGTGGAGCGGGCGGAGAGGTGAGAGCCGCCGCGGTCCCTGCCCCGCTGCCGGCAGCGGGGCCGCGCGGGGAGCCCGAACCCGGCGGAGCCGGTGGTCCCGGGGGGTGCGGGCTGCGGGAGAGAGCCCCGGTGGGTGCGGGTTGTGTAGCGGGAGCCGCGGAGAGCAGCCGGTCCGGTGTTTGCGGGCTGCACGCTGAGAGCAGAAGCCTCGGGGGGTCCGGAGTGTGCACCGGGAACCCCGGAGAGGTACGGGCCGTGCACCGGTGGGTGTGAGCTGGGAGCCCCAGGGAGCAGGAGCACCGGTGGGTGCAGGCGGGGAACCCGGGGGAGTGGGAGTCCGAGTGGGTGTGGGCTGTGCACCGGGAGCCCCAAGGAATGGGAGACTCGGGGGTACAGGCTGTGCACCGGGAGCCCCGGTGGGTGCAGACAGAGAGCCCTGGGGCACAGGAGTCCGAGTGGGTGCAAGGCTGTGCACCGAGAGCTTGGGGTACGGGGTTCTTGGGGAGTGGGAGCCCCGGTGGGTGCAGGCAGGGAGCCTGGGGAGTGGGAGTCCCAGGGGATGTGGACCGTGCACCGGGAGCCCCAGGGAGGGGGAGCCTGGGGTTGGGGAGCCCCAGTGAGTGCAGGTGGGGAGCCCTGGGGAGGGGGGGGCTGTTGCACTGCTGAGGAGACCCGGCTCGCTGGGGCCAGTGGGGACCCAGGTGTTGACTCGGGTGCTCTCCCCACAGGAGGTGCTGGGCAGAGCCGGGCCAGCGCCGAGCCGGGCCGGATGGGTGGCACGGCAGGGCTGGGGCCCGGGGACCCCAGGGGCGGCTGAGCCGGCCCATGGCAGCGGGCACGGGCGCCTTTGCGTGGGCCACCTTCCCCGCCATGCCCACGCAGCGCGTGTACTGCAGCGCCGCGCACCGCGACGGGCAGCTCTTCGTGCTGGGCGGCTGCGGGGGCAGTGGGCGAGCCCTGGGTGCCGCCGAGGTGCTCGACCTCCCGGCCCAGCGCTGGACCACACTCCCACCACTGCCCACGCCACGGGCCGGCGCCGCTGCCCTCGCCCTGGGCAAGCAGATCCTGGTGGTGGGCGGCGTGGATGCGGCGCAGAGCCCCCTCGCCTCCGTCGAGGTCTACCACGTGGATGAGGGCAAGTGGGAGAAGAAGGCAGCGCTGGCTCAGCCCTCCATGGGCATCTCAGCTGTGCAGAGAGGTGAGGGCTGGGAAGGGGACTTGGCTGTGAGCAGCTCTACCACCCAGAAAATCAGGGATGTCGTGGTCGGGGATGCTCGGGTGGGATTTGAATCCTGCTGCTGCTTGGGACTCAGCATGAGGCTTTCACTCAGCAACCAAACTTGCCACATAACTGCGGGGTCATGCTCCTGCCCCAGCAGCCGTGTTGCAGCTTGGGGCTGGGCGAAGCAGAGCCCCTCCAGACATGGGAGCCTTCCCCAGCTGCCCTGGCTGGGAGCCATGCCAGAGTGGCCAAGCACCCTGCTGCAGCCCGGCTCAGCCTGCTGTGCGTCGGACGCATCGTGATTCCTGCCCAAACTTTGCTGAGCAGCCTCAAAGCCTTGGCACAGCCCAGTAGCTCGCAGGCTGAGGGCCGAGGCTGGTGCCATACGTGGTGCCTACATCTGTTCCTTGTCTGGGGACACTGTGGTCTGGCCCCGGGCTGCAGAGGGGTGGGCAGGGCAGAGGGGCCATCAGGGCAGCGGTGGGAGCGGGCAGGGGTGCCGGCCGCGCCGGGAGCGGGAGCAGGATTTGGCAGCATGGCTGTGTTGCCATGGTGTCTCCAGGGAGATGGTACTGCTGAGAATAATTAGAGCCGATGGCCTTGTGCTCCGCTGTGCGCCTGATAGATGGGGTGGAGACTGGGGCGAAGGGGTCCCAGCAGGGTCGGGGCACTGCTGGGCTCAGGCCTGGTTGCACTCGCCATCCCCTGGCTACCCTGGAGCAGCGGCTGGCCATGGGGCTCAGCAGTATCTGTGCTGCCTGCCCTGGAGGGCACAGGGGGAATCCCTGCCCTGCGGCACTGCCCATGGTCCCCCAAACTCCACCACTGCCTCTTTTGCAGATGGGGCTGTCTACGCGCTGGGGGGAATGGGTGCAGACACATCTCCCCAGGCTCTGGTCCGCGTCTATGAGCCGGCAAAGGACCACTGGCAGCCCCTACCCTCCATGCCCACCCCCTGCTACGGAGCCTCTGCCTTCCTGCAGGGCAACAAGATCTTCGTCCTGGGTAGGTGCCACTGGGGTGAGCCGAGCATCTCCCTCCACCCCTGCCCTCTCCCTCCGCTGCCTCCCTGGACCACCCCAGGGTGGCCCCATGCTGCCCTCCCACCCCAGCACTGAGCCCACAGATGGTGCAGGCTCAGGGTACTGGCAGCCACAGCATCTGGTCTGTGCGCAGGGGGCCGGCAGGGAAAGCTGCCTGTCACCGCCTTCGAGGCCTTCGACCTGGAGACAAGGAGCTGGACGCGCTACCCCAGTGTGCCCAGCCGCCGCGCCTTCGCCGCCTGCGCCATGGCCGATGGCGTCGTCTTCAGCCTGGGGGGGCTGCAACAGCCAGGACCCCACAACTTCTACTCCCGCCCCCACTTTGTCAACACCGTGGAGATGTTTGACCCTGCACAGGGTGAGATCCGTGGCCCTGGGTGCGGTGGGAGCATTCCCTGTAGGGCCAGGAGGACTCCCTGGGTCTTGGTGAGTGGTGTCCATGCCTGAGGGAAGCAGTTCATCCAGGCTCTGAGCACCCCTTGCACCCATGGCGAGTCCTTCCCGGCGCTCTCTGGCCTTGGGGAGCTGTTAGCCCTGGCCTTGGTGTGCAGAGAGGAGCCCTGGTGGGCGATGATCACACCCTCTTGCCCCCAGGTGCGTGGAGCAAGCCGAGCCGTGCTATCCGCATGAGGGAGAAGAGAGCCGACTTCGTGGCCGGCTGCCTGGGAGGAAGAGTGGTGGCTGTGGGTGGCCTCGGTAATGCCAGGGGTAGGCGTGTGGCCGTGTTCCTAGCCCTGTCCTTTGTGGCACTTCAGTGACCTGTGTGGTAGCAGGCAGGTCAGCTGTGCAAAACCATGATGGTACTGCAACACCCTCCACAGCCATGTGGCCTCATCTCTGCCCACCGTGTCCCTTCTGTGCCCCCTAAGTGTTGGGGGGACCATACCGCCCTGCCCCAGAGAGCCACTTGTCCCTTTTGCACCTTGGCCAGCCTTTCTCCAGCTCATGTGCAGCGGTGCTGGGCTCACACAGCCCATGCTGGCTCAGCCTCGCCGTGCAGGGCTGCAGCGCCGCATCCCTCTCCCAAGAGAGCTGGGGAAAGGTTAGTGCTGTCACTCAGCAGTGGGGATGCAGTGGGGAGGGCTGCTGGGGAGCCTGGCACCGGCCGCAGTACCCCCAGCCCTGCAGCAAGGGCTGCCAGACCCCACCGAGCTCACCAGGGGTGATCCGGACCTCCTGCCGCAGGGCAGGAGGAGGTGATGGGGATGGCGAGCCAAGCTGGCTGGATCCCTGTGGCGTGGCGTTGCTTCTGAGCCCTGCCAGGGCTGGAGCTGCCCTCCCTTATTCCCCGGTGATGGCTGCGGGGTGCCGGTGTGGGGGCAGAGCCCGCAGTGCGGCATCAGTGCCGTCGGCAGCCCTCCCTGTGGGGATGCTGCTAATTCTCCTGTGCCCCTGCTAATTGTCTCTGGGATTGCAGAGTCCCGGCAGCCCAGGGCTTGGGGATACTTGGGGCATCAAAGATGCGTGAAGGGGAAAAGGCAGAGCCTGGGGTGCGGGGAGGGCTGTGGGGAGAGGAAGCTGATGTTATCCCGTTTCCTGCAGGGAACCAGTCCTGCCCGCTGGACTCAGTGGAGGGGTTCAGCCTCTCGCGGAAGAAGTGGGAGCCGCTGCCCCCCATGCCCACCGGCCGCTGCTCCTGCTCCAGCTGCCCGGCGCCCAGCCTGCTCTTCGTCATCGGTGGGGTGGCCCAGGGCCCCAGCGGCGCCGTCGAGGCTCTGTGCCTCCGTGAGGTGTCCTGAGCGGGGCCCCGGGGACCAGCCCCGGCCAAGCACCAAGTGCCTGAAGACGGGGGACAGGGTGTGCACATGCCCGTGCGTGTGGGTGACCCAGCTCCGGGGAGCTGCCGTCCCGTGACGCCGGAACGCTGGGGCAGCTGCGGTTTCTCGCCGTGCTTCGGAAACCCCTCTCAGCTTCTGCACCGCTGTGGCAATGGAGCCTGGGGCAAAATCCTGCCTGGCAGGAGGGCCGTGGCCGGTGGCACGGAGGGAGCGGTGGCGGCAGGACTGTCGCTGGCCGCGCTGCCCCGTCCAGCCCCATCCGTGCCACGGCGTGTCCGTGCCGTGTGTGTAGCAGTGAGTCCTGTGTCGTCGTAGACCCAGTCGATGTCTCATGTAGCACAGAGGTGCCCTGTAG
Organism: Gallinago undulata; assembly: GCA_026546715.1. NCBI lineage: Eukaryota > Metazoa > Chordata > Aves > Charadriiformes > Scolopacidae > Gallinago > Gallinago undulata. The sequence continues at coordinate 5,676,075 of JAOTQQ010000003.1, read as the reverse complement.
CTCAGTGCCTAGGAGGTGATGTAGCACCTCGAATAAACGAAAGACATGGAATTTTACCCTGCAGGAGTCATGTCGTCCCTGGTTATGCTGCTCTGGGCAGGGATGTGCTGCAGCTTGTTGGGGAAAAACCCCTTCCAAAGGAGAGCCTGGGGCCCTGTGCCATGGGGCAGGGATGGCTCTTGCTCCTTTCCCCGCTGCCAGGGAGAGCAGAGCGATGCGATGTAAGGTCCTAGCTCTCCCTTTGGAGAGAGAGAGATGAGCAGTGGCTGCTCTGCCTTGGCACAGCCTTGCTCCCACTCGGCCTCTCCCATGGGTAAAGGGGCCATTGCGGGTGAAGGCAGCAGCAGGAGAGGGGCTTTGTTGGAGAGAACCGGGATGCAAGAGCAGGCAGGGAACGGCAGGAGCTGCCAGGATACTGAGAAATAAGATGAGATGCCTAATGATGCTGGGGCTCCTGGGCGCCATCCAGCCCTGTGTCAAGGGATGGAGCATGTCAGGTGCCCAGGAGAGACAGATCGAGCTGTGTCCAGCTCTCCTGGGCAGGAACACCACATCTCTTACTTGCGCTGGGAAGGGGAGGTAAGTTCCATACCAGTGGTGTCTATGGGTGACATTTAGGGGTATGCAGACAGACCAGTGAGGGGGGTGACCCCTCAGTTGCTTGGTGCTGTGGGTTTGCCTGAGCCTTGTTGGTCTTGGCTCCACGTAGAGTCACACACCCCAAAGCACAGAGCGGTGCCTGCAGACACAGGCGAGGGATTCAATCTTTCACTGATGTGGCATTGGAAAGATCTTGCCGGTCTGGGTAAATATCAAGCACAGATATGTGACCTTTCAGAGAAGACAGTCAGCATGATCCTGGAATGGGGTAGCAGGGCCAGAGAGATAGGAGGCTAAATCCTGGCAGAGCACAGCAACCTCCGGCACACCACTGAGGCCGGCTGTGCTGTCTGCCGGGGGAGTCGTGGCATGGGGAAAGTTGGAAACAATTTAGAGAAGAGCATTCACAAGATGTTTTCAGTGTTGTTGCCCCATTGCCTCCACTGCCTGCCTGGTGCAGTGACCATGGGCTCTGTCCTGATATGCTGCAGATGTGGCCATTTGCCTGCGTTTCAGGAGGAACATCCTGGGATACCTGGACTGGTGGTACCTCAGCTGAAGCCATCCCTGCATCCGCCTCTGGAGTTGCCATAGAAACCACCGCTGTGCCAGAGCCAGCATCAACAGGGAGCCCCGAAATAGTGTTTGAGCTGTACCTTGGTGGCTGGGGGGATGCGCTGGCAGCTGGAGAAGGACAGCATCTTGCACTGTGCCGGGGGGGCTGGACAGAGAGACCCTTTCCTCCAAGCATGACATGGCTACAGCCTTCTCCTCTGGATATTGCAGCAGCACCCCATTTTCCCAGAGCTCCCCAACCCATGCTCTGCTCCAGTGGGCTTTTCCTTCCCGAAGTCCTGGGAGGTGACAGAACCCTCAGTGCTGCCATATACTGGGGTACTTCCCCACAGCCTGCCAGCCCTTTCCAGAAGGCACTGAGGTACGTATCTTCACTCTCACCAAAACTTTAGTCACAGGTGACCCTAAATCACAGAGCTGCATTGGAAATGCAGGCCTGATTAATAAGCTTTTCTCGCAGGAGCATCGCATGGACGGGATAAATCAGATGCTGAGTCACTGGCAAATTGACATCCCTGTGTGCCAACTTCGCAGCTTTCCCTGCAGCTTGTGGGGTGCCCAGTGCTGCTTTTACCAAATTCAAGACGAAAGCTGGGAGATGCCAGAAGAGGAAGCCATGACTTGGGAGCCTCTTGCTGTTGCATGTCCCCACTGTGGTGGTCTTTCTGGCAGTGCTAATGCCCAGCCTGATGTCCCTGGTCCCTGTCCCACAAAAGGTTTGCCTGTTTCTCAGCAGCACCTTGCCTCAGGCATGCAATTGCCTGGCACATCAACCCAACACCACAGCCTTTGGTTTGGCTGTTCCACTCAAGGTGAACATAAACCTGTGACCTCTCCTAAAACTGTGGATTTCTCATTCTTTTCTATCTCTGCTTCTGGGCGCAGGACCTGGATCTCATCCAAATGAGGGGAGGAGAGCAGCCAGAACGATGGCCAGTGACATCTTGGAGTGAATGGAGAGATCTTCAGGCAAAGTGATAATGGCCCTGACCACCCTCGAAGACTGACATGTTATTAACTGAAGAGCTCCTGTGAGTTTATAATGAAATGTGCTTATGGATTAAAAAAAAAAGTTGAGGGATATACCAAGTATATTGCTGTCCATCTCCTGGCAGCTTCTGCTAATTTTTTCTAAATGAAAGGCTTCAAGTATCTGGCCACACTCCCTAATGCTAGAAGCACAGTCTGTTACTTCAGATATAAGGAGAGCTACGAGCCAGTGCCTGGCAACATGGTTAATCTCCCCAGAGCGTGTTATGGATGGGGGAGACTGGAACTGGAAGTAGCTGTCAGACCTATAATTAAAAAAATGTGTTTCATTATAGAAATTTATTTCCGTTGTCAGGAGAGATGGAAATATAAAAATCTCATTTATCATATTCCACAAATTCGGTAGACGCTTGAACCAGAACGCTCCATCCACACCAGATATAGGAACAGCTCTGTATAATAACTAAAATAAGGTGTCGAGCCTTATCGCCAGTGTGCAAAGCACCGGCAAATCCTTTCCTAAGGGCAGTGGAAGAGCTGTAAAGGGGTATAGGGCTCTGCAGTCTCTTCTGAAGGGAGCTCTGAGCCAACTTTCCAATTATGACCAATAAAATGATGGAAAATCACCACTTATGATGCAGGTCATTATTGGACCTGGACGCACAGCAAGGCTTGTGGCAGTTGCGCCACGCACCAGGCTGTACAATGGAGCTGTAGGCAGGTCACGAGCAGAACAAGGCTTTTATTTACTCAACAAGTGCAATAGACATTAATGTTCTCTTCAGCACAGCTCTCCAGAGGAAGGTTTGCCTTCTAGTCCACGGCTGCCTTGGACAGCCCAGCCGTTATCCCATCCGTGAAGCAGGAACATGATCCAGGCTGCAATTCACTGATCCGGTGCTAGAAAATCAACCCATTAGAGGCTCAATCGTCCAGCTGAGAGTTAACAAGCCGCCATGGTAAATCTGAGCTATTTATACCAGCCCTAGCGCTGTAGTGACAAGCAAAAACAATGCAGCAAAGTCACTCCAATAAGTTTTTTATGGATAAAAGTCCAGAATTTTTTTTTTAAGTGAAAGCTTTATTTCTGTGTGATTTGATTAGGAAACCAGATATATACATCAAGAAAGCCACATTTTGACATGTCTGAGCTCCAAGCTGCCTTTTATACTAAAGCCAAAAGAGCATAAAGGGGAATGTGAGTAGCTCTCTTAATCTATCCATTAATTTATATTCACCTTACTTCTACAATGGTTTATTGCTTATGGAGTATCTTCAGAAGCAGCAACAGGACATTCTAACCAGTATTGAAATTGTGTTGAATTAAAGGAGAGGAAAATAGGAAAGTAAGCGTGCCCATTCTCCATTCCTGAAGACAGAGGCTACAGAAGTACGAGGGGGGAAAATTCCAGTAAAACCATATTTGAGAATCTTTCTCTGGGGAGTGTTTAGACGAGGGATTATTTTTGTCATACTTCTAATGGGTGAAATTAAATCGCGCAGCGTTTCTGCGAGAGGTATTTACATGAGAGACCACACAGCCTCTGGACGTGAGGGACATGGGCGCCATGGCCACCCTGCTCCTGTGGGGGCTCGGGCCTCCTCCTCTTCCCTTGTCCCTTGATGGCCCCTTGTGCCTCAGGCTCTGGCCAGGCAGCTGCCATGGGTTTCCCGGGGAGAGCCTGGAGCTGGGGTTGATCCTGGGATCTATGTACCCGGGGTGAGATCCAGGGACTCCTAGCCCCAGGGTGGGATCCATGGAGAGACACTGGGCCCAGCCCTGGGGCGGCCATGTCGCCCAGGCCTACCCTCAGCCTGCAGGGCTGTGCTCCCCCCCAGACTCTCCCCACAGCAAGGGGGCACAGGGGGACGTTCCCCCCCACCCACAGTGGGGCTTAACCCTCTCTCTCCATTTCCCTTCTCCCCACAGGTGAGCGTGGCATCATGGCCACCACCAGGTAGGAGAGGCCATGCATGCTAGGGCCCATGGTGAAAGCCGGGAGCTCCCAGTGAGGGACACCTCAGCTGTGAAAAAAGCATGAATTTTAACGTCTGGAATATCAAGGAAATGTTGAGCACACCGACAACCACTGGGTGAGCTTGGGCCATGGGGTGGAGAGGAAAGACTGTGAAAAAATTGTCTATAAAATTAAACACTTTGGGTGCTTGATAGTGATGGGGTGAAACACAGCTCTCTGGTTAATTACAATCTGGTTAATGATGGTTAATTAGCCACCTCCATGATCCTGTTTGTGCCTGCATTGCCCCCGGCCTGCCAGGCACTGTGATAGATCCACCATTGCAGGGAATTTAAAAAGCAGTGTTGGCTAAAAGATCTGCTCGGGTTTATTTGGGGGAGTCCTGTGGCCTATCTACATCTAATTAGATAAGTTAAACGTTCCTTTTCGCCTTGTGCAGAGAGTAGATAAAATGAATTGTGATTTGCAATATTGTTACACGTTATGTAACTCTAAAATTATTCCATATCCTGCATTTATACGCATGGCTTAATTTTTCTTCCCAGTAGAAATCAGAGAGCAGCTAGAACTCCCTAAATCTACAATACATAGTTATACAGCAAATACTGTTTAGATGTAACATCTGGAGAGCAAATACGTAAGAGGCTGCATTTTTTACAGCTGAGCATCACCTTTTGCATCATATGGCTAAGAAACAGAGCAAGATTTATTCCTTGTTTGACTCTGGAGAAGCTAATTGATGAATTTGGTCCTCCGAGCCTCTGTTAGTTAAATAACCCACTTACATAACTAACTGTTGTTCCTATTCACAGTTTTAGTCATAAAACTGTCTCTTTGGCCTGATGTTACCACAATGATGGATGATAATGAAAACATAATAGTGATTTCCTTGCCCATTATAAAAATATTTGTCATATATATATGAATTAATTGAATTTTGCACAGGTGTGGGCGTCAAAGGGGAGCTAATTCAGGGAAAAACACGTTTATATCTGTCATGGTTTTGTCTTTATAAATATGCATGGCATAATGCTATTGTCTTCTTGGTACCTGCAGTTTTCTTTTTAATTTTTTTTTTCCAATAAGTTGCTTCTAAGTATTTTGAAAACCTGTGACTGACATTCTGGTCAGAGATTGAGCAGGAGAAATTTAGAGAATATATTTAAAAATACATAATATTATATCATTTTATTTTATATTGTGTATAAAATATATAATATAGCTTTAAAAAATAATATATAAATAATTCTGTGAGTCATGCAATAGGAAGGGAAATAAGTGGAATAAGTACAGGTGCTATTTGGAAAGGGATTACTTGAATTCCTTCTCCCAAGTATGCTATCAGGTACGAAGACTTCCCTTTTAACTCATTTATTAATGCAGGAGGAAAATACAGTAAAGATTTTAACACCCACTCCTCAGCATTCCACATTTTTTGCAAGTGAGTTCAAAAGGGTCAAATAGGGCATAAAACGTTACTGAAAATGCAGCTGTGTTTTTGGAGGAGTTCAGAAGGCAGAGAAGGTTCTCCGGAGGAGAATTAACTTTTTCTGAAGGAAAAAAAAAATTACTTGTAGGAGTGTGTGCGTGTGTGTGTGTGTGTTTGAAATAAGAGAAAAATGTGTTGATTACTTTTTACCATCTCACTTCTGTTACTAGAAACCTTTCTTACCACAGCAGGGTATGCTGTATAATTCCCAGAATACCATCTTTCAGGGAACTTTAAAAATTAAGCATAAAATCATCATATAATCTAGGCAGGGGTATGAATCACGCTGTGCGTTCTTTGCAAATTTGAGTCAGGGTGTTACTTCAGAGAGCAGCTGCCACAACATCCCTAAGAAATGCAGAGCTCCAGGGACACAATACCCTCATGACAGCGGTTCTGCGGAAGCCTAAGATTGCTCTGAGTTTTATTTCATTCATTATCTCTCTGCCATATGCACATGTGTTTCTTCATAACTGCTAGCAGCCTGAGAAATAGGGTGGGGGAACCAAAGTCCCTGTTTTTCCATGTTTTATGTATTAATATTGACATAATAGAGATCCTAGAAATGCAGAAGGCAGATTATCTAGTTGGACACCGTAATATCAGGGCCCCAATTATTTAAGAAGGTGGGAGGAGGTCACATGGATAGAATGACAGCTATATGGAAGAGAAAAATTAGACTCAATTTAAGTGTATCGATCAACTACACAATTTTTGTGGATTGAAATGCCAGACTTCATTAGGGAAAGTGCTGGGTTAGAGCAGTGCTGCTGCCTGCCCAGGCAGAAGGGCAGGTGAAGAAAGATCACAGAGGATGTGAGAACAGCAGCCGCAAAAGCAGTGATGCTTCAATCAGCCTTTTATCAACTGGAGAAGCGTCACCGGGGCGTGATGCTGAAAGTACATTTTCAGACACCATAAATACCTGCCTCAGCCAGGGAACTCCCCGGGGAAGAGATGTGTCAGCCTTGGTCCTGAGCGTTCAGGGCATTACTCTTGTACTGCTGCCGTGAGAGTGACAGTAGTGAGCTGGAGTCAACAGCTCTGCAGGAGGAACAGAAGCCAAAAAATCAACTAATGTTTAATTTAAAAAAAAGACACTGATGTAGTAATAAGGAAGCTCTTTAAAAATAAATTAAACTGGACAGCTAAAAGGGTTAAAGGCCTGCCTGAGGCACAGAGATTATTTAGACCTCATGTTGAAGCTCTGAACAAATGCCTACCAGCTCTCAGATCAGACAACAGAAGGACCAGTACTAGACTGACATGGTAAAAGTGACTACTGAAAATGAGAAGGCATCCTTCAAGAAATGAAAGACAAACAAAACCAGAAAAATAGAAATCAATGTTATGATTTTAAATTGAAGTTATGAGAATTTTCTTGTTCCATAAGAAAAGCTGTAACTTGCTAAGGGCATAAAAGCTACTAATATACCTGATTCCAAAGACATAAGAAGCAAAAAGGCTGCAAGAGAATACTGCCAATATATGATGAAAATATTAAAGAGACAAAAGGATGCTGTAAGTTAGGGGCTACTTGGGCCATTATCCTCTCTGGCTTACTTCTGTGGTTGAAAGAAAACTTCCAAATTTAACAACTTCACTCAATCTGTTATCCCATGAAATTCCATCCCGCATAGCAAGGTCACATATTTTGAAGTCTCCTTAAGGTCCTAGAATAAGCAGAAAATGAAGGATACTGCCAGGACAAAAACCGAGAAAGCAGCCATAAAAATCCCGAGCATTGGAGGAATGAGAAACCAGGGCTGTAAGTACTGGCTAGAAGATGACTTCAGACTGGGGGGACAAAAACTGTGTCTCCAGATGTCTCATTCTTAATGTGGTCAGGAATATGTTTTGTTTAAGTAAACAGGGCTGCTCCACAGGAATCCCAATCTCCTCCTAAGAAAAAGGCCCTGTGATCCCCTGCAATTGGCAACCAGCTCAGGACAAAGGGCTAGCATGGTTTCCAAGGTGAGGAACGTCTGGGCAGTATTGAATCACAGCTGAATGAATAATGGAGTGGCTCGTAGAAAGTAAAAATGACCTTGAGGAATTAAAACAAGACCAGAGCCTGCAATCTGGAAACTGGAGGCAGTTTTCACTGTAGTTAATGCATTAAGGCCAGTACCAAAATTTGTAGAAATTCCTTTTAGAATACGGTGGAAATGATTTGCAGCAAGCAGGTCATGCCATTACAGGGGATAGAAAGCAGAAAAATAATTTTATGCTGTGGCCATTCCCAGTGAAGAGATGGAAAATAGCTGGAAGCTACAATAGCAGCCAGAACTCCTTGATTTAAACTCCTCCAGGCCCCTGGATGCTGAAGTTCCTCTGCACCCAAAGCCAACACTGATCCTTGCTCATTTGCTGAACACATTGGCAGGCAGCAAATAGTGACGACGAGAGCAGCATAGCAGATCTGGAAACAGTTCCTATAGATACGAACTAAAGCCAGGAGGAAGAGCAGGTGAACAGCAGCTTCCAGAATTTCAATTGGGTTTGTTGTGATGCAGTCCTGGTCACTAAATGAGGAGAAGCAGAAAGGGCTGGGAGATTTTCTGGAGAGGAATCAGGAGAAGAAGAACTATATGGCACCGATCCTACTCAAGATTACTACCAGGAGAAAAAGATCTCTTCTTTGGGAACTGCACTTTGAAGAGATATGTCAGGAAGGTGTAAGTGAGCTTCACCCACAGTGCTTGGGAAGAAGATGGATGTTGGCACAGTTTCAGTGGGGATGACAGAACCACATCAAATCACAGCAGTACTGCGGATAAATGTTACTTTGCAAATTGTAGAAGATTCAACGTGCTTTTCCAACTGACTCTTCAACCTTGGTGTTGGCATGTAAAGATAGATCCAAACATCAGAATAAAAATTACCAATTTTATAAAAGACTGATAACGCCTATGAAAATTTAAAGTTAGGAATTTTTAGCTTGCCAGTGCCCCTAAAAACACAAGAAGAGGGTATTTGTTGCATGCTGTGTTTCTTTTGGTGTGTTGTATCTGACAGCTGTTTGTGGGCAAGGCAGAACCTTTGAATGAAAGGTGAATATTTGCACATGGTTGGGCTAAAATATTTGGAAGTGGAAATTGAAACTTAGAAAAATGAAAGAGGATCCTGAAAGATCTAACTTCTGTGGAGGGGAAATTCCCACTGACAACATGGAAACTGAGACTGCGGAGAACTAGCTGACTCCCCAGATATGCAGAGGGCTGGAGATTTTTTATATCATGCTCATACTACGGAAAGGGTTGGAGTTGCCAATATTGCAATACATTGCATAAGGTTAGGTGGGAAAAAGAAACTGTTCCACTGGTCAGCAGAGGATGATTTAGCATATTTTGGAGCTGACAAGGAGTTACAATGGCACTTGTCTTACATATCTGAACCTGGGTTTGCTTTGGATGCATGTGATAGCGCAGATGCCATAGGAACACTAAGGACACAAATGTGTGAATGATTTGGGGAATGGCTTGTGTTAGCAGAAAGCTAAAAGTTCTCCTGAGATAAACTATTGCATCACTTAGGAGGGACTTCTAACTGGGATTAAATATCCAGGATGTTTCCTCACTGTTTATAAGGAAGGGTTTATATTTAGGATAGAGCTTGCATTCCTGCAGCTCAGGCATCCTGAAGGGAACAGTCAGGTGGTTGGAAGAGCCGTCATTGCCTGATCATGGATCTGATCACAGATCTGATCGCGGTTGTCTGATCTTGCTGTCACGGACAGGCCTGGGCCAAGTGTGGCCAAGCTGATGTCTTGCCCAGGTGGTCTCGTTAGTAAATTAATTGCCGGCAGTGTTAAGCAAGGGAGAAAGAAATGTGTTGCTCAGGGGAATGAATGTATTCAAAAGAGACATCTGTTTTGTCTCCTAATTTGTGGAACTGCCATCGTTCCAAAACCAACCACTGAGGTAGTGGACTTAAAACAGAAAAATTAGGCTCCAGAGCAGCCAACAGCTGCCTTTGGTTGTAGTGTCAGTGCAATGTCAGTATGAGCATAGGAAGTCACTAGGCTCGTAAAGTCCTCTCAGCTCAATACGCCTCAAAATGTTGGTCATAAAAGTCTTTGTTATAGGAATGTTGTACTTCAGGCATTAAGTAACATGAAGGCACTGAGAAAATGAGCAGGTTATGGGATGTGATATTCACCAGTTGTACCAGACACTGTTAAAGGGGGGTTGACGGGACAGTAAAGCACTTAGGGGCTATAAAAAAACCCTTCCTTAAACTAAGAGAGAGCTTTTTTGGCTAGAAGACAGGAGGATTTAGAAAACTCATGCAGGAGGTGTGATACTCACATTGCAAGTAGGGGTCCTGTCTGTGTCGGGTCATGGCAGCCCATGTGCTTACATCTCTCCCTGACATACTGGCTGTAGATTAAGCATTTTTGTTTTATGGTTTTTTGAAAGCTTAGCTGAGGTGGAAACAAGAAGTTGTAGTAAAAGTTGCATTCAGATTTCTTTCTTAGTAAATTTGGGGTCCAGAGACAGATCAAGGGAGAATTTTTGAATTTGACGGATTTATCAGGCTTTTTGAGAATCCAGAAACCCATACTGAGGTATGGGTATATATTTTATGGTATTTTTGCCTGCAGCTCAGTGTACTCCGTGAGCTTAAAGCCAAAAGTATTAATACGATATTGTCGCTGAAGCCACAATATAATGAAGAGGGAGACTGAGCAGTTCAAGTACTGCTACTAAATCCCTTCCCTGTTGTGCGTATGATGATTGGGCTCTTTCCAAAACCAGGGATTAGCCAAATATATCACTGCTAATAAATGTTGGGGTGATCATCTTTTGTCATACACATGAATTAGTCTCCTGTTCCTTCTCCTTTACTTATATGATTTGATATGGAAGGAAAACCCTGTGCAAAAGTCTCTTTCATCAATTTTGGTCTGTAATTCCCAGTTCCAAAGGCAGCAACACCTCTCTCCATTTTGGTAGCTTAAGAACCAGCAAGAACTGGGAGTATAAACCTGACCTAGGCTAAGCACTCCATCAGACTTTGTGGACGTGGAGTAATGGAATAGTGATCATGTGAAAAATGAAAAAAAATCGGTATTTTTGCTAGCAAAAAATCGAAGCCAGTCTCTGTCAGAATGAGAAGCGATGCAGCTGTGCGGGGAAACCCTTGGCTGAGGGAAGCTGGTACCATGCCATGATCCTAGTCCATAAAGCGGCAGAAGCCGTGTCTCTGAAGAGCAGTAGAATCAGAGCCACATAGCACAAAGTCAAGGATAGTTGGAAAAGGTTTATTGGATGATGCTCAGGGGAAAGAAAAGAACTTTTGAGTAACATGTTATTATGTTTGAAATATTTCTAACAATTCACATCCATTTGTCCAGCCATATGCTACCTATTTATTTGTTGAGTGTGTCAGGCTGAAGGCATCTGGAGAATAAATGCTTAAGAAATGTCAACTGTCAGTCCAGAAGGTTTACTCTTTTGGAGCTGCCTTCCAAATAAGCCAAGCAGCATCTGAGTTACAACTCAGGAGCAAACCTCAAGGTGTCCCTTAATCTAGGGCTGACTGACTAGGCAGATAGGATGAACTGAGCTAGCTGGCCAATCCTGGTTTTGGTCTTCCATCTGCAGGATGTGCTGGAGAAACACCTTCATCCCTGCAAGGTGAATGCAGAGTGACCCCACTGCGTTCGTATGGATGTGGCAGTTTAAGAAAAGCTAGTTGGCTTTGTGTAGCAGTTATAAACACTATGCAGTTATAGGAACAGTACCCTCCAAGTGGAGAGTGAAAATGAACCCATTGGGGTGGGCCAGCAGGTTGTGTGGGGAATTCTGTTTGGCTTTTTAATTGCTTGAGACTCATTCACAACCCACTCTGCCCCATTTCAGGCCTAATAAGCTTTCCATCCGGAGCAGTGCTCCTAGCGACTACTCGAGTTTGAGCGATTCTCAGCTGCTCTTCGGCTCCCAGTTCTGCCCGGAGAATGTGCAGTCGGTAGCGGCGCCGCTGGAGCTGGGCACACAGCTGGGACAGCACAACTCCCAGGACGTGAGTCTCCCTCTCCTTCAGCCCTGTGCAGGCACACAGCCACCACTCAAAGTTAATGGAAAATGCTGAAATCGGGTGGTGACATTTGCAAATGTTAGTAACTGCTGAAATCAAGTTACCTTCTGGACCCATATACATATTTACTGAGACTAGATAAAATAGTAGCCTGGTTGGCTGAAAACCTAGTATTTATAACAGATTGATAACAATTTTTATTGGGATGGGTATTATTTTCTTTAATCACATTTTTAAATTACTGAAATAATATGACATTATTCTCAAGTTAATGTCTTTAGACCACCTAAGGTAAAATATTTCATGTATTCCTTCTGTGAAAAAAAAATGTGCTTCTCTTCATCAGCTTTCTGCAAGAGTGACAGAGGTATTCAGTATTTACTTCCACTGACTGAAAATCACCTTGCTGTATTGTTGTTATGGCAGATGCTTGAATGATTTTGGATGAAGAGCTTCTATGCTCAAAATCTTTCTCCTACAGCACATGGTTTCTGATGTTACCAGCCTCACTAAAATAGTTTCTGCGCCGCTAACAGATAGCACCAGATCTGAATAAAGATACCTGAGAGCGAAGATTAGGAAAGAACAATGGTGCCAGCACAGTGGCTAGTCCTTAGGCTACTCCCTAGGCTGTCCTTCAGATCCAGATCCTATCTGCTCTCCTCTGCATTTTGCTGGAGATCTTGTCCACTAGCTGTGGCAGCTTTTCATCAGACACAAAAAAGGAAATTCAGTCTTCATAATGAAAGAAGACAATTTAATGGAGCTTGCATTTTCTTATGTTTTAAGGAAAAGGCATTTCCATTTTGGTCACACAGTGCCTGGAAAATTTGTAGAATTAAGAAGGTCTTCACAGCTTTCATATTAATATTAAATTTATTGTTCTGATATGTATATGCAAGCATGTGAAAAATTGATCTACAGTCTGATGATGTTGCTAGTTGGCAGCAAAATGGTGTCATCCCGCAGGAACTTCAATAAGGTTTTCTTTATATTGGTATACAGGGAGCTTCCACTGGCATCTTTAACTTTTCCACAATTCCAAGAACAGTGGAATTAATCCATAGTCTCTGTGTTGAGTATGCAGAAAAAAAAAAATCTGCATACCTGATGATTGCAACCAACTGAAAATCCTCAAGATGAGAGAAAAGCCTGAGCCTGGAGGAATTTGGATTGGGTCTCAGTTCTACAGGGATTCAATCTAACCAGGCAGCCTAAGTGAGCCATAATCTCATGCGATTCTTAATCTCCTCATCCAATGTGATTTGTCACGTCCAATCACTGTGATTTATGTCTGCAAAACACTTGGTATGCAAATGTTTTTTGTTAATTAGTGTTCTGATTATTTTTATACTTCAACATTTTTCTTTCTTTTGTGCAACAGAGTGAGTCCAGTATTTTTACCAAATACCAGACAAAACCACAGTTATTTGATGAAGATGCAAAAGAAAAAAGTTCACTTAATTTTGGTGCGGGAAGACTGAAAAGTGTCTTTGAAAATTTTGAAGTAAATAAGAACAAAATAAAGGACAAATATGATCGGTATGTAGACCTCCATTAGAAATTTTTTCTGTGCTGCTGATCATCACTCCCTGCAGCTCCTTCTTCTCCTCTGAAAATTCATACATGACATATTTCTCCAAGAAAAGTATATTTTCAGGTTTTAGATAATCTCTGATTGGAAAAAGTCATACGATAAGAGAATAGGGTTTATTTGCAATGTGATTTATGTAACATCCTCAGCCATAAGCCACAAGGAACAGCAAAACTCTAACCTGAATTTACCTTTGTCCTTCTTTATCTGATCAGCAGGGGTTTCTCTCTGTATTGATTCTCTGCAGAAACCCATATTTCTCAAAATATTACAGGCTGTGTTGGGACTGATCAAAGGGGCTCTGATGATGCCCTTTACATTCAGGAGAGATGAGGAGACTGCCAAACATACATGTGAGCAGTGGAAGGTGCAATGATTACATCCTTATAAATCTGCACATATCTCTGTAATTTTACTTGTATAAAATATTTTTATATATTGTGGGTTTGGTAACAGACAAGTGTAATTTGCTAATGGAATTTGCATCTGATCTTTGCCAAATGTCAAGAATAAAATGTACATGTAGGTCCTAAAAGACTTTAAGGAACGAACTAACAGTTTCAAGCTCAAAAATGAAAGATGGCAATCTCCCCAGTGCACCTATAAATAATTCTTAGCTCTGCACATTTTGTAATGTAACATCCAAAGGGAAACACATTTTTGTTAAAAGCCTTTGATCAAATCAGGCTGTGTTTCTCCTTCTCTTCTGCAATGGGCACTAGGCTTCTAATAATGCAGAATTTGATTCTCTAGTGCCTATTAGAGAAGAGGAGGGGTTTTGTAAGTGAATTATGAAAAATTAACAAATAGTTTTAAATGTTTAGGCAGAACTCTTAATTATCCTTTATTTCTTCTTTAAATGAATTATACTCCTTCCTACACTGCAGACTCACTCCCAGATTAGAAGCCTGTTTATAGAAATAGCTATTATCTTTACAAAGATAAATGTAAAATTTATCGATTGTATCCCCCGCAAGTTTGACTAATAAAATTAATATCTTCCTTCCCATGAGGCTAGAAAGATTTCAGAAACCCTGCCTAATTCTCATACCTGGACTCTACCTGGCCTCCACCTTTTTGGTTGTTGCAATTTGGATCACTAAATGACTGATTTAAAATGACCCGAATCTTCAGAGAGGAAATAGATTATCATTTTGCTTAGCAACCGTCCTTGCATTTTGGTTTGATACGTTAATCATGAATATAGCCTGGTTCCTGATAGGCTCGCTCAACTTAAAAGGACAGATAACACAAACCACAGGCATAATCTTAGGAGAAAAGGATTTGCAGTATTTGTTCTTTCTGGCTTGGGCTTTGTTGATGCTGAAGCTTTTCCCATATTTTTCCCACAGTTATTTTAGTCCAAATACAATACCCATGTATCCCAGCAACTGGCACGTCACCTCTGCCAAGGCTGGGTCCTTCCGGAGCAGATAGCACGGTGGTAACACCCCAGCAGCTAATGGACAGTTGAGTAAATGCCAACTAAAACTTTTGAGTAAGCCACGAACACTAGGTCAAGAATGGGAGAGTTAAAAAAATATATATTTAATGTATATGATATGTATGTGCATATATTTTTTTCCTTTTTTTTTTTTTTTTGCATACTTTTCTTAAACAAGTATGGTGACTTCAAAGGGTTATGCCTCCTGCAGGAAACATTTCTGTGCTCAGATTACCCACTATGCTATGCCTTGCAGTTTCACCTGTCCTGCTTACTGTGATCTTTACAATTTCTGTCCATTTCAGTAACTTAAATGTCTGTTTCATACTTGTTGATCTTTTTCATTTTAGTGAGATTTTAAGCACCTTTATTTCCAGTATCAAAGACAAGCTCCAAGGGGTAAGTTAATTCAAATTCAGAGTGCAAAAAAATAAAGTTAGAAACCCTACCGACAATTTGCCTTCTCTCATTTACTGTGATGATATTTGAATTATTACACTGTTTGTCTTGGGCACTCAAATACTTTAAACCAGCGATTGTCAGTTTTTTTGCACATAGCATTGTCTTTGTGGCCTACACTTGGGGTCAAGGTCTTTAGGGCCTTGCCTCAGTGTCAGTAGTGAAATTTCTCTAGGGCTGGGGAGCAGGAACAGGCTGGAATGGCTCTCTGCAAATATCAATTCTCTTTTTCTTATGCCAGAATAAAGTAGTCTGCTCTCAGGAACTAGTAAACATGATGTGATCTTAATCTCTGAAGGCAAAGGACTTCCCCCTCCCCATCCCAACCCCCTTTTATAATTACTTTGATTTTTGTTATTAATGCTATTTTATAGATCAGTATCTCTATTTTGAAACCTGTTAACATTTCATGAGCCTTTTGAGCCATTCCAGATCTCCTTTGGGGTTCCAACCAACAGCTGGACAAATTGTTTCAGGCGACAAATAAATAACCACTTTCAGACTGCTTCATTCCATGAGTTGCAATCGTTGTTCTGTGGCATTTGGGGCTGTGTTTTTACAAACAAAGAAAGGGCAATGTATTAATGTTCTCATTTACCTTTGTTTTTGCAGCTGCAAGCATGCTTGGACAAGTTTGGGGAAATGTTTGATTCAAGAAATAAAACCATTTTGGTTCACCTGGAAACCACTTCCAAGACACGTAAGTCCTTTCTCTATTTCTGTTAACAGCAGAGGGCACAGTCAAACTGCTAAATGTCAGCGTGTTGTCTCCTAGCTGGGGTGAACTAGGCAGGTCATGCCACTCACAGCTGCTCCTCATAAGGGAGAAGAGCGAATAAGACTTATCCATGGTATGAAACTGTCTATTTTTCCATTCTTACTCTGTTAGATTCTCCTTTTCTCTGCTCTCTTATGCTGTGTCAAAGGACTGAGGTGTTGAGTGCTTGGACACCATGCACACATAGATAAATGCACCTCTATGGTTTTGTGTTCTGCCTGGAGTATGATCTTTTTTAGTCTAGCTGGAGCACTCATGGAATACACAGTAAAAATAACTTAGATATTTATATCCTGAGTAACCAGTTTCAGTTTTCAGGGCTTTCTAAGATTTTCATGTGTTAGTTTGAAGTCTTCCGTCACTCCTCTGTGCTTGAAGTGATTATATCTTAGATATGAGAAAAAATAGTACTGCTCTTATGTAAGCAGAGCATAACGAAGCACACTATTGTCATGATTAAAAGGTGGACTCCCAAAACAGCCAATAATGTAAAATACTTTTGAACAGCTCTGTCTCTGAAGTGCCCGGTCACAGCAGTCTTTACTGAGGGAAAGTGTTTCAGCAAAATTGTTTCTAATTTGGCTCAGAACTGAGCCTTTGAGAGTACATTAATTTTTAATGCTGGCATGATTTTTTATCAACACCCTGTCAGGAATGCTCAGTGCTTGCCCTGCTCTGTGCATGACGAGCAGCCAGCTTCAATACATGCCAGAAATGTGTAGTGAGTTACACCTTGTGAGGTCAAGGCAGCAGGCCCTCGCAGAAGCACTATAATATTCACTGTGCAGTAAAATGCAGTTTCCACGAAGCACAGCTTTGACAGATTCCCTTTAAGTCAACACAGCCCTCTTGGGCACAAAGAGTGGAGTCTGGTGCATTCCACTGGAGGCTGCGATAGCCTGTATGTTTGAAATACCAATCTTGTTATACTAAGAACACTCCCTTGCTGTGCTTGGCAAGTGCTCTTGGTAGGACCTTAATGTAAGCAAGAATCTGTCTGCTTTGGCCAGCACAACAAGCTCCCTATTACGCATTTACCCATGTCCTAATTACTTCAGAGTCTCAACTTGTCCACTCTGCAGCAGGACTTTGCCTAATTTCATATATCTCATGCACAGAAATTGCTGTCATGGCCCTGAAAATCAAATCTATTGTTTATGATTCCCCCTCCTCATTCCATACCATTTGCTCAGCTGTCCTGTTTATTCTCCATACCCATTTTAAATAAATGTGCCTTAATGAAATGAGAAACCTCCCAGAGGTGCCTGCTGCTAGATTTTTGAAGTAATTGAGAAGAAAAATTGGCACTTTCTGTAATGTATCATGCTGCAGAATGTTGACTGTACAATGAAAATCATCATGCGCTTCACAATGTTGTTCTTTTTATATTTCTGGGAGGGTTCATCTGTCACTGGTTAATTGCTGATAAACACTACCATTTGACTGGTATCACAGTGATGGATAATTAAGTTCCCACTAAATAAATACCTGCACTAGTGCCTTGAAAATATGCCGAGGCAATTTCCTTGAAATACTGGTACGCAATTTCCAAGCTCAGGTGATAAAGAGCTAAACTCTGAGCTGATAAAGCACTGAATGCCAGTGGCTGATGATACAGTACCTTGGGATGTGGGTGACAGAGACATGGGACATCATTGGCAGTGCAGGATTTCACACGTAGGAGAGGAATGCAGAAGATGAAGAGGCTCTCTTCAAGGAGAGAAGTAGTACACTAGGACATTCGAACAGCTCTGAAAAGCAAAGAAAGGTGTAACTTGAAATCAAGTCTGTCTTGATAAAAAGCTTATAAGGAGTATCGCAGGCTTCATTTATAGCAGTGAGTAGCAAGCACATTTGGCACAGTCTACATAGCCACTGGGCGAGAACAAAACAGAAAATATTTTTCAAAATATATTACCAAATGCTGTTGGGCTGGCATGCTCTATGCAGTAAGATTTAAAAAAAAAAAAAAACAAACCACAAAACAAAACAAAAAATGTTCTCTTTTGAGTGTTTGTCCATATGTGCTTGCACACAGCGGATAGAGCTGTGTCTGGCACTGGAGATGAGACAATATTTGCCTGAGCAGCTTCCACAGAGGCACAGCCGCTCTGTTCCTTGCTCACCTCTCGGTGTGCTGTGCACAGGGATGTAAAGAGGCAAGCGAACCCTATCTCCTCAGTTCTTACACCTTGTGTGGAGTTTCTCTGGCTGACTTGCCCACTCATCATTTGCTCTTTCCTTCTGGTTGCAGCTCCTGTAACTCATTTTTTTATATTTTTCCCATTTGCATTTATATACCACACTCCTATCAAAACTTTTTTTTTTTTTTTTTTCATACAAATCCCCCTTTTCACAGCTCAGCCCTCTCTGAACTGCTTTGCTTTTCCGGTATCTGGTAGTTCCAGCTGTGACAGCTCACAACAGCCATATCCTCCGCACCACCTTGACTTCACTGCAAATGAAAAGCGTATTCCCGGCCAGCATACCACAGGCAATCCTCTGATGTCCCTGCCAGCAAGGGTGACAAAATAACGTGAAATATGTCCCTTACAAAGGTATGAGCTGGTGCAAGTCTCTGACAAAATCCAGTGCATCGTGGGCAGTTTTGAAACGTGACTTGCTTTGAGACTCCCAACAATGCCCAGTAGTTGCTGGCAAGGTTTCTAGGGGAATTTGCTGTGTTTATAACAGTGGGGATTTGAGTTGTGAACAGTATGGTCTGGACTGGGACATCCAGTTCAAACCCCCTTATGTTCTGCATGGGTTGAAAAGTCAAAAGGTTTAAAACTGATAAAGGAAATGCCTTTCCCATACAGTTGCTCATTAGCAATGCAGTGACCGGCAATGGAAGTTGTTGAGATGAGGGTCTTAATCAGACCCCAAAACACGTTGGCGTGGATGGTGAGAGGATGTGGGCGAGAGGATGTACCCCTCGAGGCCACACTTGGGGGCCTGGGACACTCTCTGCCACAGGGCAGGCTGAGATCAGGAGCAGCTCATCCCACAGCCTCCCAGTGCAGGTGTCCTCTGCCATGCAGCAGAAGGGGACCCAGGCTCATCAGGCACAAACCTGCCAGCTGACTACTCAGGCTATGTCCAAGCAGGATGCAGCCATGACAGCCCAAATGTCTCACCCGCTGGCACAGCACAATTACTGCCCAGGGAGGAAGCACAGTGCTCTGCTGAGCTCCATAGCTGTCTTCCCAGCTCGTGTCTCACCAGGTTTGCACCACCTCCTATTTCCCCTACTGAACCCAGGCATGGGGGAACCAACCTCCCTCCAAAGCATTATTTAAAGCCTCTGGGCTGTCAGTGCCAATCTTAGGAGGAGCTGCATAGATGGTGATAGATAAGCATCAGAAGCAGTTGCTGTTTAATATTCCTAGGCTGGGAGGCTGGCGCTCCCTCCCTCGGCTGCTCAGACTGTATTTTTCAGCTGTTGGGAGTGCAGCTGCACCTGAGAGAAGGCTGATTTGCTGGGAACCCTCTGAAGCATGGGGTGGCAGACCTACCCCCAGGTCCTACAGCCTTTTATCTCATGCCAGATTTCACATTCCGTATATTATTAATATAAACCAGCAGCATCCAAAGACAATGGTGCAGCAAATCAAAACACAGTGATGTTCCAGGTTGTAAAAATTTGTTTTGTTTAGAGTAAAATACCTTAAGAGAAGCACAAGTCTGTGCATAAGCCACTCATTAACCAAGTAAAGATTTTCCCTCAGTGATCAAGTTATTCAATAACTATCTGCTGCAGGGCTTATTTGAAGAAAACTTTCTCTGAAGCAGCCGTTCTTGATCATTTTCAAAGGCAAGAGACTTGACTAACAGGGTCCTCATTCTGATCTAGTTTGGCCATCTCAGTGCCTATTTTTTGAAGTCTAGGTTAACGCTCGTTTTTATTTTGTTTAATGGTGTTTGACAAGTCTGAACACTCTTCTGGTATGGAAGCCAGAGGAGAAAGAAGCGTGCCCCTCCCCAGTACTGAGGGGATTTTTTCTGCAGAATACTCCTACACGTACAAATGAAGCACATTCAAAAGGCTGGCTGCTGGTTGCTTGCCTGCAGCATGCTGTGCTGAGTCAAATGTACGTGCAGATCACAAGCCCAGTGGATGCAGTGCTATTTTTAGTCTGAGGATACCATGTTGTAGAAGAACAGACAGACTAGGGAAATCAAAAGTTTTAAAAATAATTTTGAACTAAAATTAAGCATATGGGGAAGAGCAGCAAGCTCAGGTAAGCTTGTGGGTGCTGGCCTTTCTCTGTCCTCACTGTGTAGAGAGGGAAGGTGATGAAGTGACATGAAAGGAGTTTCCTTCTTTCAGTTGCTGATGCTTTCTTCTTCTTTATAGCCTTGCAGGCCCCCAGGAGGGGGCTGGCAGCCTCCCAAAAACCTGCTCTCGGACTGCAGGTAGCCCTTAGGTCTAGCCAGGGAGATGCAAACTCTAAAAGGCCCACTCAAACATTCACTCCACCATTACAAACCCATTCTGTAAGCCACAGCTTTCCCCTGTGATTTCTTAAAAAGTCTAAATCTGTCAGAGCAAAAGACTAAAAGCTTAAAAATGGCAGTGAGAGAGCAGGGACAAGCAAATTGCCTGCAACAGCAGAGAAATTAGTTGAAATATGTGCAGATAATCCTCAGAAATCAGTCACGGTCCCGTGGAGAATAAGGCAAAGCTGTGTGTTGATGGGCAGCCTGAAAAATGGAGAAATTCTCCCCCAAACCTCGGTCCGGGAGGTGGTTGAACTCCGTGTGTGTGAGGGCAACACATGAACGAGGCAGCTGCAGGGTTCCTTCTCCCAAATGCCAGCAGCGTGTGCTGTGGCCAAACATTGCTCCTTCAGAGGAAGGCAAATAAAGCTAAACGTTCAGCCTGGCACAGGGGTTCCCTGCTGCCGGGAGGCAGCTCTTGACAAAGCACCCTGTCCCTCAAGCGGCAGCCCCGCCACCCTGCAGGAGCACCTCCAGACACCTCTGCCACCAGACACCTCTGCTCTGCGTGGCTGAATAAGCCAAACGCTTTCAATCTCCTTTCATAAGAGGAGATTATCATCTAAGCACTTAATTATCTTGTAGCTTTTCTCTGCACGTGTCCCAGTTCAGTCTCTTTTTTTTTTTCCCCTCGCACGCAGGGGGCTGGGGCTGCACATAGGTTCCAGCCTCCCGGGGTGCAACATCAGTCCCCGTCAGGCAGAGCCTGTGCATCACCACACGCCACACTGCCCCGTCTCACCTGTAGCCCCTGGTGCTGGCATTTGCCTCTTTGTGTCACCTGCTAATTACCTAAATGCACGCTGGCTTTTGCACCCAGGTGACTATGGCAGATTTTAAGCAGATCTGGCTCATGAGCCAGCCTTAAGGAGCACCTTCTGGAGCCGCCTTGTCACCTCATGCCACCCCTCAAGAGCTGATGTGTTCCCTTTAATTGAGGCATATCTACTTATTAGCTCTCAACTTTTTTTCATATTACTTCCACTGAAAAGCTTTGTTTGAATCTACAGAAAGTCCAATGTATCACCTTTGTCTAGGAAGTCACTTATCTTACCCTAGTGTATTACATTATTCTGGCAGAATCCACTTTCTATAAAATCTTGTTCCATTTTATTCCATTTCCCTCCATGTCTTTGAGTGCTCTTTCCCTTAAGGTCTATTCTAAAACCTTGCACAGTATAAGAACAAACTAGTAAGCCCATAATTGCTCAGATCTCATTCCTTTCTTCCTTCCAAAATGTACCTTTTTTAAATGTCCTTGGTTTTTTTACAGAAACAAAGCCTGTGCAATGACTTTCTGTCTGCCTCTCCCTAATAGTTTTTAACTCTTTGACCAATTCCATTTAGAGTTTGACAGAAGGGCACAGCTCCCCAAGACAATTAAGTCCCTGCAAGCTTTAATGAAAAGAGTTTGGCAGGAGGAGGAGAGCTCCTGAGTGCTCTGTGGCTCTGCAGCCTGTGAGAGCATCTCTCTGCTGCTCTGAAGAGCTGAGATGATAAATCCTCCACGAGCAGGAGAAGCTTCAGCCGGGCTCTCGGCTCCACCGACACCAAAGTCAATCAGACACGTTGGATCTGTAGCAAAAGAGGATTAACTAATTGCAGAGCTCTTGTAGCCATTTGTTGAAATGCAGGCGTTATTCTGATTTTTCTCCGGTGTTCAGTGCTAGTCCAGGACTCCTGAGTTTGTTATCCCAGCCCGTTGGCTTGGCGATGCTTTGTTTTCGGAGAAGCGCTTAGCATCCTGTTTTGTTCCAACCAGCCAAGGTTCCACCCCAGCCACCCCATCTGCACACCCCTTCCTGCACTGTTCACAGGGAAGAACAGACATGTCTATCAAGCAGTTCTTTCTCTCCATCCTAATTTATGATTTCAAAGGAAGACTTCCACAAGTTTGCTGAGGATTTTTCATGGCCACATACACTGCAAACTGTGCCCCCGTGCTGTAGTGTGTTAGGCACAGCAGTGATTCCTGTAAGAATCGTTGCAGCTGCATGGGGGGACTTATATTGTTGTACAGTCACATAACACAAATCTCTATTTTTTTTTTAATCAGGTTTTCAACAAGACTGAATGAAGCCAAGAGCATCTTGCTCCAATTTAAAACCCTCCCAGGGGGTCCGTTCACCCACAGGACACTGCTGGGGCCCCCACTACCTTCCGGCATTCCAGCTGCGGCTGCCCAAGCGCTGGGCACAGCTGCCTGGTTCAGATGGTTTCTGACCCCATCTCTTCCTGTGCCCACCAACTGGAAATCCCAGTTCTTTGCACGCTCCTACATAATTTCCTACTGTCCCTTCAGGCAGCTTTCCTTTGGTTACCAACCTCCTGCTCATTTCTGTCATGTAGTCTCTGGTTGCACTTCTTAGCCATGAATCTCTCACATCTCCTTGATGTTACCAGCTGTACTATCCTTCCCATCATGTGTTCAAGCTCCCGTTTACCAGCTGGTTATGGAAATAGGTTTGTTATACTGGGGTCCCCTTCCCCTGGCCATGCCTGTTGTGCAGTTGGCAGACAACTCGGCCTCAGCCTTCTTTGCACTGAGCCAAACAAGTTTTGTAGCTTCACGTAGCCTTTCATCTCCAGGTGCCATATTAATAGAGCACAGTAAATGAGGTTTGGCCTATACACAGCATCTTAAAAATTTCGAGTGCTTTGCATTAAGCATCTACCCTATTGTTCATCGCTTGGGGCACGGGGAGATCTCAGCGGGTGAATCACTATGGTTGCACAGCACAGTGAAGTATGTCATGCCAAGCCGTGGAGGAGGTAGCAATAGTATTGATAGTACTTTATTCACATTTACAAATGAAAGACCAAATGTGTTTTATATTGATTTCCTTGTTTAGTGCAAGATGCTCTTCAAAGTCACTGTGGCTCGGTGCTGAAAGCTCTGACAGATAAAAGCCAAATGGAGCAGGCGCTGCTGGAGATGGAGAGGAGACTTGCAGCCGTAAGTGCAGAAATTAATCTTTTATTCTGAATCCTTGTTCTTAATTTCTCCCGCTTCTTCAAAATATTAACTGAATATTAAATTGCCTTCGAATGGTGGATTATAAAGCAGACTGCTCCCGATACAATGAAGGGGAAAATACATATTAAAATGCTAATTCCAGGCTAGATGCTGACTGGTGCTTACCCAAGCTCTGAGAAACCCTGGTCAATAAGCGGGGAGCCCGGCAGTCCCCTGTTCTGGCAGGCCATGATGGAGCCATTTGTCACTCTGGCACATGCCTTCTCTGGAGGAGGTGGTGCAGTGCATGCCTCCAAGGGGAAAGCATCTCCAAGGAGTGCAGTGCTTTGTCCCTCCAGCTGGAGGATTTCCCAGAAAGAGGAAAAAAGAGGTGAAAAAAGAACAAGTGGGTGTCAGAGATAAAAGGATGAACTATCAGAGACCTCCTGGACAGGTCTGGATTTTCCAAAGGCCCTGCTGCAGGAATTACTTTTAGCAAGGATGTGTCAAGCCAGCACGAGAAGGCAGTGCTGCTGGGAGAGGGGGCACCTGGTAGGTTAGGGGTATTCCCCAATCCCAAACCTCTCGCTTTTGTGGGACAGTTTGAGAACACGTATTACACAGGGAGATACAAGTTGCTGATCTTTGGGTCGATACCCAACTTAAGGGGTCTAGCTGACACACAGTATCTGAAGTTTCTTGTTTGAATAGTATTATGGTACCTTTCAATGTGTTGCTTACTGCTTCTGCTCTGCTTGCTGCTTCCCCAGAAAGACGTGGAGATTTTGGATGTGAAATCCAGTGTCCAGTCACTGAAGGAGGGTCTGGAGTCACTGCCAGCTCAGCTGAAGGATCAGCACCTGAAGCTGTGTGAAGAACTAGGCTTCCTGAAGCTTCCTAACACCTTAGCTGAGCTGCACACATTCATTTCTAGTGCCAGACTCCCTTCTCACATGGCAGATAACTCTTCCCAGACCTCCCCTGGCCTGTGCCAGGGCTGTGCTCTGGGCAAGGAGAAGGCCTGCTGGCCATGCTGCCAAGGAAAGGGGGTTTGCAGCTCCTTGGGTCCGTCTCAGCCCCCCTGCATGGCAGGAGGGGAGCAGCAGGGAGACTCCCCCATGAGGGACAGGGATGGCACACCGCAGGCTGACGTAGCCACAGCTATGGGAGGGAAAGCCAGCCCCACGACTGCAGTGGCATGTAGCAGAGAAAACACCTCTTTGCAGGAAGTGAAAAATGGTTTGGAAACGCAGAGCTGTGCTACCCATCCCTGTATGTGCTGCACTAACAGGCACTGTTCAGGGGATAGTCAGAAGAAACGCACTCCTGTAGCACCAGAGGTGCCTCTACCAACTCCACTGAGGAAGGCGATCAGGAGAGGCACCAGAAGATTCGAACGCGTAACATTGCCACAACAGAGCCAGCCTCAAGTTTGCCACATTTCTGTAAGAAAAGATATGCCTGGGCAAAGAGACTGGGCCACAGACTGTGAGGTGGAGAATGCAGCTGTAGGGAACAAAGCAAAGCAGAGGCCAGGAAGGATGCCCTGGAATAAAGCAATGGGGAGGAAGAAAATGTGCCCTTCTATGAGAAAAGGTGAGCTCTCTCGATGTGCTGAAGGTGGGCTGAAGCAGAGAAAGGCAAACAGGATTATTGAGCTGGAAAGCTCCAGAAAAAATTGCTTTCCCAGACACACAGTTGCTCTCAGTTTAGGAAGCTGTATCCCGGTTTCTGCAGGTCCCCATCAGCAGGTCCTCAGCAGTGGTCAGCCGAGGATCACAAAGAATTTCCCACCAGTGCCATGCTCCAATAAAAGCCTGCAACAGCTTGCAGACAAAAGAAAGAGAAGTTTGGAAATTAAAAAAAGAGTGAATATTTCCAGTTTAAATAGGAATCTCTGGGATTCCTCTCCCCAGGAGAATATATTTCCCGTGTGCAGCACAACAGGTGAAAAACAGATGAGCTGCTTCAGCCTCCGAAGCCCTGCAGGCTCCAGGAAACCACATCCTGCCAATACGCTGGCTCAGCAGAATACAGCCTGTTGCTCTTTAGTTTTCGATAGCGATTATTCTGATTAAGGGGGTTTGTTTTGTGTTCGGAGTCCTCGACGCAGCCTTGGCCATCTCAGTCAGAGTTTATCGTTCTAGGTGTGTAACCTGCCTGGTCAGAGAGGAGGCTCGTGCCTGGATGGTCAAAAGTGTTATTGCCTGCTTTGCTATGTTGTAAGGGACTGTGTAGGACCTGAGGGGAAGCCCTGCCGTAGCTTGGAAAGCTGACGGGATCTCTATTACTTTACCTCCCCGCTCCCAGCAGAGGTGCCACAGGCTCCAATTACTGTCGTATTTACATGGCAGAGAAACACCTGCAGAGCCTGCCGAGATGTTTGCTGGGGAGGAGAGGGCTGGCAGAGCACAGACACACAGCTCAGTCAGATTTAGCACCGAGATCTATTTGACTTTTCAATTAGATCAATGTCATAGTATCTCTGCAGCCAGAGGCTTTACTCTGTTTCTCACTCGTAGTCTCTATGTTGGTTTTGTATGTCTAAAAGTTCAGGTTTTTAGCTCCCTCGGCGGTAATCGGGGTGTTCTGGTTGATTTCAATAAGGTTCAGGCTTGTCCCAGAAGTTGTTTGTGAGCTTTGGACAGGGACAAGTTTAGCTGAGGAAAGCAGAGTCCCAGCATCTCAGCTTTATTGACTACTGCATTTCTTCTTTTAGACTGAGATTTTTCAGTTTCAGAAAATTCAGGAAATTATTTGGTTCCCACTTTGTCTCATATCTCTTGCCTAATAGAGCAATTCTCCAACACACTTTCCAAGGGCAGTGGTTCTCAAATAGAAGCTGAAAGATGTGACGTTCAAATTCAGCCGATGAAGTAACTGATAAATATTTCTCATCCTTTGGAAACCTGCCCCTCTCTCTAATGAGGAGCTGCTCCACAATTCTCAATTCAGAAAGAAGCAGCCTGCTCTCCTCTCTCTATACAGCAGCGAGATCGCTGGGCAGCCCCGATTCTTGCAGAGCAAATCTTTCCAGGGCACCCGGCTCTCCCTGTCAGCAGCTTCCACTGCTTCAGATCTTTGTGTCATGTTTGATTTTTGATCTGAGTTGTTACCGGCAGAAGAAGCTTTTCGGTGTTGGTGAAACAGGTCTATTGCCATGAATCCAGCCGGTCCAGCTTTGTCATCCCCAGGGGGAACGCTGGGATCCCTTTTTCCTGGCTTTAATAAACTCATTGTGTCTTCACACAAGTCCGGCATCTTTGTATTGTTTTTTTGGGAGAGGCAAGATCCTGTTTCAGCGGGGGAGCAGGTGGCTACTTTTCAGCTGTTTAATTCCCCTGGATCGTGGAACAGGGAGAATTAGTTTTTTCAGCTCCTCTCTGATGTTTAAAGAAGGAAGCCTCCGCCCTTCCAGTTTAAGGTGGATTTGATGACATTAATTAGCAAGGAGAAGGGGGGGGGGGGGGGGCAGGTGTGAGCCTTGGGACCCCTCAGCTCAGTGGGGG